>JXTC01000039.1:270821-350885 GCA_002914845.1 Trema orientale | reverse complement strand
GTTATTCCTAGGTGTTTGTGTGAAAATATTTCTTTTTTCCTTCTTTAATTCATTCATTGATGATGCTACTTACCCAATTTGTGAACCATCGAGTTTCTCTGAAAAGCTTCCATACCTTCAAAAGTTGTGGTGCTCTTAATTCATTGGAAGGTTAATAAGTGATACACTGGAAGTGCTTTTTCTTGTTTCATCTTGATGTTATAACTGTATGCTTGGCAAAGTAAGTGTTGATCATTTGTTTCATGATTGTCTTGTTTCCCCTAGATTCTGGTGGAGGCTGTTGAATAAGGTGGGAGTTTTATAGGTGATTCCCAATTATGTTTTTTTATGCCCATGTGGAAGAGTATACGACATTCTGGGGAAGAAAGGAAAAGTGATGCAGAAGTATGCAGTTTTAGCATTAGTCTGGGTTATTTGGTTGGGAACAAATGGGAGGATTTGGAAACTTGGTACCAAGATGCTTTTTCTTTTCAGATAAAGTCAAAATTATGATTTCTCTATGGTCCTATGTGTTGAACAAATTCATGACACCCTTAAACTATTTTCACTTGAGTTGGTTCATGGTTGGATGTAGTTTAGGACTCGATTTGTTTTGTTGACGGGGAGCAGAGGCTATTTTTGGTATGTGAGCAGGTTGAGTCCTTGATTTTCTTTCTGTTTTTGGAAGTCTCTTCGTCCTTGGTGGATTTCCAATCCTCCTGGTCTTTCATGGGTGAGGTTTTTACTATCTAAATTCTCTCTTTGTGACTCATTACAGAGAGATCATAGGTAGTTCAGTTCTAATACGTATATAATTGGAAAAGGAAAATTAATAATGGCACTTGATTCAGCTTACTGTGGTGTAGGTGGCTATAATTGGCAAGGTCGTTCTTTTACTTTGTCTCTGTATGTTGTGTTAGGTTAGACAAAGGTAGTATAAGATGTCCAGGATGATAAAATTTCTAATCATGTGCTCTATTAGGACTTGGGCTAGTGGAATCATATCCTACAAGGACTAGGACTAGTGGAGTTATATCCTACTAGGACTAGGAAACTTGAGTGTAGAAATTTCTTAAGACTCAGAATAAAGGAGTATCAGGCTGAGAGAGAATCAAGATGAAGGGTCTTGAACTGCAACTAATGAGCGCAGAGTTTTCAGATTGTATTTTCTGAGAAAAGGAAATTTCTTTGCTGGTATTGATCCATATATGTAAGGTATTCTAGGCTGAACCACATCACAGATTCGTGTTCTTGATGTTTATGTAATTTATTTATTTATTTATTTATATTATATATTTATTTTTTTTCGAGTTTGAAACCTCATTCTAAAGATTAGAACATTGAATAGTTTTACGCTCGACCTTTAAACTGGACAACAAAAAAGGATGGTTCTTGATTCTAGCACTTGTAAACACTAGTGAAAGTGGAAATCTCTCTTTTCTTTGGGTCAACAGATTTTGAAGAGTTAACGTAAATTTTTCTTACAGCAAAGAAAAAATCTCTTTAGACATTGGGGTAGGTTTTCTATTTTCAGCTGCAGATTCATTGGCCATGCTTTTGTTTTCATTTGATATGTTTCATTATCACTGTGTTGGGTTTAACAGCAGGGTCATTGACGTTGACAAATTACAAAGGCATATGGGCTTTGGTTATTGTTGCCCTTAGCTAAGCTTACATTTCTTTAATGCATTAACAGGTGCAGTGGTGTTATGGGTAAATATGCTGCAGGAGAGCTCAAGCCACCTACAACAGGTTAGTAGGTCTTTTTCGAGTGACATAAGCCAACCATTGTGTGGACATTTAGTAATACTTTTGCAATGATTGAGTTTGATGTCACACATAAGATGATGTTTCATTTGGAAAACTTCGTGATATATGTAATGTTGAATCTGACTGGAAAATTTATTTGTGCACCCGAGAAGATACATTATTTAATAGAGCTATTTTAGTATAACAATAAATTATGCGGGAATTCTAGTGTTATGGCACTTAGCAAACTGAATGTCAACTTGCATGTAAGGATAAAAAAGAAGTATATGCTCTGTAAAAAGTGTCGATGATGTGTTCGAATTGCTCTTTGCTGTGACTTCTATGTTTGTATGAGAACTAGAGAGCTGTTACTGCTTTTTCTTTATATTTTTGTTCAACATATTTAAAAAAGTTTATAGTAATTGACCAGTCTAAATTTTGTTTGCTTTGATACAAAGTTACTAGAGGGAGTTGAGTGGTACTTCTATGATAAAAGGATTTTTTTCCCACTTTATTTCATATTGAATTAAGATGTGTATGAAACTGCGGTTGATTTCTGATATTCATTTTGTTGGAGTGAGATATCTTTATTTTCTTAACGAGAAGATTGAAAATAAATATACTCATTATGATATCGACCACTATTGATTGAGCTCTGTGTTACCTTAGCATCTCGTGGATCTGGAAAGCATCCTCAACTCATGCCATCGACTCCGAGGTGGGCTGTAGCCAATGGTGCTGGTGTTATATTAAGTGTATGCGATGAGGAAGTTGCTCGCTATGAGACTGCTACTTTAACAGCAGTTGCTGTCCCTGCGCTTCTACTTCCTCCTCCAACAACAGCTTTGGATGAACATCTAGTAGCTGGGCTTCCAGCTCTTGAGCCATATGCACGTTTATTTCACAGGTCATGGAAAGCTCCCTTGTTCTTGGCCAACATAGTTTAAGACCCTTTCTATGTATGCAATTTAGATTTGCTAAGTACAATTATTAATTTCGTTGTTCTTGTATTAGGTATTATGCCATTGCAACTCCAAGTGCCACCCAAAGACTTCTTCTTGGACTCCTAGAAGCACCTCCATCATGGGCTCCAGATGCACTTGATGCCGCTGTACAACTTGTGGAACTCCTTCGGGCTGCTGAAGATTATGCATCTGGAATAAGGGTAAGCTGGATACTAAACATTGCTGGTGTTTAACTATATTCTGAAACTATGCTCGTGATTAAATTAATCTCAAAGTAAGACTTAATAAAACCCATTTTGTTTTATTTTTTGCCAAATTATGAATAGTGAGCTCTAGGAAACAATTGTGCATCTTGAGACTATCACTTGCGTGCAAGTTTAGTCTGTTCGACTAAACAGAATCAGGAAAAGTGGGAGCTAGATGACCACAAGAGAAAAAGCGATAGTCTTTTTGTCTTTTGAGTTTATAGTTGACACCCTTATGTTAATAAAAATCTTCTTCTTCCAAGTTTCCACGAGGAAAGCATTATTTATGGAAAATTGTTGTAGTGACCCGCCCAAATCTGAAACCATGACAACCACTCATGAACAAGTATATCTTTGCTTCTGGGAAAATGTCTCTTGGTAGTCAATCTCATATGCTTGTGTGAAGCCGCTAGCAAGAGATCTTGCCTTATGTCTTTCTATAAAACCTCCCTACTCATGTTTGATTGTGAATGCAGGCAGGTAGCTCAAATGCTCAACTAGACCCCAAGTGCCTTTTCTTATTTTTAGTTTTGGGTTTTTTCATTTCTTCATACTTATTGATATAGGACAGGATGGATCTAGAGAAGAGAGAAGGGGAAGAAAGAGGAGAAGAGAGAAAATTCCCTATTCAACTAGAAAACTAACTCTAATAACTCAAAGAATAATAAAACTCTAATAATTCAAAATAAGATAAATTCTAATGGTAATCCTCATTAGCAAATTATTATTATTATTATTATTTTTGGCTTGAGCATTAACAAATTAATTCAATTGACTAGTTTTCTATATTTAGTTCCTCCTCAAATAGCCTCCTTGCAGCTTTGATCATTAAGAGGACGTTGTGCTATTTTGGGAGTACAAGTAGAAAATAGTTGAGTAGAAAAGTTGCAATATTTTCTTTTTGTTTCTAGTCCAGTTGCAACCTACAATCTTCGGGAGGCATGAAGTTCTAGTAAACTGGTAGGTAGGTACCTACGAGGAATTGAGCCCCAAACTCACAGAAGCAACCCATAGGCCTACCCACTCAACCTACCTCACACAACAAAAGATAGACAAAGTACAATATAAATGTGAGAGATTATCTAATGACATAAAGTTGGAGGTGAGTAAAAGACCTTATTCTTTCATGAAGGGCAGTAAGATAATTATGGAGATTATTGGAAGACTCGTAAGAAGTTCCTCATGTTTACAAGAGGAAGAGGAAATCAAATCAGTCAACCTTTCAACGTACATATATGAGGACTCGAAGAATTAAACACAACTGGGTAGATTCTGACAAGGAATATGTATTATTAGCATTGAGATCAGTCAACTTTTCATTTATGTGGATGAGGATTCCAATAATTAAAAAAACAACTAGTCAATTGGCTAGATTTTAACGAGGATCACATAATAACATTGAAAAGCTACTATTTATTAAATCAAGGAGTGATTCTATTCACTGTTATAGTACTTAAAAATAAGATAAGAACTTGACAAATACATAAGAAACGCATCAGAAAACACCAATAATTTGATGCAGTTTGGCCAAGAATGCTGACATCCACGAATTGAATGAGCAGAAAACTTCTTTTATTCAGAAAATACAACCCAAAAGTTTTGAGCTCATTAATTTCAGTTCGAGAGCTTTCTTGATTTTCTTTCTGATTGGTAGCCCTCTATTCTCAGCCTTCGACTGTTAATAGACGATAGTTTTACACCTCGTCTAGTACTAAAAAGTAGTATGAATATTTTACTAATCTACAAGTCCTAGTAGGAATCTAATTCCACTAGAAGTTCTAGTCCTATTAGGATATTAGAAATGTAATAATTGCAAGTACCTTATGCCACCAAAATCTAACGTAGCATCCCAGAGATAAAACACAAAACTACTCTGCCTTTCAATTTGAATTATTAACCACCAATACTACACTATCATTGACTGTTTCCTACATACAAAACTAGTGGAATTATATTTGAGGAACAGGTTTTCTGTGTGAAAAAGCACTCCGAACAAGTTTAGGGATTTTATGTTTCCCGATATGTTGACGAGTTGGATTTCCTTTTTATGTACGTTTTCTTTTGCCCCATATTTTTATGTTTCACATTGGAATACTGCTTGTTCTCCACTATTGTATGCTTATTCTACTTTTAATGAAAGTATCTGATTTATATTGAAAAACAAAAAGCCTCATTGGAAAGTCTTCCTGGAGGTTTCCCATGGAGAGTGACCCTCTTTAGCACCGGGTTCTGAAAAGAAAATATGATCTTCAGAATATGAGTGAGGTTCTAATCATTAGTTTTTGAAGAAGCCCTTTGAAGTCTACTTCCCAAATTCTACCATTTGTTCTCTATTGTCTGTGTTTTTGGAACCTTTGAGTTCCATTTCGGAGTTCACTGCTCTTGCTTAAATTCAAGTTTTTGCTTGGTTACTGGATGATTCCTTCAAAACCAACCTCTTTGCAAGTGAAAAAGCTTCCAGCCTTTGCTGGCAGTGGTAGGAGGAGCAAGGCATTGTTAAGGTGTTCGGTTTTTGCTATTTTTGAAGAAAATGTTTAACATGGATCCAGTTTTGAGCTTTGTAGTGGTCCAGTTTTGATTCTCTCTTTAACTTTGTTGTTGTTGGAACTTGGAAGGTGGATATCTGGTCCTTCCTTCTTTTTAATGAAACAAGTTGTTTCTCATAAAAAGAGAGAGACTTGCTTATGTTGTGAGGAGATGAAGACAGTCTATTATTCACCATGGTGTTCTCTGCGGATGAACACATAAATTTATTGCAGCTTTTGATTCTTTTCAAATAATTGATGTAGTACTTCGAGTTTTGATTGATTTAAATGCATTTTGTTCTTTTATGTAGCTTCCTAGAAACTGGATGCATTTGCATTTCTTGCGCGCAATTGGGACGGCAATGTCCATGAGAGCAGGTATAGCAGCCGATGCAGCAGCAGCTCTACTTTTCCGCATCCTCTCACAGCCTGCATTGCTTTTTCCTCCCCTAAGGCAAGTTGAGGGAGTTGAATTTCAACATGATCCTCTGGGTGGTTATATTTCATCTTACCGAAAGCAGGTACTAGTAATAAACTTTATCAATTCTTTGTTTTTTAAGTTTTCAGTTTTATGCTTTCATGTGCCAAAAAGCACTTCATAATTTATATAGTAATCTCAACTTATTTTTGGAAGGTATCAAATTAGTAATACATATTCTTTTCAAGCACAATCTCAAATATTACATTTGTCCAGATAGAAGTGCCTGCTGCTGAAGCAACCATTGAAGCTACTGCCCAAGGGATTGCATCAATGCTTTGTGCTCATGGCCCTGATGTTGAATGGAGAATTTGTACTATATGGGAAGCCGCCTATGGCCTGATTCCTTTAAGTTCCTCTGCTGTTGATCTTCCCGAAATCATTGTAGCCACTCCATTGCAACCTCCTATTTTGTCATGGAATCTATACATACC
Source organism: Trema orientale (assembly GCA_002914845.1). Lineage (NCBI taxonomy): Eukaryota > Viridiplantae > Streptophyta > Magnoliopsida > Rosales > Cannabaceae > Trema > Trema orientale. The sequence continues at coordinate 344,510 of JXTC01000039.1, read as the reverse complement.
TCTCCTCAAGGTATTGGAATATCTTCCCCGTGGAAGTCCATCTGAAGCATGTCTCATGAAAATTTTTGTTGCCACGGTTGAAGCAATTCTTCAGAGAACTTTTCCATCTGAATCCTCAACAGAACAAAACAGAAAAACTAGATACTTCTCCAGCTTAGGCTCTGCCTCGAAAAACCTTGCTGTTGCGGAGCTTCGTACCATGGTTCATTCACTATTCTTAGAATCATGTGCCTCAGTTGAGCTTGCCTCTCGTCTGTTATTTGTTGTATTAACTGTGTGTGTTAGTCACGAAGCTCAGTCCATTGGGAACAAGAAGCCCAGACTTGAAGAAAGTTTCCAATCTGATGAAATTGCTGAGGAGTCACAAGACACATCTGATAAGCTGAGAGATAACCGATCTAGAAGGACAAACAAACTAGGGCCTGTCGCAGCATTTGATTCGTACGTTCTTGCTGCTGTTTGTGCTCTTTCCTGTGAGCTGCAGCTATTCCCCTTTGTTTCGAAGGGAGGTAATCATTCACATTCCAAGGATGGAAGGAATGATGCCAAGCCTGCCAAAATAAATGGGACTAGTAATGAATTTCGTAGTAGTATTGATTCGGCAATTTGTCACACTCGTAGAATCTTAGCAATTCTGGAGGCACTTTTTTCACTAGAGCCATCTTCTCTCGGCACCTCGTGGACTTACAGCTCAACTGAGATAGTGGCTGCAGCTATGGTTGCGGCACATGTTTCTGAATTGTTTAGACGGTCAAAGGCTTGCATGCATGCTCTGTCAGTCCTGATGCGCTGCAAGTTGGACAAAGAAATATACAACAGAGCATCATCATTGTACAACCTCATTGATATTCACAGTAAAGCAGTTGCATCTATAGTTACCAAGGCTGAGCCTTTAGAAGCACATTTAATACATGCACCAGTTTGGAAGGAGTCACGGGCATATGTGAATGGCAGAAAACAAAATCAATATGAAAATGGTAGGTGCTTAGATTCAGGGAAGCTTTCTTTCTTGCAGTGCAAGAATTCAACAAATGCTGAATCTAAACTTAAATCTGATGGTGCATCACATTCAAATGAAGTCTCGGAAAATGCTTTGGGTAAAGGTATTGCAAGCTTCCCTTTAGACGCCTCAGATTTAGCCAACTTCCTCACCAAGGACAGGCACATAGGATTTAATTGTAGTGCACAAGTTTTTCTGGGATCTGTGCTGGCAGAGAAACAAGAATTATGTTTCTCTGTTGTTTCACTGCTGTGGCACAAGTTGATTACAGCTCCAGAAACTAAACCTACTGCAGAAAGCACTTCTGCTCAACAAGGATGGAGACAGGTAACTTATTTACTCTTGTGTCATTTTGCATTAGACTTATCCATGCTTCACTTAAAATGAAAATTGGGGAGGGAGGCAGTAAAGTAATTGAAGATGAGGAGAAGAAAGTCAATTCATTAGATAAATAATTTCTGTCATTTCATTTTGATTACTAATTATGTTAGCACACGATTGTTATGTTTGACCTTCTTTTTGTCTGGGTGTTTCTAGGTAGTTGATGCATTATGCAATGTTGTATCAGCATCACCAACAAAGGCTGCCACCGCAGTTGTTCTTCAGGTCCAAATTCTGTTCACCTTGTAATTGTCAACTGAAAATGTAATGTTTTAGGATAATTCTTGGTAACTGACTTCAACAGCATCGCTTCTTTCTGAAGACTTTTCCAATTTGAGAACTACCTCTTCTGATGGTGGAAAACCATGGCTTTACTGTTACCATTTCGTAACTTAAATATTGGAGGAAGCGTTGTAGTCAGTTGCCCAAATGAGTGGCTTACTTTGTGATTTATTACTGTTTCAATGACTTTATTTGATTATTCACGTTCATGGCTTGTGTGTGCTTATCAGGCGGAGAGGGAATTGCAGCCTTGGATTGCCAAAGATGATGGCCAGAAAATATGGAGAATCAACCAGCGGATTGTAAAGCTGATTGTGGAGCTGATGAGAAACCATGATAGCCCAGAATCATTGGTAATTTTGGCAAGTGCATCTGATCTACTTCTTCGTGCTACAGATGGGATGCTTGTTGATGGAGAAGCTTGCACTCTACCGCAGTTGGAGGTAACAAATTATGAATTTGTTTTTATGTGCAGTGACTTTGTGTAGTGGTGGATGTCAGTGTTGGCATTTGTCCTTATCTGCTTCTCCAACTTAATCGTAAACAAGCAGCTTAAGAAATTAAGCCACTGAGGGTCAAGGCTTGTCTTTCCTACACTTGTATTATACCAAGTACTTGGGAGTTGGAACTTGTCTAAAAGTGCAATTACTTCGAGTTAGCAACGTGAATCGTTTTTCCTTTCAATCCCATTTATTTTTGTTTGTTCTATTCAATTATGTCCTTTCTCTCTAGTAAAGATATAAGCTTCTGCCTTTGTGCTTATTAGGTTATATCAAATCATTGTCTAGTTTGGGTTCAGTCATCCGTTTCTACCTTTCATCTTGTTAGCCATCCATGCTCTATATTTTATGATGCTGTGCTCTCTATTCTCAAATGTCCAACATTTTGTGTCAGAAAGCCTGGATTGACTACGATGTATTTTTCCTTATTCACTCTTATCTTAAATTAAGCATTGATTTTTTTAATCTATTTTAAAATGGCAGCTATTGGAAGCAACTGCTAGAGCAGTTCAACCTGTGCTGGAGTTGGGAGAGTCTGGGTTGGCAGTTGCAGATGGCCTCTCAAACTTGTTGAAGGTAAACAAATAGTGCTATATGACATGGCAATCTGAAAGTTCTTAGAATTATGAAGGCAAAGATGAAACATAAATGAAAGCAAGTTCTTGTATTTTACGTTAATTCTAAACCTCTAGTCATGTGATTTGCCTGGTTTGATGCATGCAGTGCCGTCTTCCAGCAACTATCCGATGCCTTTCTCATCCAAGTGCGCATGTACGTGCGCTGAGCACATCAGTTCTTCGTGATATTATGCAAGCTGGTTTAATTAAAACTAATCCTAAACGAGTAGAAATAAATGGTCCCCGAGGCCCCTCTTATCAGTATTTTAATCCAGATGACATTGACTGGCAAGCTGATATCGAAAAGCGCTTGACATGGGAAGCTCATAGCCGACTTGCAACTGGAAGGCCTATTCAATTTCTTGACGCTGCGGCCAAGGAATTAGGTTGTACTATCTCCATATGACATCAAGTAGGCTTTTTGTTCTGGCAATCACTTTAGGTGTATAATTCTCCAAGTGAGACTCACAACATAGACAAAGAACATTTTTAATTGCCTTGAAGAATAGTGGTTTGCAGGTTAGTAAATATTCATTGTGTCTTCCAAATATAACGCCTCAGAACGTCGTCGATTTTTTTTTTTTTTGGCCAGACATAACTTAGCCTTCATGTAAGGATGATAATTAAGTGAGACTGCAGACAGGGCCTGTTGAGGCTTTATGTTGTGACATATAATTTGTGTCGTTTCCCAAGTTGGTTTTCTATTTTTATTTTTATTTTTTTTTTGAAGTGGTAGACTCTCTCAGGTGTGAATAATTTGTAGTTTTTGTTTCTTTCTCTTTAGAGGTTGCGTAGCTGGTATAAATAAAATCAGCTTTGATCTGTTTCCGCCTACCTGTATTAATTTCTTACCCTCCAAGTTACTCCATTTACTATGCCATTTTCTGAGATCTCTGAAGCTAAACTCACTAACTCTAGAGCACAGTATTGGTGGCATAAATTGCAAGGCTGAACGGGTCAAAAGTCCGGAGCATGAGCATTGCCGGGTCAAAAGTCCGGAGCATGAGCATTGCCTTACATTATATACATACACACACTGTAGTTTGCACGTGCCATATGTCCACTGCTGATTTCAAGTTATGATCTTTTAAATTTGTTGTATTAGGGATGAAATGTGGTCAAATGCAATTTTGTTTTATATTATTTTAAAACAGTTTTTTACGTAAACAAATATGCAAATACCTTTTAATTGTTTGATTTCACATTTTACACTGTTTGGTAGGAATACTGGAAGGAAAAAAAAGTAATAGTAACAAAAAATAAAAAATTCCCCTATGTTGTTTGATACGAGTGAAAGAGAAAAAAACGAAAAAGCAAGAAAAACGGTTACACGGTAAAATTACAAAAATTTTCATTTTAAATTATGTAATTTATTTTTTTAGGGAAAAACATATATTAATTTATTAAACTAATGATAAGTACGTAATTTTCTATTGATTGCTAATATATAATTTTTCTCTGCACTTTATATCTCCCAATTTAGAGAGATTTAAAAAGGGCGAAATAAACACCGTGAAGCCTGCCTTTTAGCGATTTAAACTCTATGTTTCTGCCAAAAAAAAAAAAAAAAATACCTTTACATTTGGAATCCAAAAAAATTGTACACACTGTCTATATTTAACCTCATTTATGCCCGTAAAGAAGGTTTTGCCTTAATTAAACAAGAACAAGTAATACAACTCAGTATATCATATTCTTGTAACCAAACATTGTATATAAACCAAAAGAAAGTATATATATATATATATATGCATATGTATATACAGAAGAAGAAGAAAAGAATTGCAATAGTCCAAACGATGGTTTTTGTGAATGTTTTAACAGTTTAAAAACAATGATACGTAACATGAGTCTGGATTCACAAATTTTTAGAGGGCAAATTTTTCAAAATATTGGCAGAGGGTACAAATTTTTTAAATTTCAAAATATGAAGATATTTTTTTTTGCAGAAATCAAAACATAGGGCTAAATTAAAACATAGGATTTAAATTGCAGAAAGACCAAATTTCAAGGTATTAAGTAAATTGCAAACAATAACCTTGTAGTTTGGGTATTCTACAATTTTAATTCAAAGGTGAGAACTCCACAAAATAATACTTTGATATTAAGAATTTGTGAAAATCGACATCCTAGGTTGATTTTTTTGGATAACTCTAGCAATTAAAAGACAATAATACTTTCCAAATTAAAGAGAAGAATAAAAAATAACCTAGTTTTAATGTGGGTATTATTGTCATTTTATTACTAAAATTAGTCAAAAAGTCAGTTTAGGGCATCGATTTTCATGAATATTTAATCTTAGGGTACTATTTTGCAGATGCCGAATCTCAGGGTTTAATTGCATAACACCTAAATTTCAAAATATTTTCACACAATTTACCCTTTTTTTTAAAGGTGCAATTTACCTAATTTTAAAATCCAATCACATTAGGGCTGAATAAACGATTTGTTGAAAATCGAGAAAACTAGGTCCTCTATAGCCCTTTTAGATAAGAATTAGAAAAATACGGTAGACTCAGTTTTTTTTCTAGATCTGGTTCCACATTTTTTAGAAAAATATCACTTTTTGAAATTTTTTTAGAAAAATTTTATTTTTAAAAAATAGTAACTAGTAACTGGTAATCAGTTTTTGAGCACTGGTAACTAGTAACTAAAGGTATATATAACTGGTAACTGATAACCAGTTTTTGGAAACTGGTAACTAGTAACAATTTTTAAAATAGTATTTTTCTAAACTTTTTTAAAAGTGATATTTTTCTTTAAAAACGGTACGAGAATTGAAAAAAAATAAATTGAACCACCGTATTTTTGTATTTTTTTTGGTTTTTATAGTAAAAGTGTTCGAAACCCTTGAAAATTAGCCTGCTAAATGACTCATTTGCTCTTAGTGTCACTATTATGCCCAAGATGAACCAAAAGAAAGAGATATGTACATCACTTTTCATACTAAATAGGGGACCAAAGCCATATGAGTTATTTCGCGTATCAATTTTGATGAAATGGCTACTCCGTGAAGACAAACTTTATGGAATTGTGGGATATATATAAAGCTTTTAAATTTAATACATTATTACAAAATCATGAAAACTTTATGGAATTGTGGGATATATATAAAGCTTTTAAATTTTATACATTATTACAAAATCATGAAATTTTATTGATTTATTTATTTTTTCCGGAGATTCCCCGGGTTGAATATTAGAGTTCAATGTTGAAAGAAACGAGAAAACACATAACTTTGCGAAACAAAAAAACCTGATAACTCATGCACACAATAACAATGACTTGTGAACAATATATTTTTCCTGAGGATAATAATATTAGTTACGATAATATGCATTAAACTAGTTTTATTAGTTATTAAAAATTATTTGTAATTTAAATTACTTTCATTTAAACATACACATATAGACAATAAATATGCAATGAAAAAGGTCCTTTAACGAATAATAATAGTAGTAAATGAGATTAAATAAAAATCCTTCCAACCCACTTGGTAACAAATAGTCTTGTTTGATAACACTTTTGTTTTTTATTTTTTAAAAATGAAAATATATTTGGTAACTATTATTTTTTTTTAAAAGTGAAAATAAAAAACTAAAGTAACAATACACAATTACTAAAATGATGTTGATATTTTGAAAACGCCATGACTAAATAGAGAGGGATGAGAGAGGGAAACTTGAGAATTAGAGAGATGAGAGCGAAAGTTCAGATATAAAATCAATAAGCTCTATTTAGTAAAAGAATATCATACAAACAAAAACTAATAATTGTCCAAACCTTAAAGGTCCTAAATCGAGTCATAACAAATAACAAACACTAATTTATTTTAGAAAATTTAATTATGTAGATTTGCTCTTCATATACACTCAACAATGTCATCACAGCACAAGTATTTTACGTAATTGACTTCGGCAGTATTAAACTCCACATTGTCATAAGATGTATCTATGGTGCATTGTATATTAGTTGTCTGCACTTGAGGTTCTCGTCATACCCATCAAAATACTTATTTTATTTTTTTGCATTGATCTTTATGAAATTGTGAATAGTACAACAAGTAATTACAATATACTTTTGTTTACTCAAATCATAATGTGCCATTTGCTTCAAAATAGAGAAACGAGCCTTCAAGACTCCAAAGTATTACTCGATAGCATTTCTCAATGATAAGTCTTGATGACTGAAAAGTTCCTTTGCCCTAAAGGAGGATTGATTTCTGTATGTTGACTCGAATGATATCTCTCCCTGTGATAGAGTAGAAGGAAACCAGACAAGTTTGTGTTGCCAAAGTTCACAAGATAATATTTCTCTAATCGGGCAATAATTCTTATTATCTTTCATGTGTAGATATTTTATATAAAATAAAGTCAAATAATATAACATGTTCCATGTAAGCTTACCTCGTGGTGGCACTATAAATCCATCTTTGGTGTTGCACATTCTAAAAGAATTCGTACATCATTAGCTGTTCTTCCCATCTAGCCACAATGTATGTGAATTACACTTCAAATGAGCATGAACACATCACATTTTAAGTGGGAGCCACATTTCTATTGCGATATGGTATTTGCTCCTTAACTAGAATATGAGTTGAAATACATGTCTCACTGATAGCTCCAACACAACTCTAAAATAAAAAAGTAAAATAAAGAGAGTTTATCAAATATTAAAGAAATAATTAGCACAAATTAAAAATCAGTTAATAGTATAGTAACTTAAAAATGGGAAAGTATCTAGGATCAAATCAAATTTATGGAGGAATTTATATCAAATGAAGGAGGAGTAATGATTTCTTTAGCAAAATGATATATTGCTTTCAAAACCTTCTTAAAGTAATAAAATGTGGTTTAAGTGGATTGTTGAAATCGTTTAACTACCATTCAATGTCGCTCACTATGGCCAATAACAAACAAAAATATTATAACTTATTCTTTTACTAAAAGTATCTTGAATTATTTAGTAATTATTTATCTTTAATATAGTACAAAATTGTTTAAAGACATTTTTATTCATTCTGAAGGAATCATAATACCTAATCTAATGGCTATTCAAAATTTTTCTCATACATTCTCAGTGGCAGAGCCACGTTACGGCAAGGGTTACCTCCTGGATTTTTGGAAAAAATTCAGACATTATATATATATATTTATATATTAAATCAATTAATTTATAAGCTTTTTAAATTAACATTTGCCTTTCCCCTTAATATTTAAATTCACACACATGCCTCTATAATTTTTTAATGCTTGATAGACTTCAAATTTGGGTTTGCCAACTGTCCAAGACTTATGGGCCATTCAATTATTGTTTTAAAAAATTAAAACATAAATATATATAATAACATTAAGAAAACTCTGACCCTCTCCTATCATTTTCTTCCCTCTTTCCTCACTCTAGACGCCTCCCTTCTCTTTTCTTTCCTTTCATACGGACTCATTCATCTCTCATTCTCTTGAATCTAAAGCCTCACTACCTCACTCTCTAACTCTAATATCTGAACTCCTCATCTTCTCTTTTAATTATGTGTTCAACAACACGTTTAACATTAAGTCTTCATCTTTGATTTGACTGTAAACTTCCGAACTAAACATTTTTTTCTTATCTTTTTCTTTTAGATTTTATTTTATTTTTTTATTTTTGAGTGTATTTAGATTTATATTATATTTATATATTTTCATTTCTAATTTTCTTCGATTTGTTGGTCTAAAATAGTCTAGGAGACTCAGACTCTAGGAATTAGTATATTAAATTCTGAGTTTATATTTCAAAGCTTTTGAGTTTAAGATTTTAAAATTTTATTCTTAGCTATACATATATTGGTAAGATCTGACTGGTAATTGGCATAAAATGTTTGCCGTTTTTTTTTGTTGTTGCTATGTTTGATTATATAAGATCTATTTGTTGATATTCTTCTTTGATGTTTGCAAGATTGTACTTAAAGTAGGAAAGAAACTAGAAACCACTAGAAAAAGTTGTGTAGCCTTTGTTTTAATTTATATATTTACTCTTGGCACTCGGATAAATGTTTTGGAACTCTGGATAACTGTATATTGTCTTATTTAGAACTGAATTATATAATTTTATATGTTGAATTACTACGAAGTAGATTAAGAACAAATATGGACTTGTTCTGAGCTATGAATTTTACAGAAAATAAGTATGTTGAGAATTTTGAAATATGTCATTATTATTAAGCCCATAAAAACTCTTTTAATCATCAAAGAACTTTCCCAATAATTTCAGACCTCCTCATCACTATCCCAAATTTCTCCAAATTTTTTCTTAGCATTTTATGTTATGCCCCCCTCAGTTATTATCCTGGCTCCGCCACTGTATATTCTTATCCTAAAAGTGCGAAGTTTCTATAAGGTTGCTTGGCAAGTACAACTCATGATACTCCTCTTAAGCAACAAATAATAAAACCTTATGAAATCCATCATCTGAATTATTGAGAAGCATATTAACCTTGTTGGAGTGTATAAAATTTAAGGATATTATTATATCATGGTAAAAAAACATTTAACAAATTTCGCAATCAACTTATAAACAATATATATAGTCGAAAGTAATAATAGTCCTGTCAAAAGTAATTTATATAAATTAGTCAAATCATTCTTAGAAAACATCTAAGCAAAAGCCAAAATACAAATAAGTCAATCAGTCATACAGTGATGCTCAAACCATTTATAGAGAACATATAAATAAAACTAAAATATAATAAAGTGAATTAGTCATATAGTAATTCCAAAACACTTAAAGTCAATAAATAAATACCTAAGCCTAAATTCTTTCATTTTAGATTCAACAACCAATTTTTTTTCTATGTTCCCTCATCTTTAGAAATAATGCACAAGACATTCATTCTCAAATTTATCAATAACTTTTGTGTATACTTCTCTACTAATTCCTCTAATTTCATCTAGCGCTTTAATACTCTCATCTAGTAAGTAATGAGATGAAGTATTATTATTGATCTCTCCAATAGTTCTATCTTTCTATTCGCATTTTCATTGAATGTCTCTAGCGCACATGCTAAAACTAATGAGAATTTTGTTCTTTTTCTATCTTGAACAAATAGTTTTTTGCTCTCTCACAGTCGTTTTTCTCTTATTATATCTTGTAAACTATTAGGTTTTTTTTTTTAACCTAGATTTTCCATAAGATAGTGATAAGTGAGTTTTATTTCATGAAAAAGAGTGAATCAATTTGTCTTAAAAAGATTGAGGACAATTTAACTGGTGGAGAAAATGTTGATAAATATCAGGGGTATATATATATATATATAAAGTTCCTATCATTTCTAGCCTTTCTGTTGCCAAAAAAAAAAAAAAAAAAACACATACCTTTTTACTAATATTAAGCCTGACTAGTTACTTGATATTTTTTAGCCCAAAACTCAGCATATGACCAAACTCAAAAATTTATAGCTAAATGTCCAACTTACTTAATGACAAAAATGAAAATATAACATATTCCACAACTAAAGCTTTAAAAATAAAGAATATTTAATTATAACTTTTAAAATATGTATCTACTTAAATTAATTTAAAAAATTGAACATCCACCTAATATTATATACTAAATAAAACTTTTTATTTGTATTTTTTTAAATAAAATTTTGCCAAATCTATATGTATAGTTAAAATTAGAATTAAAATTGTTGAAGACGAATGTTTTTAACTTTTGAAATCGTATAATAAAATTTAAAAAAATAATTTAAGCTATTATAGTTGGATTCTTAAGAGATTACTGATCATTCACTGCTCCAAATAGTTGCTTTTCGGCCATTTGTGTGGATGACAATGGCAATTTTAAAGAATAAAAATATTCTGCAACAATAATTCCAATTTTGATCATATATGTGAACCTAATGAAATTTAATAGAAAAACACAATTAGAAGGTTTTATTTGATGTTAGGAAAAAGTTCGGATTTTTTTTTTTTTTTTTTTTTTTTTGCTAAAAGGCTAAAAGGTCACGGCTTATTTTTGATAGTATTCCATAAATATCACAACCAAGCCTGATCAAACCAAGGGGCAAAACTCCAAAGGTCAATTCACAATACTTTCTTTTTTTAAAACAAAAAACCACAAAGGGTCGTGCGTATGATAAAAAGTTAGCTTCTTCCTTCACAATTGTATATCTCAAATTCCACCAAAAGATGATAACTTAATGGCATTAGAAAGAAAGAAAGGAGAAAAAAAACATATTGATGTTGTATATTCAGTTCTATGAACTTGCATACAATTGTACACTCTTCAAGGTACTCAATACTCGGAAATCCAGAATTGCATGAAAAATTAGAGAACTTGGTTGAGTCAAAATCAACAGGTTGGAAAAATAATTACTATATTATGATCATGTGACAAAAAATGTTAAATTTAATAAAAAAAATTCCCCTATTCTGATGTATCCATTCCCCAGAAGGGGATTGAATACCCTGACGAATGTGGAAATACAAAACAGGATAAAACAAATGCAAGTAATGGCGGGGTTTCTAACCTTGGATGACTTAAAAATTTCCTGGAATCGACAATTTCTATGTTTATGCTATAATGAAACACTTAGATTTTTCCATCGAGTTCAGATTTTTCCATCGAGTTCAGCGGATTCCACACCATGTTTTTGTTGTTTGCTTGTAGGGAGAGAGAGGCTCCTGCGCTCTTTCCCACCAAGCTTAGATGAGGCGTTACCGTACCAAATCATTCCAACTACAGCTATGACCATGCCGAGAACGACGTGTAGATTCAGACCCTCTTTTCCGAAGAAAAAGAATCCCATGATCAAAACAAGAATTGTCTTCATATGGCCAAGTACTTGGAAAGACACGGCAGTGAATCTGCCAATGCAGATGAACTGGCTGAGGTTGGTTCCCACTGCTATTGTGCAAGACAGAAATATAAAAATCTGCAGAGAAAAAAGGCACAGTTGTAATTCGCACAATCACAAATTAAGAAAAATATCTTTAAAGCCTCTGAGTACTTTGAATTTATGAATTATGATAGTAGCCACAAGATAAAGAGTAACTTATAGCAACAGATAAAATGAAATGGCACCTAAAAATGAAAAATAATGTTGTACAAGAAGTATACGTACTGGCATTCTGCAGTCAAATGCAAGGAATTAGACTTATGAGAAAATGGCTTGTGGCTATGTAAGTTCAAGGGTCAAAGTTCCCAAAACATTTTCCATCATGGATGTGGCAGTCATGATCAATGGCCAGGCAATAGAGAGTTCCAATAAGAATGATGCATATTAACGAGAAATAACATACGAATAGATCAAAATTTAGTTTCTTGTTTATTTTCTTGCCCCATTTCCCTTGAAGAAAAGAGAAAGGAAAAAAAAAAAACATAGAAAATTAGAAAAGCACTGCAGCACCAAAAGTTCATAGGTTGAATGAGACACCATGAAAAGATGTGTGAACCTGAATGTTGCTTTTTTCAAAGTCCAACTGAACATTAAGGAAAGTCACTAATTTAACTTCACAAGCATCCAAGTAAACTGGATATATGAGGCATAAGTAATGTGTTGATCACATGAAGCACACTATTGCAAGTGTGTCTATCAGAAACAAATTGCTTTATTGCAATGTGGAGATGGTAATCACTTCATTATATTACATGGCAAAATATGAACTTATGAGTTACTCAATTTTGTCACAGTTCCTCCTTTCAAAAAAAAAAAAAAAAAAAATTTTTTGTCACAGTTCCTAGATTGAAATTTATATAATGGGCTAAAAACTTTGTCCATGATCATATAGATGATTACGAACTATAAAAATCACCATAAAGAAAAACACTGTAAATTGATGGAATACTTACCAGAGAGCCTAAGTTATAGTTGTAGGCATCAACTCTTTTGTTCGTCAACCAATAGTCAAGGAAGGGGCCTAGTGTCAAAAGTGATGCAGCCTGGGCTGGTGCAGTATGTCCCAAGAGGTTAAAAGAACCAAGTGAATACTTCCTTTGAAGGAAGTGCACATACTGCACACAAGAATTAAAATGAACAATGAGATACTCCATGGATAGATTTGCTATAACATTGTTATAAGCTAATCAATCTAAAATCAGAATATAAGAATCATTTGCACCCCTACGGGAAGTAAATAAGATGTGCTTATAGAACATATCTACATAGGCTCATACAATATGATTACATAGACTATCGGGGCAGAATCAGCCAAAACATCACATATAGCTTAAGAACCATATAGAAAAGCTTTCCCAGCTATTTTTGTCTACACAAACCATTTTATCCAGAACATTAGTTATTCTTATTCTCTGTCCTTAAGAATAACTGAACTGTGCAGGTTAGTATAAGCAGAATATGTTTAAGAATGACTACTTACATACTGTTGTAGTGAAGTGCTCCAAACAGCAATAAAGGCAGCAACAAAGCCTCTGGTATTAACACTCACATCAGTGACAGTGCAAACACCAACACCCAAGAGAACAACAACTATGCTTAGCTTTGTGTCTCTTGAGTAAAGGATCTTGTCAAGAACAACTTCCAATAAACATGATACTGGGATCATACTAAGTTTTGCAATCTGCCAAATTAAACAGAAAATGTAACATCCAAAAGTATTAGAACTAGCTAAAACCCAAAATTTATCAAAATTGTAACTATACCTGATAGAATCCCACAGAGTTCCACATTAGACTAACATTCATTCCAACAATAGAGAAGTTAGCGAAGAGAACAAATTTCAGAAGCTCTGGGAGGGGTAGATGAGATGGTTGGATGTATCCTAACCACCTTAGAACAACCGTCATCAGAGTTGTGGTAGCAAAATGCATACCAGTTAACGTTGTAGCTGCAACAAATGTGATCATTTAATACTGTAAAGCCACAAAAGGATAAGAAGCAAGGTTATGGCTCTAAAAAATATGAAACGCATGCCTAATAAAAAGTAGTGAGAGAGGTCACAAAGATTACACTCCAACAACAAGGACTATTTACAATTATTTCAAGGTAAAAAATTCTACCAGTCACAAAAAAAGTATATCCCTCTAGAGTTGCTGGCACTGGGAGTGGAAAGATTGCTGGTCCTATCTTTTTGCTGTTTCTAGTTCTTTTTTGCTTTTAAAAATACTTCTTTTTCTTATGTCAAGGTCCACTGCACACAAATTTATTGCATTCTATTCAAATTAGTTCTCACTTTTCTGTAATCAAAGTATCATATAAAGTACTTAAAATAAGCATAGCATGGTTTTAGCACACATTTCTCTTAAAACTGAAACCCAGTCTTAGAAATAAGCTGAAAATTGGTACATCTGTCTTAAATTCAGGGAAGTGGGTTGAAAGTAGAAAGGAAACTCATATAGGGTTTGTACAAATAACTAAAGTATGATAATATAAAATAACCAGATTACAGGCAATAGCAGCAATAGAGTCAAAGAGAATCAGAACTTAGCATTGATTCCAATATCTACTTTCATGCTTATACTGAAGTTCTCTATACTTGCTAGAAAATGAAAGACAAAAGTGTAGATGTTTAGCAACTTTTGACTTGAGAAAAAGACCAAGAAGAACATAACCATTTATGAAAGGTGATCCAATAATAAAGGAAATATGCAAGTTCTGTTACTGTAAACATACAAAAGATAAGGTGTGACTGCACCAGAGGGAACAACAAAGCAAAAATAATAGAAAATTAAAATGAAAAAACATTAAACAGAAGTTACCAAAACTGAAGCCATAAGTAGCCATTAGAGCTTTATTGACAATAATTATTCCAACGGAAGTGACAACATTGAACATCCATGCGGCTGCATCTAGGGTTGCCTTCTTATCAGCCTTACTAGCCGGAGCCATTTTTTTTTTTTAATATATTCCTCACAGTTGACCACAGTAGCTTTTATCCCTCAGCCTCCATCCACAGTAGCTTTTATCCCTCAGCCTCCATAAAGAAATCCATTCTCGTCCAACAAGGTCCAAAAGTTCTTCTGTAACAGAATATTCTAAAAGATCAACAAAATAGATAAGTTGAAGAGGTAAATCTTGTGAAAATTGAACACTACAGATACAATAGTGCAATAATTGAAGACAACGATTAAACTTTAGTCTCAAACTAGGTACCAAACTAACAACTGTCTAACAACATAAATAATCTTCAAGAAGAAAGAGAAACTGAATATAAAATCAACATCTGGTTGTTTAATTTTTGAAACTTGTAAAAGATACTGTTACAGTCTTAAGCTTCTCAGTTTCCACTCCGTAAGATGAGATCCAAAAATTTTGAATGTTTAAAATACATATAGATTAATAGCTATGTCTGTTCAGAAAAATCATTTTATTTATACCAGGTTTAAATAGCATGCTTTAAACTGGACTTCTAATTATAAAGCACGGATACTCAAAAAACTACAGGCACCATATCTGTAACAGGTACATATTACGTATTTCGGGATACGTAGGGAGACATTGTGATCCAGTAAGGATCCCTCTGGTGAGAAGGAATTTCTTTTTCTTTTTCTTTCTTCAATAATTTGCAGTGTACGAACTGCCAACAGGCAGTCCATTGTTCTACTTAAATTTTAAACTGCCAAACAGAATATTATACTACTATACTACATATAGTATATGCCAACTGGGCTAGTTCAGTTGGTCCACAAGGTTTGAGGTATGTGTGTGTAATTTTAGGAGGGGTTTAAGCCTCAGTGGTGTGTGTTATTTTAGCCCCATTTTAAAAAAAAAAAAAAAATACTGCATATATTATATGCATCTAGCAAAACTTAAAACCACTGTGACCCTTCACCCCACCTAATTATTATTTTCATATAATTCGTAGATCCACCAATGAAATGATTTCTAAACCTATTTTAGTTCCACAATTCGACAAACAATGGAAACCCATTATCAAATTCTCACATTTATTTGAATCAATCTTTTGCGTAGCCCCAATCCAAAGCAAAGATCACAGTCACAAAACACAATTAACATGAATTTGAAACCAGAACCATAACGTTCTCTAACACAAACAAAAACCCATTTAGAATCCAGATCAAGGAAACAACGTTACGAAATCCCAACTCAGATCCAAATCAGAACTCGAATAAAAAAAAAAAACTCAAAAAGGAGCACAATTCAGCATATAGATAAACAGATCTGATGAGCAATAACTGATCAAATTTTCGCGAATTGCAATCCAATTGTTTTCTAAAACGTAACCATTCAATCTCGAAAGGTACCCGAAAACCGAACGAGAAATTGAGCGAGTTGTAGGCCTTAAAGTCCCAGCTCCGAAAATGCAACCCAATAGAGCACTCTGATTGCTCCAATCAGAGAGAGAGAGAGAGGAATTTGAAGTTTGGTCGTGTAATGGGTCTGGTGGTGCTGCGTTTTCTAGTTTCAGCTTTGGCTATGGAGGAGAGATAGAGAGAGAGTGAGAGAGAGAGAGAGAGTCCGTTAGGCAATGAAGAGCTCGTGGAAGTATATTGCCGCCAGCCAATAGGGAAGCATCAAAACAGCGATGTTTTTATGGGTTTTATTTTTGGTGTTGCGTTGGGTTCAATTTGAAGTGCGACTGTGGGTGAGCGACCCATGTGGTCACTTTCCATTTCAGTTCTCTCGTACCTTTTTTTTTTTTTCCTTTTCTTCTTTTTTTTTTTTTAATCTTAATTTGATGGAATATTATTAGGTACCAAAAAAGCATTAAGCAATATATACGGAGAAATTCAAATAGTTATTTTTGTAAAATTATTATGGACAAGTAGTGCAAAGCCTCTAGGAAGAGGGGATCACAGTACAAGAAAGCACTAGATTTAAACCATGAATCACACACACACTTTCACACACTCAACCACTTGAGCTAGCTCTAAGTAGCAAAATAATGTCTATTTTGTAATGCAATTAATAAAGGCAATTTTTTTTGACCGACCACCTATTAAATGATAACTATTATATCAAAATCAAGTAGTGGGAATAATTTATTTACCAATAGATAAAAAAGAAAATACTTAAGAGAGTGAGCTCCGTATATCGAATTGCATATAATCTCTAACAATAAGAAATTTACCAAATAGATTATCCTTAGCCACAATATATAAATACAACCAGAACAATAGAACTACCCCATAGATACTTTTTTGGGTCTTTCAAATCATCTTCACCACTTGAGTTGACTCTGATATTAATCAAGATAAACTTTTTCAGATCTAGAAGCCATAAGCTTTAAATTTAGAAGAAAGTTAGATAATATCACAAAAAAAAAAGAATAAATTAGACAATCACATCCAGGAACCATGTAAAATAATGAAAAATGTGTGTGGGTAGAATTTATCTCACTCCAAGGATCTTACAGACTACATTCCGTATTTGAGTTATACTTAGTGTGTGATTAGTGGCAAAGCCACTTTTATATGATATATCATACGTATGAATTCATAAGTTTTTCTATTAAATTTTATAAAACTATTTTTAACTCTATTAAAAAAGTAAATAGTAGTTACGTTGGTGCAAAATCTCATCCAAGCAGTAAGGACAGTTTATGAAGCAAGCATGCTCTGGAGCTGAGATAATCATCAGTCGTCAGTGTGCAGTATATGGTTTAAATCAATGCTCAGAATAATAAGCCAAGCAATAAGAAGAGCTCTTCTTGAACGAGGTCGTCAAAATTGTGCACCATTGGAATACCTTCCAAAGAGACTCTAACAATCAAGTCAATATTATTCTCATTTTAGAGAGAGAGAGAGACAGAGAAAGAGAGAGAGAGAGGAAAACAAGAGGGTTTGACGTTTGAAGTTTGTTAACCCTTAAATAAGGTTGGCGAGTCCCATAAATAGGCAAGTGAGAATTGATTAGAGCCTTTGGATCGTGATTATTGCATGTCCAGTGATATGGTCCATTAGTCATTTATGAGCTGATTAATAGGGATTATGTGTGGTGTCCAAGATTCTCACGTACATACTAAGCTAATAATAAATATGTTCCAATTGTATATTAGGCATCTAGAAGTCATTAGTGCCAATTTCATAGTAACATGCTTATTCCTTATGTTATGCGCTTTTACATACACGTTATTATACTAATGATTGTCGAAGTGTTCAATACCTTCAGAGAGAGAGCTCGGTGTGCCAAAAGAACGAAGAATATATTTATGAAAGTAATACTATATACACATGTATTAAGATCATGTTTGTTGATAACTTGGTCAAATAATAATTTTTTGATAAAATATAATTTTCACGCTTTTGGGAGCCGAATTTACTGTGTGTTTAACACGTCAAATAACTTTAATTCAATGTCTAAGACTCGTTTATAGCATTTTATTTGTCGGCTCCAGGTAAGCACTAGGTGGCATTCATGGCATTGACTTATATTTTAATGCACTAAGCTATCTTAGATTCAACTTAATCGCGTAATGTCATTTTTGTTAATTCTAATAATTGAGTGCTAATACTATATTTGCATTATTAATTAGAGTCTAACTGACTTATTTTTATGTTCAATGATTGGTTATAGGGCTAGGTTCTACCAGATTACAATAAAACCTGTCACATAGGATCATAAGTCAAAGTATGACTAGTTTTCACTTTCTAAGCTAGGATTCACTAACTTTGTCTATACTTTGGTATATGAGAATGACCAGCAACGTGGTTAGTAAGCTAAGGATGATTTAAAGCTGGACACATAGAAAGTAAAGTGTAAAATACCACAAATACCCCCTAGAATTTGACTTATGCCATTCCTTAGTTATTAAGTGTTGTCCTTAGACCAAATCTAGTCATTTTCTTCCTCTTTCTCTCTAGCCATAACGTGAAACTCTCAAGCACCTTTCTACACTTCTCTCAACTCCTTTTAGCCATATCCAAGAGTTTCTAAGTGGTAGAACTCAAGTTGGAGCTCTAGAAAGCAAGATAGATCAAAACTAGTCAAGGTAATTCTACTAGTTCTTTTTCCTAGGTTTTGTTCTTTAATTTCAATTCTCCACTTGTTTCCACTTAAATAATGGTTCATTCAGGTCCTCTTGAGTCTTAAAATCTATCTCTAAGCCTTGGAAATCAGTTTGGTAGAGGTAGAAGGCAAGAGCATCAGTAAAAGCTTAAATTAGTCAAGGTGAGGCCTAATTGGGATTTTGAGTTTTTTATTGATTTTTCTTACTGTAGCCCTCAAACCAAAGCTTTTATTTAATGAATTAAAATCCTAGGAAACTTATATATTACTGAAAATATAAAATTTAAGTGGATGATTAAAGTTAAACCTAAAGTTCCAAAGTTTGCTATCTATAGATTTAAGTGTTTTCATATGTAGTAGATTAAGCTTTCTACATTTGTAATCTGATTTTCTAAACTTGAGTATATATTTTATTGATCCTAACATTTATTACACTCATTTGGTAGTTGGTTGTGATGACACACAAGTGTAAAAGTAATTTTAAACTCTGTTTAAATCGAAAGGAATTCAATTACACTTAGGTTGTTCTAAATTGTCCTCTTTGATATGTATATGTGAGAATTGGCTTATTAATTTTTATTGCAGGTCTTAAACTATGATTTAAAAGATGTAGAAATGTCCTAAAAATAGGGGAAGTACTGTCCAAATTTTTTTTAAAACTAAATGGTATCATTTAGAAGTAAATGGACTAGCTTTTACAAAATTATGTACCATTTTAGATCACTAATGAACTAGCATTTATATTTTGATACTTTTGAATAGTTTTTAATACTAGTTATTGATTGCTAAGTACCTCAAATGATTTGTATACTTTCGGATTATTTTATGATCAAGTTTCCTAATTTGGTGATAGTTTTGATTTCGGTCTTGTTCAAGTATCTTGGTGCATTTATTTTAGTAAAATGTGCATCTTGAATAAAAGAAATTTTACGACAGGTGATTAGCACACCAGTCTAACAAGGATATTGACCCTTTCCACTATCAATTTCTATTTAGGACATGAGGTAAGTAAAGACTTACAACTGCGTCACAAGAACTACATGGAAGATATCATTTTGTGAAACTTACTTATTGTTGAAAGTTATGAAATAATATGTGCACGGCACGTTTTGCATGCAAATTGAAAATTTCATTACAGAATATTTGAAAGTGAGTACTATTATACTAAGTTTATAAGATAAGTTTTAATTGCAATCGCTAGTCTGTCGGAGTTGGGTAGGTAAGTTTATTGATGCAGACTCTCCTATTAAAGTGGGACCTGTGGATCTTATGATGTGTCTCGTTGAAGCGGGACAATATTAGCACGGTGTGGGATGTCCCTTTAATGAGGGAAGGAGTTTTTAAAAAACCTCACACGACGGTCGCACCTTATTTTTACTCTGAGTCAGAGTTTCCGTACAATGTTATCATGACCTATCGACTTACGGGACTAGCAATATGCTACGGAGCACAACTATAAATATTTTTTTTTTTAGGAAAGACATGGACTCAAATGTTTAAGAAAGAAAAGTGTACAATGAGAACTTGAAGAGATTTTAAAGTATACATAAGCATGCATAGTTTTTACTTACTGAGCTTTAGCTCATTTTAGTCTTGTGATGTAGATGAAGAGGTATATTTTGGTGTTGACTAGTTAGTTGTTTGGCTTACCCTTTGTCGCCATAATCATATAGATATGAACGAGCTTGACTTGTGGGTGATATTTTTGTATTACGATATTTTGGGTGTGATATAAATAATACTGCTGATGGCGAAATAGATTGGTGAAAACCTCTTTTGATTATACATTTTGTAAAGACACTAGCAAGAAATGTCATGCAGTTGCTTTTGTTTGAATGTTTTGAAAGTTCAAATTTGCCCATTTTTTTTTATAAAACTAAAGATATAATTTAAAAAAGAATAATACTTCATAGTTTAGCTGTATATGACAATATAGTTAAACTAAGGGGGTATTATATTATGCTCTACTGATAAGCTTGTTTTCTAAGTTTCAAAGTTGGTTTTTACCATTCTATGAACAGTAAAAATGTCATATATTAAGTTGGTCTTCCGTCCTCTGAGGCTACAGAAGTAAGGTGGTGCCAGGGGGATCTTTATTGTCCATCAAATAAGGCCTATGAGACACTTGGTTTGAACGGTCCGTTTAGTGTCTTTCACTAAGGGCTCAGCTAGGTAATCCGAGCACTTAGTTAGGATTGACCATTCGTCTGCCGAGTTTGGTCCTGAGACATATAGTATGGAAAAAACTCGGCGTAGGCTAGGTTATGCTCGGGGTGGTTTGGACTAGCCTTTGGAGCCCTAAGCCACTACCACGACTTCTCATGGCTATGTGAACCACGACTAATACTCCATTGAATTGGGTCACTTTGTTGGGAATTACCCATAGCAGTTGTCCCATGTAGATCCCTAAATGACAGACTTCACTATATTGCCTTTTACTATGAGCATGCATGGTTGGTGGTTGAATCTCTATTAGGAAATCATGAGGTTTGCTCTATTGGATATGTCCTCAAAAAATATGAGATCCGGTAATAACATTTGAGTTCAATAAAAGACATTTTTGCTTATTATCTATAACATGCAGTATTTGAAATGAAACACTATTTAAATCAAATCTGGAACATTTTAAAGATCCAAGATTTAATTTTGATGGTAGAATTATTCACATAAATGCTACATTAGTAGAGATAATTTTATATTTAGTTTTAATATTATTCATAGCCAAAAAGGATAAAAGCTGGGCATTATTATCAAGCATAAAAGTTGTAGGTCGTTTTTGTTTCAATTAGGAGTGATGAGTTTAAAATCCCCAGAATATTATTTTTGAACAAAAAACCTAGTGTGCTTAGAGTATATTGAACAGAACAATATAAAATGTGTTCTTTAAATTGATACATTATTAAAGAATATATTCTCACAAATGTACAACAAAGGATGCCTATCTTAGTCCGAAAATAAATAATGATCTCATATTCATGTGCTATATTATTTAATTTATCAAAGAGTATAATCTTATGATTTGCTAGTTTGTGCTTAGTATTTTTATAATATAATTCCATAGATATGGAGAATATATGTTTATATATATAGAAATTAAGGCTTTTATTAACTTGAAAGTTAATGTCACCTTATTTTTGTTATGAGGACTTGGAAAATTAAAACTTGGCCCTGATTATTTAATAATATAGTTATTGAATTATGACTTTCTAGATAAAGTCAAATTATACGTTAAGCGTAATGAGAGAATATGGTATAAAATAATTGAAAAGAAAAAATAGATAATTTTATCCTATCCATTTATTGACGTTTTCATAAGGATATATATATATACACACATCTATTTAAGAGGAAATTTGATTTTTTTATGGTATTTTTTCAAAAAAATTGAAAAATTCGGGAATTTGAAATTGTTCTGAAAAATTCCAGATTTAATTATAAAAATACTACTTTTAAAAGTATTTAGAAAAATACCATTTTTTTATTGATTCATGAGATACTTAAGGTAACTAGTCGAATTACCTGAGGTAACTTGAACAGTTACTTCAAGTAACTGGATTGGTTACTCTAAGTAACTTAACTAGTTACCTCAAGTACCATTGAAAAATACAAAATTTCAGAAAAAATAGTATTTTTCTAAATATTTTTAAAAGTGGCATTTTTCTAATAAAACTTTTAAAAAGTGATATTTTTCTAAATCAATCCAGGATTTTTCAAAAAACTGAGCCCATCCGGGATTTTTCAATTTTTGGTATCTTGGGCCTGGAATTTTGTAAATAGCCCTCTATTTAATTGTAAATGGGCTCACATAATTTATCATTTGATTTAAGAGTGCCAAATGGGTCATTAGTGCAGTAGGCCATTACTAATGTATTTGGGAGGTTCTTTCATATATAGTTGTTCTTAAGTTTTGTTTTCCACTTCTAGCAGTATTTTGTTTTACTTTTACAAAGATAACATTTTTAGTAATTTTCTTCTAAAAATAAACTTGTTTTTAAACTCAGCCATATAGTGACTAGTTTAGATTAGTCTTTAACTTACTGGGTTAAGTTTTGTAAACAAAAATCAACAAAATAGAGAAAAATTAGGGGTATTTTTGGAACTTTGTAATAAAAACTGCTATAAATGAAAAAATTTAAAAAAACTGCTAAAAGTAAAAATAAAAAAAAATAATTCTTAGAAACTGCTATAGAGCCTAATTTCCCTATATTTTTTGTCCAATTAATTATGAATTAGCTATAATTGGGCCCAGTATATTGGAGCTTAGATTAAATTTTTCCTCTAACATAAACATATAAGAATTAGAATGCTTGAAATAATACATTGGAGAGCGAATTAGCCCCTGCGCCTACTTTATAAGGGACAAGAACACTGGCCCTTCGGCCACCACCCATAGGGGTGCAGACCCATACGGGTCTATCCCAAAGAGTCCCGCATGAGTGGGACTCTTCTCTTATTATTTTATTAGAAATAATTTTTTGGGTAGTTTCCTACTCACTATTCTAGATAATTCTAATTAAAGTATTTAATTAGATTAGGATTTTGTAAAGTGCTCTATTATAAAAAGATGATATGGATGATAGACTAACGTAAGTCTTTCTATTAGTTTGGCAATTGACTTAGAAAATCTAAATCCTAGATAGAGAAAAGAGAGAAATAGAAGACAACGAGGAATGCCCGAAAATTATAAAATAAATAAAAACTAGTCATTAAATTCATCATACTAAATAAATAAAACGAGAAAATAAAGAACGAGGAAAAGGAAAGAATAACTTAACAATGGCTGGAATGATAATCTACGCAGAAAGACTCCAACTCTAAGCAACCTTCAACGTCCTCTGATTTTTCGCAATTCTATTTCTCTAGGTCTGAAATAACGAATGTGAATGATTGTAAACCTTACCTAAAAAGTCCCTTTTATAGCATAATTAATGCCAAGTGCATTTTGGTAATTTTTTGTGTAATTTTGGAGTGAAAATCTAAAAAAAAAAAAAAAAAAAGAAAGCTAAAGTTAGTTTAGGTAAACGAGCTAGCACCACGGTGCCAAGAACTGGCTCTGCATTGTCCACTCTATATGGCTCCATTTTTCTAACTACCCAGTCTAATGCCGCAGCGCCCTATTTGCTGATTTGTTCAGCTTCGTCGTTTTGGCTCTTTTTTGCCTCGTTTCAGCTTATTTTCGTTTCTTCTCCTTCAAAACACTTGCTAAACATAAAAACAAGATTAAAATATAAAAATATCATGAAAATTAATAATACTATCAAGAAATAATCAAAAACATAAAAATATCACGAAAGTTTTGAAATAATTTCTTTTTAGTACATAACAATTGATAATTCATAATTACTTAAATGAACATATGCACTACTACTATTAAAACAACTCAATTTAAAAAAAAAATCAATAATGAGCATAATTATGGCGTACGAATAATAATAGTTTAAAAACATAAATGATTAGGTGTGAAAACTATATCTAATACAAACAACAGGCAAGGTTAGACACAATAATAGCTTAATATCCTAAACAAACACGATTAGACACGAAAATAATATAATATCTATAATTGGTATAATTAGTACAAAAATATCATAATATTGGAAACATATATGATTAGACATAGAAATAGTACAATATGAAAAATGGAACGATTAGACACGATAATAGCTGGATATTAAAAATATGAATAATTAGGTACGAAAATAAATAAGCACGGTAATAATAATGGGTTAACGAGCATGGGTATAGCATGATACAAGACACAGATGTACCGCAGGTAAATGTGCTTTGGCCAGCATGGTACGACCCAATTAACCTACTACTGTAATCTACTATTGAATGAATATAAAAATTGCTATATCATACTTTTCTTGATTTTTATATATTTAAATATGTAAAAAATATTTTCTTTTTTAACCTCTTTTTCATTCATTTCATTTATTGAATCATAAAAAACTTAGCTATTTGAAAATATCCAATAAAAAAAATTAGAAAAGCCATTTTTTTTGTACTCTTTAAAAGAAGAAAAACTATTTGAACCTTACTCATTGACTGTCTTCTAATAGTGTTAGTATCGAAAGGGTAAAAGAAGAATGATTTTACTATTTAGAAAGTACTTAATTACGAAGTCAAAAGTAGGGAGCCGAATTCATACTAAGGGCATATATAAACGGACAGTATGACTAATTATTCTATATGCACACATCTATATATGGACAATTTTGTTTCTTTTTTTTTTTCCTTTATTTTTTCTTCACGATGTTTTAGTTAATCATGCGTATGACATATGATTTAAACTGGATTAATTGTTTTAATAAGATGATTATTCTTGTAAGGGTTTTCATATTTTAGTAGCATTTTTCGTTTTTCTGCCCCAAAAATTATTTTTGTATTGTTACTTATTTCGTACCTAGTATCTATCTATGTATTCAAGGTTAAATAGCAGACGGAGTGAATAAGTGGGTAGAGATAATTATCCTTAGGGCTCCGTTTGGAACCTAGATTTTAGAGGAAAAAAAATTATAAGAAAAAATTCATAGAAAAATGAAGAGAAAAATACTTTTTTTAAGGCTATGTTTAGCAGAATGGACTTTTGGAGAGATGCAGAGGAGTGGGGGGAGAACAAAATTCTTCCATTTGGCAAGAGAAGAGAAGAAAGTAGAGGAAAAGTGGAGGAGAGAATACTCTTTCCGAGCTCACCATATTACATCCTTCTAATGTTGGAAGGATTGGAGAGGAGTGAGAGTGAATAAAAATTAAATTGGTCAATTACACTCTGAATAATTATTTAAAAAATAATGTAGTAGGTAATATAATAATTTTATAAGTAAACGCCCCCTATCCATCTCACTTTCTATCTTTCTTACTAAGCAATATAAAAGATTCTTATTCTTCTCTTCTTCTATCACATTCTCCCTCCTTCCTAAACTTTTCGTTCTTCCTACTCTCCTTCTCTCTGACCAAATATAGCCTAAAAGTTTATAGAGCTTTATTTTGATACTTTTGGTTTTACTAATTAATGTCTCAAAATTCTATATATTAAAAAGTAATATCAAATCAAATTCTCGTTTTTTTGAGAATTTTTCTTTTCGTTTTTTGTTTCAATCACTTAAATTTTTTTTGAGAAATTATCACCAAAATACCCTCTGTTTTGAAAAATTGTGAAAAAAAACTCTGTATTTTTAGAAATTCAAAATAATTACCTTCTATTTAACGAAAATTATTACTAAAATACCCCATGTTTTAAAAAAATATGAAAAAAAGAACCTTGTATTTTTGGAAATTCAAAATAAGTACCTTTTATTTAACAAAAATTATCACTAAAATACACTTTGTTTTAAAATGTGTGAAAAAAATCCTTGTATTATTAAAAATTCAAAATATATATCTTCTATTTGAGAAATTTTCAAAAATTTTAGATTTTTTTTTTCTAGATTTGTGCCACAACAATGGATAGAAGATTTTTTTTAATAGGTTTTAGACCATGTATATTTTCTCTTCCTTTATTTTCAAGTGTGGTATATTTCTTAACATAATATAATATGAGTAAAATGTTAATTTTACTAATTTTTTTGAAACCTTTGTTTGAATTTTTAATACTATTTTTTTCACACTTTTTTAAAACAGAGGGTATTTTAGTGATAATTTTCGTTAAATAGAAGGTATTTATTTTGAATTTCTAAAAATACAAGGTTTTTTTTCCACATTTTTTCAAAACAGAGGATATTTTAGTGATAATTACCCTTTTTTTTTCCAACAAAAAAATTCCAAAAAGAGCCTAACTGAATTCACCTGATCAATATGCTAATTTACTTACAAATTCACTATCATCTTAAAATTAATTGCTCCTAAACCGAAAACGTTGTGGGAAAAAAATAAACTTGATATTATTTTAAGGGTATCTTTCAATTAAAGTAATGATGGAGTGAATTTTTCATCAATTGCGACACATTGTAACTTGTGAGATACATAGTACGAATAAGGACAATTAAATACAGATATACTAAACAAGAGTCAACCTTAACCCTCAAAAAAACCTTAGTAGATGAACCTACAAACTTATAGCTTCCCTTTAATCATAGACGCACAAAATCAAAAGCAAACAAAAGTTTCCGCTTCCACCCCAGAAAAAAAAAAAAAAAAAAAGAAAGAAAAAGAAACAATAGTCTTTTACAGCCCAAAAAAGAAAAACGGAAATTGTCTAATTTAACCCTAAAAGCAGCCATAGTAAAGCAAACAAAAGCAAGCTTTCTCTTTCAGTGAAAATATTAAATATTTGTACTTGTAGATTAACATATTTACAATTCCAAGAATCCCATTTAGAGATACTAGTGACCTTTTGATTTTAATTATACACATGTACTTTCTTTTTTTAACCATATGTTTTTTATTTTTATAAAGCTGCCTATTTTATTCTATTCTATTTTATTCATTTTTCAAAAAGATATATTCTTGGCATTCTTTTTGAGATGTAGTGATATTACACTCATATACTATTATATTTGTTTATACAGTTTAACTATTCAAAAGTTACAATCTCAAGTTTGGTTTAGATTTAATCCTATTTAGTGATTATTTTTCAAAAAAAAAAAAAAAGAAACAAATATATGTTCGAGTTAGTGATTCGACTCGCTTCATTAGTGATGAATAAATAAATAAAAACAGACGTGATATAAAACTTTAATTTATTTTTTTTAATGCACAAGAATTTGACAATTAAGAACCATTCATTTGTGTAGGACCTTATTAGATGTCGTTTAGCATACCTCTAGACTTTTAGAATCACTATTATGCTCTTGTTTTTTTTTTTTTGGGGGGGGTTAAAAAAGATTAGAATGAAATGAAAATTGAAAAAAAAAATGATAAAAAATGAGAAAAAAGAAAGTGAAAATAAAAAATAAAAATAAAAAGGAGGGCCCATCGCTATCATGCGCCCTGATGAGAGACTATCCCTATCTTCCTTTAAATAATTCGAACCATATGTAAGCTCATCTTTTTAATTTAATTTTAATTTATTTTTTATTTTTAATTTTTTGAGTTTCCAGTTCGCTCTCCATCTCAATTCCTCGGCGACTTTTTCTAGTTCTACTCTACATAGTCGGGATCGGAGAAACTGTAGCCGCCGATCAGACCAACCTCCGCCGATTTAATCTCCCGGAGATCTCTTTCCTCGTCTCCTAGATTTTGGTTCGCTTTCAGGTATGCCGAAATTCTCTTCCTCCTCTTTATTTGATCTGATTTTTCCCTGTCTGTTTGGTTCCCGAGAAATTGCCGGAAAATACAAGAAATGAAAAGAAAGGAAAAAAAGCGGCTATTGCCCCTTTTTTCACGAACTATATTACTTAAGCTCAGTTATGTGAGCTAGTTGCATTGTGCTCTGTTATTGGGAATATTGAGATTCAGATTTTGATTTTTTTTTTCCTTTTTCTTTTTGTTATATATTTTATACTATTTTTATGCGGATTTTTTGTTTATATATATGTATAGTATTAATTGGTTATGGGAATTAAGTAGGTGCTATAACTAGTTTTAATGGTTTGAATAAAAAATATTTATAGTTGAAGATCGTAACCGCCATTGAAGATCAAATCTATAGTTGCAATAAATATCACAGTTAAGCTATCTTTCACTCTATTGAATGGTACCAAGAGAAGCATTTTCCTGATGTGTAATTTCTATTTCTTGGTGGGTTTTTCACAAAATGTAGAAATAGTTTATCATTTTTCCTGAAATCCCAATTGGGTTTTGTGGAATTTGTACCTTGTAATTGGAACCTGAATGAATGGGACACATTTGATAGCGTTGGAGTTATTGTCAATATTTCTTTGTTTCATGGTACTTTATTATATGTCAGTTTTGATGCCTCTGGATTTAAGGTTATGGTCCTACAGTAGAATTTTTCTGGTTGATTGTAATGGTTACATATGTATATGTGTATATGCACGTGTCCGTGTATGTATTTTGTGTTTTTACGCTTGTGCGCAATGTCAAAAGGCAGGTGCTTGGTTCTTCTTTGGGAGGACAACTGTACAGAAAGCAATCTTTGGTGCCCAGATGAGCAGAGCCAATGTTATTGGCAGTAGAAGGAGGAGGATTCTTCTCTTCTTCAGCTTCCGGGTATAGCAAAGGCCTGACCCTTCTTCTCTTGGGTCAGAAGAACGAAGATAAACCCATGAGAGTTTCGCCGTGGAATCAGTACCAGTTGGTGGACCAAGAATCGGACTCTGACCTCCAGCTGGCTTCCACGAAGAACCGACTTGCCCGCGGGTGCGCTTCCTTTGTCTGCTTTGGCCGCACTTCCGCTGGGCTTGATACTAAATCTCCTCTTAAAGTGGGCCCTGCCCAACAGCAGGACGTCTTGCCAGGTTCTCTTGTTTCTGATAAGAGCAAGGATCATACAGCTGATCCTGATGACAGTACTGATGCAAGAAAAGTTTCTCTTAAAAGTAGCTTGAAGAAACAATCAAACAGTACTTCAGTTTCTGTTGAGACTGGTAATGACTGCGTAAGGCTGAGCGAAGCGGGTAGTGATATACCTGGAACAGAAAGAAGGAAAGTGCAATGGACGGACTCTTGTGGTAGCGAGCTTGCTGAAATCAAGGAATTCGAGCCCAGGTATGGCGCTCTAATAGATCATACGGGGGTTTTGATTCTTTCCCTTTGGTAATCTATGCTTTAGGTATGGCTACATGGGGTAATGTTAATCTTCTGTTTCGTTTTTCCCTTTTTTTTTTTTCGTTTAACTTCTTTCTACTTACTTAGTTAATAGCAGGTCTAATTATTTTTTTGGTTGCGAAACAGAAACTTTTACTGGATCAGTAAGAAGTGATTCTTGAACTTATGTGTGATTCATCATTAATTCTCTAAGCTTCATCTTGGCCTTTGTAGAATTTCATTAATGTTGAATCATTATCTATTATTTTATGGTTATGTATTTTCGTCATTGTTAGTATGAAGTTTTACGACGTTGATGGTTGTTCACCTAAAAGTAGGCATGTTGTGTATATCCTTGCAAATATAACTTAGGTAGGAAGAGAAGAACTGAGATAGATAAAATGAAGGTGAGGAGGTGAGAAGCATAAATTTTAACTAGGTCAGAAAGAGAATTTCATTTTTTATTTTATGGTTATTATGATTTTATGTGTCTGTCTTTCCATGTTAAGTTGGTATTTTTTTTAGATACTTTCTTATGGGAAAAAAATGTTATCAGAACTTTCTGTGTTGTGAATCGTAATCTTGTTTCCATTGAACATTTTTAAGTGTAGTAACTGTGCATGGTTCAATATACCCAAGGACAGAGACTTGACAACAAGAATTTTGTTCTTTTTTTTCCCTGACAATCTTTTATCCCCCAAATAAAACCCTTGGAAGGAAATTACATTTTCTTCCAGCAGTAGTTCTCTTTAAACCAGCTCCTTTAACTTAACCTTTTGAATCATAGCTTAGTAATTAATAGGAAAAATGTAATTTCATTTACAAACCTAGACTTCCTTTTATCTTTCCAGTATGTTTTATATTAGTCAGCCTCGAAGTAAAGGATCCCTTGGTCCCAAACCTTCTATACAATTTGCCCCATCTCCATGGTTTTGAGTACAGCTGTTTTGTTGAAGTATGAGGCATATAAGAAAGGTGACCCATGAAAACCTGAAATTACCAATGGTTGTGTTAATAATACTCTCTTGGGTTTCAATTTTGTTTGGCCTCATCTTGGGGAAAATAAACAAACTTTCGAGGAAACAATAGCCTTATGTATCATAAATTGACAGTCGACAGATACAGTGGAAGCACTACAACAGAAAGATGATCATGATGTTGAAGTAAATGAAAGATGTGAGTTATCTTCACTACAGCCAGAGGATTTATGGATTTATTTGTTATTTCAAAAACCCAGGGCATGAAAAGGTAAAATGAGCATATTGCTGTGAGTAAAGAAGTTAGGCTGGGAGGAGAATATGGTCTATGTATATTCCGCGAATCATGACATGCGAGTTATTGGAATTGCTAACAAGAATGACTATGAGTTGCTATAGCCTTATAGGTTTCAGAATCTGAGCATAGTTTAACTCCAAGCTTGAGCATTTTTGTATTGGGGTAACATTTTTGAAATTCCAATTATTGGAGCTCCTTTCTGAGGTCAAACTTGCCAATCAGGTTGAGTGATGAAGATAAGGAGAATATGAGATATGGTTCTTCTTTTCTTTTTCGATTCCTTGTCCACATTTTGGTATTGGAGTTTAAGATATGAGCCCATGTATGGCATGATTGAAGATGAGTGTCATCTGCTTGTCCAAGTTAGTTTGTAAGTTGTCTTTGGTTTTAGATTAATAAGTGAGTTTATGTTCAGATAATAATTTTCTACTTCAAAAGTTTTGTAAAGAAATTTATATTTGATTGATGAGAATGAGTTATGTGATTTTTAGGAGTTGGAGAAGTCTTTCCTTGGATCTTATGCTGGTTACTGTTGTGTTCTGTTGGTACCATTTAGTCTAGAAGTAATTAACCATTAAGAAAAAGGAGTTTATAGTGTATTATGTATATGCTTCATTGTACTTGAGACAATTAAGGAGTTTATGCATCATAATCTCGAGTATTTCGAGGATGATGCAAGACCCCTATGCGTCCTTGCTGTTCCACATTATGTTCAGGGGTTTTATTGTTGCTGTCTAAAAGGGACGGTGTAAAGCATGTTCCATTTATTTTTACTAGTGGCTGCAAGAATTTGATGGTTTGATTGTACATGGCTGCCAACTTTCTTGACACGTTCTAGCTTAGTTAATGTTCTCTCCTGGGGTGCTGAATAATTTATCGGCAGAGTCAACAAGTGCTAAAAGTTATGCTGCTTCTCGACCATTGTAACCTTATACTTGACTGTAATGACGACTTGACAAACATGCCATTTGGAAATTAGAAACATGTTTTTTCATCCCTTTCAGTTGAATTTGATGGTTATTTTGGAATGCAAGGTTATCCAATTGTAGTTGTGTCCTTTCTCTCCTTTCCCATTCTAATTTCTTTCTTCTTTACCGTACTGTTTTTAAAAGTTTTTCTGACCTGCAATCACTATGAATTGGCAGTGAAATGGATATATCAGACGACGAATTCGACAATGGGACTGAAAGAAGTTGTTCATGTGCAATTATGTAGTTTGGCTTTACTTAAGGTAACCTGGGCTTTAGCCTTTCTTGTCAATGAACTGGTGAGTGAAATGAAATTGCTGCTAGCGGAGCTTGTTTGTTCTTCCTTGGAGCTTGTTGGACTTCTTTCTGGATGAAGGAACAAAACAAAAAGTGGGTTTTTGATCCGATAGAGAATACCACCACCATATAAAGGAGTTCCATATTTTTGCAACGATGGTCGGACACTGATCATTTATGTCTATATTTGATTGCTGAGGGTTTTCAATTTGTTCCTTTATCTGTGGGCTTGGGGGCCATTACTCATTTTGTTTATTTTCTTAATTTTATGTATGACTGCACTGTCCATTGTTTTTGTCGTATTTATTGTGTTATTTTATTTCTATTTTTGAGTTCTACGCCTGGTCTCACTGATCAGACGAAATTCTACTCATTCCTATTTCCCTTTTGCTCCTTGTTATATATATATAGAAGGCTCTTACTCAAAGTGAGCTCTAAGCCGAAAATCAGACATTCAGACTGAGGTTGTCTAACAAAGACCACAGAAAATGGTTTGAGTATTGTTTTTTCGTTTTCTGTTGTGGTGGCTTTAGTTTTAGAAGACTTTTCCTTTTGGCAATGTTTACACTTTTAGTTTTTTTTTTTAAAAAAAAAAAGAAATAAAGGTTGAAAATATTGTCGGGATGTTTGAGCAAGTCATAATATTTTATTCCAGCCAAAAAAAAAAAAAGAATTATTCCAGCCAAAAAAATCTTTTAAAAGAAAGTGAGACAGAAATGTTGTCAACTATGCTATATGTTCGTTGCAAATAACTATTCATTGCGGTTTGAAAGGAGTTTATGTTTTGTTGTATCGCACGAGATGAAGTTGATTAATTGTTTCCTCAACTTCGACCAGAAATCCAGTTTTGGAGATTATCAGGAGCATATTTTGAAAATGCCAGTGTGTTGGAAGACATGTCATACATGCAGGATATAATTCGAAAAGATCTTACTGTTGATGAGAATAGTCATGAATAGTAAGATCTTTAATCGCATTTGGTTGGATTTGTACAATTCTGGTTTTTTTATTTTTATATGATTGTACTATATATATATCTAATAGGTATTTTTTTAACCTATTTATAAGTATTTTTTTAGCTGTTGAATTATAATCTAACACTAACATAATTTGGATAGTTAAGAAATAAAAATAATAAAAATAAATATTTATTATTTAATAATTTTTTCTCTCTAACTTTTAACATAAAAGGGCGTGCGTGATGAATTTTAATAAGGCAAAACAATACCTATAGATAAGTAAAAAAAAAAAAAAATAATAATAACTACTAAATTAGTGCCGTATATATGAAAATAGAGAAAATAAACCTTCGTCGTATTTGTAGGTGCGAGCACACACGAGCGTGATAAATTTTAATAAGGCAAAACAATACCTATAAATAAGTAAAAAAAAATAACTACTAAATTGGTGCCGTATATATGAAAAAAAATAGAGAAAATAAACCTTCGTTGTATTTGCAAGTGCAAGCATACACAAACTCATGCAAATCAAGGCCTAAGCCCAGATAATTTGCATCTCCTGTGCGCGCCTGAGAGAGCATCTTAGCTACACATAGTTAGCCCTATAAAAAGTGCAACTCTATATAAAGCACAAGTTTGAAAGCTTCTCAACCAATGTGGGACAAGTTTTCCATATTTCTTCCTCTATTTTTTTAATACCAAATCAAGGCCTAAGCCCAGATAATTTGCATCTCCTGTGCGCGCCTGAGAGAGCATCTTGGCTACACATAGTTACACCTATAAAAAGTGCAACTCTATATAAAGCACAAGTTTGAAAGTTTCTCAACCAATGTGGGACAAGTTTTCCATATTTCTTCCTCTATTTTTTTAATACCAACAAGCATATTTTGAGCATTAATTTCTCATTCACCCAAGCTCCAATTTGGACACATGATATATCAATTTAATCTACTCATAGAGTAGAATAAGATTATGCCAAGACCTTACACTCTTACAAAGTGGGTCCTACTCTAATTTATGCTCCAAATTAGCTAATGAAAATAGAATTACAACTTTAATTTGAGCTTTACTACACATATGAGCTCTCAAGCCCACTTAAGCCCAAATCACCATTTCAAATATATGGCCCATTTTCTAACATATGGATGTAGAAAAATAAAGGAATCTTCGTTATTCTTTTCCCATTTTCGTAATAAAGAGTCTGCTAAAAACTCGTGAATGAAAGAAAAATGAGTTCTGTCCGGAAAAAAAAAAAGAGGAAAAAGAAAAAAAGAAATATTAGATGTTTGGTTCTAAGTTATCCACCAAATAATGAGCTTCATTACTTGGTTCCAATTAGCACATCTATAAGACTATATATCAATTTTTTTTTGAAAAGTGACTATATATCAATTTGGTTGAAAAAAGAAAAAAGAAAAAAGAAAAAAGAAAAAAGAAAGGCGGGGATGTTATTAATCTTGCGGAAGCATTCGGAAAATGTCTTCACCACTTGCAACAGAAGCGTGTGGCCTCTCCTCCCGTGTTGTCTAGGAAAAAGAAAAACATATTAAATTTCTGATTGGGGACAAGTCCTTTTTTTTTTTTTTTTGTTTCTTTATTTTGAGGGCTTTATGCTGCCACTGTATCATTCATTCAAAGTTCGAATTACCTGTAATTCATAATAAGAAACAATTGATTAAATTCTAATATATTACATATAACTATAGAAGAAAATAGATTATACACGAGATGCAAATAACATGCAAACAAGTCGCTGTTATATAAAAAGTCAATGCTAAATTTTAGCATTTGGATAAAAAAAAAAATGTTCCCAATAACAATGCTATATTTAATATAATTATAGCTTGTACTATTTTGCATTTCTTTTTTTTTTTATAACGAAAAAGAGAGGAGGGGGCAACCGAGCAACTAGTGGTAACGGCACCGAAGGTAGAGGACTGGACATGGGCTGGCAGGTAGGTACCCTCACATTTAAGACCCCCGAAAGGGGTCACCCAATTCAAACCCGGGACCTCATGCTCCCGGGAAAAAACGACCACCACTAGGCTACTCACTCGGTGGTATACTATTTTGCATTTCAAATACAACAAACTCTAAATTTACAATATCGTATGCAATAGGCAGGTGAATGGTGGCTGATTAATCATTAATATAATAATAGTTAATAAACCAATAACATACATATATTTCTGTATGACACTTTTTTTTTAGCAGGAATGCGATACTAAGCTCCTTAAGAAATAAATATTATTAGCGAGGATAGATAGCACGTGTATCTCACACGCTTGAAGGTCCGTTGGGCGCCAAACTCAAACCACCCAAATACTCTCTTGTTGTAGTCTAGTTGAAAACTTGGCCACATCTTATCCACAAACACAACTTCCACTTGAAGACCATTCTCTCCTGTTGTTCTCCCTATGATTCTGATAACACAGACTGCAAACCAAAACCAAACAAAACCCAAAGGCTAAAATTAACATTAAAAAGAAAACAAACTGTTTGGTTGAAAAGAAAAGAAAAGAAAAGAAAAGGAAAGAAAAAAAAAAAAAAGGAAGGGTTGAGAAAATGTCAGTGGCAGCTTCATTCCCATACATCAAAATCCCATCTTCCTCATCTTCACAATCTTGTTCCTATTCATCATCTTCTTCTTCTCCTCCTCCTCCTCATCATCATCATCATCATTACTCTCCTCCTTCTTCCTCTTTGAGGCTCTCTTCAACTAAGCCTTTTGCAAGAACTCTTATAATAAGGAGCTCCCAAACCGAAGGCCCCATAAGAAGACCTGTGGCTCCTTCTATTAGGGAGCCTTCCCCACCTTCTACCCTCAAGCCTACTCCCCCTTCTCAGCCTCCGTCGCCGTCGCCGCCGCCTTCTTCGTCTTCGGCTGCCGGGGCGATTGCGGTGGAGGATAAGAATGTCATAACTTTGGAGTTTCAGAGACTCAAGGCTAAGGAGCTTCAGGAGTACTTTAAGAAGAAGAAGCTTGAGGAAGCCAATCAGGGTCCCTTTTTTGGCTTCATTGGCAAGAATGAAATCAACAATGGAAGGTAAAATGAAATTCCCTATTTGGTTGAGAAGCTTCCAATTTTGATGTTTGCCTATGATACTGGGGCTTTATGAGATATATGCATTTTATGTGAATTTTAAATTGTGAAGGACTGAACACTAGCACATCACAATTAATATGTGATAGTCCTAGTGAACGCATTGGTCTGTGTAACTTTTTGATACCAAATCATGAGTTTTAGGTAAAAGAACCAAATTGGTACGCTTATACATATATTATTCTTACTATGGAGAAAACGAAATTTTGATGATGAAGTAACTTAGTTGGGTGTTTCTATTCTTAAGTACCAGACTTCGAGTATTTTGGAGTTCAATTAATAAAATTCAACAAAATCCCACATAAATTTTTTTTCCCCCCCTCCATTTTTAACTAATTCATTTCTATGACCCTTTTATGTTTTTTTTCTTCTCCTCATTTGGCTTGAGAAGTTGTGTGACTTAGTTTGGTTTCATGTTTTGGTATCTTCTATGCCTGTATTTGGAATGTTGGCTATGCAGATGGGCAATGTTTGGTTTCGCCGTTGGATTGCTAACTGAGTATGCTACTGGCTCTGACCTTGTTGATCAAGTAAAGATACTTCTCTCAAATTTTGGGATAGTAGATCTGGAATGATGCACAGAGCTCGGTGTTGAATTACAATTTCGATTGTTGCACGTACTTTGAAGAATGCTAATTATCACCAGTGATGATTATCACCTGATTTTCAACCAGTCAAGATGTAAAACTACGTGGTTCCTCGCATAATATATGGATCCCAAAGTTTTGACATTTGAATATTTGATTGGTTAAAAATCAGTGATGACGATCACCAGTAGTGATACCTAGTATTGCCAGTTTACTTTAGTCACTTCTAGTGCTCCCTTTGTAACTTTGTTGAGTTTTCTTTTTCTGGGTTCGATTTTTTAGTTTGTGTCTCTTGTCTATCATAAGATGTATCTTTACTGCACTCTGCCTGAGTTGCAAAAATACAAGAATTCGGTTTACCATTCTTCTTTATTGAGGTTGATTTCTGTTGTTTATGTATTTTTTGTAATTTGTGTGTGTGACTGAATTTTGAAGATCGACTGCGAAAAACAAACCAGCCCAAGAAATTAGTATGATTTCCAAATTCTGCCCCAGAGATTTGGATTCTAATTCATGATATATGGTGCAACATATTGGTGATTGTTGAACAGGCTTAATTTCTTTACTTGAAGCTGTACTGAGACAATTGACTGACTCATTTCAATGGATATCACCACTAATAGGTCTCCCTAGGTAA
The DNA here is from genome assembly GCA_002914845.1 of Trema orientale. NCBI lineage: Eukaryota > Viridiplantae > Streptophyta > Magnoliopsida > Rosales > Cannabaceae > Trema > Trema orientale. The sequence goes on along the minus strand of JXTC01000039.1, from coordinate 307,349 downwards.
AGTTCCTTTCTAGAATTGAATGACAAAAGGCTGCTAAAGAGATAATACATTGTTCTAACCATTGGTCTCACTCTGGCCTCTAAATTTCAAACCTAAATAAGTTAAGAATAGTCATCAAGTTAGTGATCAAGAGTGAAAAAGAGGCAAGTATTGGCAGTAATTTGTTTTCCAAGTACTTTTGCAAATGCCACGGAACCTCCAAACAGCAGGCAGCAGAGCAGCAACTGTTGGAAAGACTGAAAAAATTGCAGTTGGTGGTACTTTTAGAATTTAATTTTTTGAGAAAAACTAACAACAATTTTTCGAAAAAACAACTAACGGAAAACACAAGTAGGGGCATGATAAAACCTCATAATCATGTATTAAAACAATGTATCGATATCATTCCTTTTGTAGATATTAGATGAACAAGTGTTTGACTTAACCCTCACAATGATCTTCTGAATTATTCTTATGTATAGATACACAAGTGCGTGGTTTCTTCATTCTTCATAAGGAAAGATTAAATGCGTAACTGCACTAAAATTCTCAAAGAAATCTAAAAACAAAATATGACTATTAACTTATATTTGAAAACTTTTCTCTCTGGAAAAATTGACAGAATTTTCTCTTCAAATTCTATTTATATGTATTAAAGTGTCTGGAGTCTCTTTATATAAGAAAATGGAAATAAGTAGACAAAATGGGTAAGCACTATAAAGTGCTATATGCCTACTATCACTGTGATAGAGCGTGTAGCCTTGTGTCACTTGCCAAATTCGATCGGTTACAGTGAATTATTTTTTCGAGAATTCCTGTTATCTATTCCCACCTCCTATAATATTCAACTATTCACAGTTTTCTTTTTTGTTTTGACAATTAGTTAAATATTATGCTATTAATTTTTCGTTGATTTGTTAACATCCAATTAGTCAAAATTAGAATGTCTATCTAATATATTTAAGTTCATTGAATCAAATTAATAGTAAGAATTACTATCAATCTTTATCTGAAAACTAGCATAATTTTTTTGTATTCATATTTGTCAGTTTTATCAAGAAGTTACTAGAAACTTAAACAAGACATGAACACCAACTATGCTGCACACACCAACTATGCTGCACGCCTAGGCCCAATAATGTAGGCCAAGCTTGTGACACATTTTGTAGTCTGACTAAATTCTCCAATTTAAATTTAAATCGGTCCAATCCAATAACAGTGTAACCATTGACACACATGCTAGTGCGGAGATTTTATGCGACATGTACAGTTGGTTCCAAATAATTAACAAGCTTGTTAGTTATTTAATTTCATAATTCATTTTACTAAAAGACTGAAATTGCACCTCAACTGTCTACGATAACTTTTAGAGTAACGACCTATACCACAATGATTATTTGCTAATTATCCCTCTGTATAACATCATATAAATATAATTATATGTTACTTCGTTCTTACTGATTTCTCTAATGATCATCAATCAACATCTTACTAACAATATCAGTATTGACATACTTACACCTAAAACTTATGATCAAGTACCGAAACCCACCAAGAGATGTTATTTCACCAAATTCTATATTGTTAATTGTAATCATATAATTCAATAAATATATTTTATCAAACGGCAGATAATATTGTTTTCAATTGACTGTATTCATTTGCAATTCAAATAAAGGCATATTTGAGAATATATAATTACAACCAACTCAAGATTTAGAGTAAAACTAACCATTGTCTATAAAATTCTTTTCTATTGATATTGATCAAATAAATTTCATTTATGATCCAGTTCGATATACTTCCCATTATACCAATTGATTATAGTTAACCAAGACAAGTCTATCTTTTCCAAGGTAGTATGAATAAAGTGCCTAACTTTGTTTATACTGCTGCGAACCTCAATTGATTAATTATAACAACTTGTATCTATAACCTCTTTGAATCTATATCGTAATTATAAAGATATATATATATATTTATACAAGTAAATAGACCTTTATTCAAATGACATTATACACAAAGTAAGTAATTACCGAATAAAACCATTTCATAATTATGAAAATGTTTTACATAAAAGTTACTTTTATAAGCTGCTCCCACTATTCCTAATAGCAAGGCCATTCATCCCAAAGCAATATGAAAAGCATGAAAAAAAGCTCACAAGTCAGTAAAAAGCCCATAACGAATCAAACAAAGCCAACTACAATATCCTTAATACAAACAATTAGAAAAAAAAATTGCAATCACTACCATCAAGACCGTACCAGGCAACCAGAAATACGGCCATCAGAATTGAATTTTAAACAAATAGAGAGAGATTCCATAAGGATAAAATCAGGTGTTACATAAGAATTGAATTTTAAACAAAAATAGAGAGAGATTCCAGGCAACCAGAAATACGGCCATCAGAATTGAATTTTAAATAAATAGAGAGAGATTCCATAAGGATAAAATCAGGTGTTACATAAGTAAAGGACGAAAATATTAGTATCGGAAGAGATATCGGTATACTGATTTTATAAAAATATAGAGGATAATATCGATATTGACGAAAATTTCTAAAAAAATCATGAAAATCACAAATAATTGGCTAAAATTATAGAATTACTTAATAAAACTTAAGGAAATGCTAAATCATTCAACAATTTACTAATAAATTAGCTTTATTGCAAAAAGTAACATACAAGTAGCTTAATATAGTGTGATACTTTTCAATAATTATTGTAATACTTAACTATATTGTAATTGTTATGCTTAACTATATTGTAATGCTTAACTATGTCTTTCTAAATTATGTGTGTCATGTATATATTGTACCTGAGCTAATAATGGTGGAAAAAAAATTAAAAAATACAATTTTCTTTTTTAAATCACAAGCTTGCCGATAATACCGATATTTTAATGATATTTTTCAGATATTTCCGATATTTTTTACAATTTTTCTATACATTTGTGACTGACTTTTTCGATATCAATATCGATATCGATATCGATATTTGCCGACATTTCTCTGATATTCTGATAGATTTTTTTTTACCAGTGATATCTATATTGAGACTATGGCTAGAGCGATATGTGATATTTTGCCAAAAATATCAATTTTTCCCTTGCACATAAGTTCATATGCAGTTATTTTTTTCCCCAATGCAATGCTACCTCTTGTGTAAAATTTGGCAGATGTTATACTTAGTGCTAAATTTGGCTTCAAGAATAGTATATGCAAAATTAGATATTTTTGACCTCTTGTATCAAATTTGGCAGATGTTATAGTTGGTGCAAAATTTGGCTTCAAGAATAGCATATGCCAAGTTAATTACCTTTGACCTCTTAATCAAGAATGGCATATGCCAAATTAGTTACCTTTGACTTTAATATTATAGATATAATTTTAAAAGGGTTATCTACAAAAAAATACCCAGAAGTATAATATTTTCACAATTTTAACCCTAACTTTTAGCTTGTACAAAATTGTACATCTACATTTTAAATCTATGCATATTTACACCTTTTACATATAAATTGACCAACAAATTTCTCACCAAAAACAGAATCTGAATTAAAGATATTTAATTTCTGCTAACACAAAAAATTATTGAAAATAACTTAAAATAATTAGTACAAATCATCCAATTTGTACACAAAATGTGCAAATTGGCAGAAGTTTGAAATATAGAGATATAATTTTACACAAACCAAAAGTTATGATTAAAATTATAGAAAGGTCATACTTTAATTTTAATTTTTTTTTTTGTATTTATCCCATTTTTAAATGCTAAAAGTCGTGTTTTCCAGTACTTAATCAATTGCTTATAAATTTTTCAACGCTTAATTAGAACTTTTTTAATAATCAACTAATTACAAAACTGGTTTATATATTCTTAAATGATGAAAATTAAAAAAATCATTTTTAATAACATTGTGCATTATACTAAAAATTAAAAATTTGCTGTGGAACTTACAATTTTTTTTTTTTTTTTTTTTTTTTTTTTTTTTTTTTGTGTGTGTGAAATTATAGCAGTGATAATAGTCTTACAAATATGGTAATCGTGTCTTGTCAAACGATAATCATAAAATAATAAAATAATATATATATATATGGTTGCCAATCCATTAGGTATTTTTTTTAAGCCGTTGGATCATTATTTAATGGTGATCTAACGCCTATAATGAAGTGCTTGAAAAGACGTACATCATTAATGCTATTTCTTTCTCTTACTTTTTACAATAAAAAAATATGCATAATAAATTTTCATTGGACAAAATGATAACTATGTGTTGGTAAAAAAAAAAAAAAATTCTTACTAGATTAGTGACCTATATATATATATTCCATAAGCTCCACTCACCCGCTATTTGACAAAAAATAAAGATTCATAAAAAAGAAAAAAAAAATGACAGAGAAAACAGATCCTCAAACAAATATATAAATACGTAATAGTTTCACAAGAGTCTCTCAGATTTACATATAATCTAGGGATTGAAGGATTAGAAAAAAAAAATAACAACCCACAGTCTAGAACAGTATACCGTGGCAACTTCTTTTGTTTCGTTTTGTTTTTTGTTTTTTTTTAATAATTTTAAAGCAAACTGTGGCAACAGCTTCTAGATCAACAAGGACAGCTAATTGGGTTCAACAATACTTAAGATTTCAATTAATAATCTTGAAATTGTCCAGGAAATTTCTGCTTTTAACCTTTTGTATTTTGTATTTTTTATATCACGTGGCTGCCAAATCTCCCAACCGCGTGAAACTCTACTTTTGGCACGGTGGCGTTTCTGCGGATCCTTCTCTAGCTAAGGAGATTCCATTTTCGTGGAAAGTGAGTGATGGAGATCATAAAAGTACTAGAATATATATATAACTAGGGTTTATGACACAAAAGGTCCTGAATTATTCAATTTGTGATAATTTTCTCCTCAAAATTTTATTTGTGACAATTATGCCATTGAATTTTCTGATTTGTAACAATTTAGTCTTGAGATCGTCTAAATTGTAACAGTTGTAACATGTTATTAAATTTATGATTATAAACACACGTGAAGAGCACATTATAGCATCTAAAAGTGTAAACAAAAGAAAGTTAACTGAACAAAATGATTTGAAAAGAAAGAAAGATATATTATTTACATATTTTAGGGTTTCTTAGAGCTGCAAATTAAGGAAAAAAAGTTTATGTAATTGTTCATTTTTATGTTTGAAATTCCAAAATTACTTTTCAAATATACTTTCAGATGCCATCACATGCTCTTCACGTTTGTTTTTGGTAAAAAAAAATTGAATAATGCTATAGGGCACCAGTGGTGGCCAGCACCACAGTGATGTGTCAGTCTGTCACTGGCTAATCATAATTATAATTTAAGTGGGGGCCATGTGGGACCCAGTTTATTAATTAAATCATCCAGTAACAAACAGATATGTCACTGTGGTGCTGGGCACCACTTGTGCTCCATAGCATTGCTCAAAAATTTTTTAGCAAAAAATTGTAATTTAAGCAATTTAGGAATCAAATTACTACAAATCGTAAAGCTGAGAATATTAATTGCTACGATTGAAATTTGAGGACCAAATCGCCATAGGTGGGATAGTCCAGGGACCATTTGTGCTATTAAGCCAAATAACTACCTCGCGAATCTTTGTCTCTTTCCCTCCATTACTCGGAAACTCAAGTAATTGACTCAAATCGATTTCCACGAATCTGCACGGTGCGCAGTGCAACGTCATCATGTGCCCGCCATTGTGGAAGGTGTGGATGCTTTCATATCCTCATTTGGAAAAAAACAAAAAAAAAAAAACACGCCGACGACGTATCTCTCTCTTACTCTTATTTATAGGGTCGATCTCATTTTCGAGAGTAGCAACTCCAAAGAATCAAACACTAGAACAGGTCTGATATCTCAGCCATGAAAGCAACCCCTAAAGTTCTCCTTACAAGGCTTGTCCATTTCTTCCGCCGAAACAAACGAGAGCTCATCAACCCCATCACCATTGAGGAGAGCTACTGCTTTGACCCCTCCTTTGAGCTCCACCACTCCATGAAAGACGTAATCGCCGCCATGGAGAAAATCTCCGTCGACATGATTCTGGGCGAGGGAACACTGGGACTCGTCTACAGGGCCCAGCTCTCCACCGGACTCAGAATCGCCGTCAAGAAATTCGCCACGAATGGCTACCAGGGCTTCACGGAGTTCCGATCGGAGCTCGAAACTCTAGGCAGGATCCGCCACCGGAACATTGTCCGGATCCTCGGGTACTGCGTCTCCGGCCCCGAGAGGTTACTAATTTACGAGTTTTTCGAAGTGGGCAGTCTGGACCGTCGGTTGCATTGCAATCCACGGTCGCGGTCGCGGCCGTTGTCGTGGTCACCGTTACCTTGGGAGACGAGGAACAAGATCATCAAGGGCGTGGCTAGTGGGCTTGCCTACATGCATGACCTGGAGAAGCCCATTATCCATAGGAATGTGAAAGCCAGTAACGTTCTATTGGACTCGAACTTCGAAGCCCATATTTCTGATTTTGGGCTGGCTAGGATGATGGAACCAAATCACACTCATGTGTCAACCCAAACCGCGGGCTCGCCCGGTTACATGCCGCCCGAGTACGAGGACGGGACTGCGGTGGCGACGGCGAGCGGCGACGTGTATAGTTTCGGGGTTTTGATGTTGGAAGTAGCGACAGGCAGGCGGCCCAATTTCCCGGTGTATTTAAATGACAAGGAGATGAGCTTTATGCAAGGGGTCAGAACAATGGTTGCCAAAAATTGTCATATGGAAATGTTGGATCCTAATATTCGGGCTTGCGACTCTAGTGATGGATTAGAGAAGGCCCACGTCAAAGAGTATTTTAGGATTGCTGTAATGTGTACAAATGTGATCCCAGAGGAAAGGCCCCCAATGAGAGATGTTGTTGAGTTATTGACACAAAATTTTACGTAAGATAAATAAGCAATCTCTGGTTGTTTTGGTATATAATTACATTGTATTTGTATAAATTTTATCGTGCATTGTTGTGTTCTACTACCTTAATAAAATAATGCTGTGTTTAGTATTCACTTATATTTTCAATGGTAGTTGGTGGAATTAAAACCACCGGGGTTCTTTGATGGTGTTGCCGGTTAGATCTATAAACAAGTACCGATCCAACAAACACCACGGGAGATCTCACCGTATTTTGGATTGAACTACTCCTTATGTCCTCATGACGACTGGTATTACTAGGACAGCCTCAATAATAATCCACAACTCAAGAGCATTTTATGAAAAATTGGTAAAGAGAGAAGGAAGAGGGGTGGTAAGAGACGTATGTTTTATATTTTATGGTCTGTGTCATTTTTTTTTTAACACATGGGAAACATATGCCGCTATTTTATTATTATTATTATTATTATTATTATTATTAATTTTTTTATTTTTTATTTTTTTTATACCAAATTACGATTGTCATTGTAAGTTGTCCAGTGATCATATAAAACAGAGTTAACAATCTGATGCTAACTCTTGTTGACTCATCCAATCATATTCAATATTACAGAGCTATTATATGGTGTGTACTCAACGTGCCCCAAGTCTGATTTTCATCACAAGTAACGCTACAAGGCTCAATTAAAGTCTCAGTAGCAAGTCATCAACAAATACTATGTAGAGCACATGCCCAATATCAGAATGAGAAAGCTCCGTGGAAAAAGATCAATTACATGTAGAGATTAACTGAAAATTAACTAAACTTCTCTCTTGAAAATTAACTAAATTTCTCTCTTGAAACGCCAAGAGCAAAAGCGTGTACTATTCACATGATCACAAATTTGCTAATAAAGTGGCACTACATTGAGTGAACAAACTGCAATCTTGAGGGTAAAAAGAAATGTTCCACAGGCTCCACCTGTTTTTTGACAAGATAGAAAGCTTCATTTAAGAGGACAAAACAAAGTGACAAACAACACAGACGATAAGCGAAAAGAAAAAGAAAATCAAACATTTGAGTTCCACATGCTCGCTCCACTTCAAAATTACATAATCTATGCATTGAAGGATTAGAAATATTAACAACCTGGCTACAAGTTTAGAACAGTACCTTGCAACAACTGCTAGATTAATGAAAGACTGCTACTTTCATCATTCAAATTTTTGAGGTGGCGCTGGTGGTTTTGTGGCGATAGCTTGTTGATACCTACTTCAACCAAAAACTACTGGAAATATAAGAGGCAAGCAATACAACTTCTCTAAGAAAATGTCTATTCCAAGCCAACTCAGGAATAATTTCCTTTCAAGTCAGTTTCATAAACCTTCCACCAAAGCTTGCAACTAAAGCAAAATTAAGAGAAACCAGCCACAAGACTCAAAAGCATTAAGATAAATTTCCGAGGCAACATAAAAAGTCCATATGTAATTTCCCACAAGGCCATCATATACGAAGTCTAAGTGATGGACCATGCTAAAGCACTGACTCTCCCAGAATTCAAGCATACTAAAGACCACAATTCGAGAAATGTTATCTTTGTAGTTATAAAAACAGTACAAAAAAAAGGTATATCACTGTCTACGGTAAGACGGCATATTATATGCTCATATATCACTTTAATTCAAAGAATGACAAAGAAACTTTTCAAATGTGCTTACTCCAATTAATGAAGACTACACCACTAACTAATACTATGAAAAAAATTGAAAAGCAAGATCAAGAGATGACATATAACAAGGAGCAAGCAATGTTCATTAGTAATCTTCTCGTGAGATAATAATCCAAATTTTCTTATCTTCAGCAGTACAGTGGATGTTTCAATCATGAAACTTAAAAAGTAATACTTTAATATTCAAATTTCTTAACAGTGAACCCATTCATATGATTGTGCTTAATCTAGAGTGCTAAGGTTTCTTTTAATATGTGTGCTACAAGAATCAAAGTCGTTACCGTACAATTTCATGCCATTTGGAAAAGATCCAGAGGGAAAAAAACTTAGCACTGCAAAGAATAAGGTACTTACTAGTTACAACTCGAATTTTTGCCGACAAAAAAACTGTAAGTAGATCTCCAAAAGTCTGTTTCAGGCTTCAATTCTACTCCTGCACTTCATCAAATCGAAGCATACAGTTCAGGGACTTGGCCTATATACCTGAAATAATAGGGAATAACTAATACCAAGAAAACAGAGTTGACATACAATAAAAAAGGATCCAATGATTAAAATCTTCTTTACAGGTCTGACAAAATTGAGACAGTAATCCCTTTAACATTTTGCTCCAGGTACTCTTTTATTTATACAGTAATCTAATTCTTCCAGCGAAAAAAACAAGCATCTACTACTTGCACCAAAATGCCAGCTTGTTAATTAACAGTAAATTTGAGAGAATAAAAAATAATTAAACAGAGATAAAATCAGAACATTGGTAGCACTTGAACAAAACATAAAAATGGACTACTTTGACAAAGATGGAGGAAATTATATTTTTGAGCTCAGTCAAAAACAAATTCTAAAAGTACAAAAGTTATGCCTCTATCTACATGTACAAAAGAAAATGGAACAAAATAAGAAACATACTATACAAGAAACTATAAGAAGGTAAGAGATGTGGACAACTAACCAAAAGAAGAATCAATAAGCACTAGATCCTTGTCAATCAGTCTCTATTTTCGGGATGTGAGCAATCTTGGTCCAATCTTCACCAATTTCCCTCTTGCATCGTTGTGATAAGGCAGGACAATTATCGATTTTTAGTAACTTTAAAGAGGTGAGATGGCGCATTCCTTCTGGTAATGATTCCAATTTGGGGCATTCCCAAACTTTGAGAGACTGGAGCAAAGAGAGGTTGCCAATCACCTCTGGCAATGATGTCAAATTGGGGCATTCAACAATGTCAAGAGATTGAAGGCATGAGAGGTTGCCTATCCCATCTGGAAGAGATTCCACATCCTTTATTTGTGATATTGACAGGTTCTTCAATTCGGAGAGAGAAGTTGAAGGGGAGCACTGAGAAGTGGATATAGATGGCCTATGATTCCACATCATTATTGTCTCCAGTAAAGGTCTGAAGCTAGTGTCCATCAACTCCAAGCTTCTTAGCTCTGGAAACAATGGCATGGAAGTCAGCTGAGGGCAATTTCTTATGTCCAGATCAGAAAGACATGGGAATAAAGGCTGGCCCTGATGTAACCTTGATGTTGTTGTTGTCGTTGTCAATCCAAGAGCTACACCATTGTAGCTGGTACTTGTGCTCCTCCTCCACCATCCCTTCAAATTAAGGCAAAATCTAATTCTAAGTATCCTTAGCGATGGGAAGAATGGTGCTGTTTGAGTGGATAATGAAGTTGAGAACCGATCACCCATCTCCCCCTCTGATATGTACTCCAAAGCAATCATATCATAGAGTGTCAGCTCCTTAAGAAAGGGTAATTCATCTAGAAGTGGGAGATGTTTGCATTTTTCACAACTCAACAATTCTAATTTGACAAGATTATTGAGTGAAGAAAGCCATTCTGCAAATGTCAAACCCATGTAATTAGCCACCTTCAAACTTTTTAGATTTGAATGTGGTTGTAGGCCATCCAAGGACATTTTATCATTCTTGACCATACTTGTTAGATCACCATCATATCCACAGCTCCAAAATAAAACAAGGGACCGGAGATGTTGTTTATCCTTTAAATTTGCAGCTTTTGACTCCAATGCAATTTCTTCCCCATGCCCCAAGTTCTCAATGGACAACTCTGCTCCCAAGTTGTTAAGGCTTCCAAGTTCACTCAGTCCCCCAGTTTGCCTCGACCTATTGTTGTTGTCAGCCACCAGAAATCTATCTAATGAGTAAAGTGCAGTCAATTCGTGAAGTCCACATGGCATATACGTTAATTTCCGACAACCATACATCTGAAGATGCCTCAAGCTAACTAACTTGTTTATGTCTGGAGGCAAACTTATAAGCTCTCGACAATAAGTGAGAATCAATGTCTGCAAATTCTGCAATCTTGTTGTTGACCTTGGAAGCATCTTGATTTTATTTTGAGAAAGATCAAGATATCTTAAATGTTTCAATTTACCCAAGCTATTTGGCAATATCTTGATACTCAAAGCCTTCAAGTCTAACGTTCGTAGACATCTGAAGTTGAACAATGTTGCATCACGATTTAACCATCTTAGTTTCTTTTCTGATGTACCCAAAAAATCATGTTGATATGCATGCCAAGCATTCTGTTTGGGTGAAAAAAAAGAACGTAGAGTCTTGCTCTTTTCGAAGAAAGATGGTGGAAGTTTCCATGATTGATTAAACTTCAAATCAAAAGATACATGGCGAATCTCTTCATGAAAATTCTCCATAGCTCGGTCTATTATGATACTGCTCGTCCCAGATACAAAAGCTGCAAGATCGTGCATGAGATCATGAATTCTACATCTTTTCACATTACCCCAGTCATCTATTATTGGATCTTGAAAAAAGGACCTCCAAAGCAGATCCATAAAATATTCGTAACCAACATCTTCTAAGCACTTGCTTTCATCTACGGACTTAACAAACCCTTGCGATATCCAAAGTCTTATTAACTTCTGTACATCAATTTCACGATCTTTGGGAAACAATCTACAATAGGCAAAACAATGTTTCAAATGTGCAGGAAGATGATTGTAACTTAGCTTAAGTGTCGGTAAAATATCATATTCTCCTTGGGGTATTTTGGCAAGCTCATTATCCTTAAAAAGAGACCATTCCGCTTCTCGTGTTTTAAAGTACAATACACTCGCTATGGTCTTTATGGCCAGAGGAACTCCCCTACATTTTTCTACAATCTCCATCCCCATTGCCTTGATACTTGAGTTTTCTGGTTCTTTTCCTTTCTCAAAAGCTGTGTTTCTAAACAAAGACCAAGAGTTATCATTGTTCAATCCACTTAACTTATATGGTTGAACTGTATGTGTTATCTTGGCAACCATTTCACTACGGGTTGTCACTAATACTCTGCTACCCTTCGCACCACCCATTAGCAATCGCTCTAATCTAAGCCATTTCTCACCATCCTCATTCCACACATCATCTAGAACAAGAAGATATCTCTTTGCATCTATTTCCTTTCGAAGGCGAGATTGCAGCTGCTCCAACTCGAAATTTTCAGGGCTCTTCAAAGTTATAGATTTAAGGATGTTTTCAAGAAGTAACTTCAGATCAAAAGAGTCAGACACACACACCCAAATTCTCAGTTCAAAATGCCTCTGGACGTTTTCGTCGTTGAAAACGAGTTGAGCAAGCGTGGTTTTTCCTAACCCTCCAATGCCAAATATAGGAATGAAAGACACATTCTCTTCAAATTCAGAATCCACCAAAAGCTTCATAATTGCCAGTTTATCATCAACCCTTCCAACAACTTCCTCTTTGCGAACAAACGAGTAAGTCTCCCTCGCTCTAGAGGAGACTGGTGTCTCCTCGAGGCGTTCCATCAAGTAAAAGTTCCGACTATCTTTAATCTCATTCAATGTCTCCCTAACCTCTCTTATTCTACGACTCATCTTGTGCATAAAAGCAAACTGGTTCGATCTCGAAAAGAATATTCGTACCTTCTTGGCCACCTTGTTCCTCCCAAACATCACTTCGCGCCGCAGAGCCTCGGTGCAAAACTCACCTACCAAGTCATCAGCACGATAAACAACACCTTGGAGCTTATGGAGCCAGTCTCTGATTTGATGGTTCTCAGCCTGCTTCTCCTCTGCATCAAGTAGTACAGCTTTGATTGCGGACACCGTGTTCTTAAGTTTCTGGAGCTCATTGTTCACACCAAAAAGGGATCCAACCTCTTCACCAAGAATGGCAAGACCCAACTTTTCGATTATACTCGCAGCAACACTGTAGAGAATTGCTTCCGCCATTTTTGTTCAGGATTAAGTTGAAGAGAGAGACGAAAGAATCTGATCTTTCTTGGCGATGCCTATTGAGAATTATAATTTAGCATTTGTTGTTGTTTATTTGATAAGGGCAGTTGTCGACTTGGACGAGATGAAGTCAACAATTCCCACCCTATCCCCGTGAAACTTCCGAGAATCTTAAAAAAAAGAGCTAATTTTGGATATAATAATAATATATATATATATTTTATTTCACAATTACCACGAAACCGCGGGTCCCGTTCCCACATGGTGACCCCTTATGCGTACTTTCACAAGAGGGGCCACGCTCCAACAGCTACAGATAATCAGTTCATTTCCATGGAAGCAGCCAAAGCTCGAGTCCTATGCGCGAAGTTCATCACCTTCATCCGCAAAAGAATCCAACTCAACAGCTCCCGGACCCGAACCCGGACCCGGACCCATGTCCAAAATCCAAACCCGAAGAGCGGGTCGTTCCACCCCTCGCTCCGGACGTCCATGAGCGAGATCATCGCCGCCACTGAAAACTTCTCCTCCGATCTAATCGTCGGCTACAGCAGATTCGGATTCGTCTACATGGCCGAGCTCCCCAGCGGACTCAAGCTCGCCGTCAAGAAGCTCAACCCGTACGCTTTCCAGTGTTTCATGGAGTTTCGATCGGAGCTCGAAATCCTCGGCAAGCTCCGGCACCGGAAGGTGGCCCGGATCCTCGGCTACTGCGTCTCCGGCGCCGATAGGATTCTGCTGTACGAGCTCCACGAGGAAGGGAATCTGGACGTTCACCGTCACTGCGCAAACGACATGTCGTATCCCGTTTCACCGCTACCTTGGGAGACGCGGTGCAAGATCGTGATGGGGGTGGCAAAGGGGCTGGCCTATATGCATGATTTGGAGAAGCCCATTATCCATAGGGACGTTAAGTCCAGCAACGTGTTGTTGGACTCTGAATTTGGGCTAGCTCGGATAATCGAGCACAAAGGTTCCCACGTGTCGTCCCTGGCGGCCGGCACTGACGGCTACATGCCACCCGAGTACGTGGACGGGTCCAGGATGGCGAATGGTGTAGCAAAGAGCTTTCTAGAATGGACCGGAATAATGGTTGCTCAAAATGGGAAAGGGAAATGTTGGACCCAAATATTTGGGTCTCTGCTTCCAGGAGAGGATTGGAAGAAGATACTTATATCATCAAGGAGTATTTGAGGATTGCTTTCATGTGCGTTGATGTGAAACCAAAGAAAAGGCCTGCAATGAGAGTTGTTGTTCAGCTGTTGACACAAAATTTTAATCTTATATGAAAAGTAGTTAACAATTTTTGAACTTAGAATTTTCTTTTTTTTCTTTGTTTTTTTCAAGGACAGCCGAGTGGTAAGGCATTCGTATTTTCAATTTCGATATTAGAAGAAAAGCTAGAAATAGAAAGATTTTTTATGATAGTATGAGGACGAATAACTCTTTCCAAACAAAGACAATCATTTTTCAGAAGGAAAAATATCTAACTATAGCTAGAAAGGATGATACGATCATCCTAACTCATAAAGGAAGAAACGGCCAAAAATGAAAAGAAAAAAAAAAAAAAAAGCACGCGAGTTCTGAGATATATACAGAAATCTTGATACTGAGAGACAAGTTACTACAAAGGGGACTCATTGATATACAAGACCAAATAAATAAACAGAACTAGGATAGAAGGGAGAATTACCAAATACTCTTCACTTACAAGACAAATTGTGCCATTGATCATAATAACAGAGATCTTAAGATTTTGAGCTTCAGTGTCAGAACAATTCAGTAGCTCGTTGAAACACTCAACACGATGAGTAGATGAAAAACAACCAAAATCATTTACATAAAATATTAAAACTGAAAACATCTGACATACTAACATAAATTATCTTATACGACCCAAAAGATCATACGATACTAAACACTAAAATTCTAACAGTCTTCCCCGCTAGTATCCTTATAATCAAAACTAGTGAACAAAAACATAACAAGCAAAACAACTAAAACTTAACCATACTAGCTTAAAAGGAAACACAAAAACAGAAAACAAGTTTAATTGTTCATGCACTTTACCTTATTATCAGAAGGAAGCCAAAGCACACAAAATAAGAAATAACAAAACTAAAAAGAGGAGAGTGAATGGGAGTATACTGCTCGAGTCGTCTTCGCCAAGTTCATCAGCTTCATCCGCAAAACAATTAGACCCAAAAGCTTCCGGGCCAAGACCCAGACAACAAATGTTCCAAACTCACCCCTCGATGAGTGCGCGTCGTTCCACTACCCCTCCCTCCAAATCTCCATGAGAAAGATAATTGCCGCCACCAAGAACTTCTCCGAGAAACAAGCAGTCGGCTACAGCGGTTACGGATTGGTCTACAAGGCCGAGCTCTCCAACGGCGTGAAGATATTCAATATGATACACATACTACTAACTTTCTCATCTTATCCTACATAAGAAGGCTTAGTGGAACCAGCAAAAGTGAGCACTTTGTACCAGTGTTCAATGGCGGAAGACTTTTCATGAGATTGACGAAACTGGAACCAAATCGCAGCCTTTGAGTACCAGGAGAAGAAGTTGCAACAGGGTTGGAAGTAGTCCTATCCCAGCTTTAGTAGAAACAACAGAAAGAAGAGCATGCATTTTGTGAGTGATATCTTGACACATCCTCATTAAATTGAAGTTTCATAATCGTCAATTTATCATCACCTCCTTCCAATAACTTTAATTAATGATCAGTGTCTCTCCCTTGCTCTAGAGGAGCTTCGCGTCTCCTCGATCTAGTAAAAGTCCCTACTATCTTTAATCTCATTGAGTGTTACCCTAACCTCTTTTATCCTATGACTCACCATGTCCATAAAATCAAAGCTAATTTGAGCTTGGAAACAAAATTAGTAACTTCTTTGCCATTTTTGTTCTCAAACATCACCTTGCACTGCATAGCTTAAGTGTTAATTAAGCTCGTCTACCAAGTCTTCAGCATAAAAAAACTACATCCTGAAGCTTATGGAGCCAATATCTGACTTGATGGTTCATGGTTGTCAGCTTGCTTCTCCTCTGCATCAAGAAGTAAAGCTTTTATTGAGTATGGTGTTCTTACGTCTCTGAAGCCTATTGTTTCCAGTGAAAAATGATCCAACCTCTTTACCAAGAGTTTCAGGACCCAACTTTTCAATTATACCTGCAGCACATTGTAGAGAATTGCTTCTGCCATTTGTTCTTCAGGGAGCTATAAACTTAACAAGAATAATAAGTTCAGTGTTAGAAGAAAAAAGCTCTCTTGCCAATATCTATGAGAAAATTGGAAAAATGTCTTTTCTAGAATGTCGTAGTACACGTGTTTATATAGTTGTTATAGTCATAACTGCTACCCATTTTTACTATTGCATGAAACTTTGGTCAAGGTGGCAGGTATGCCAGGTCCTACTTTAGCTAAGAAACGCTTAATTATAACCGGGCCACAAAATTCCTAGGCCATTCTCATTCCAACATAAGTTAATAACACCAGTTTCGTGGCTCACCCAAACAGAAGTGGGCACATGACTAGTCATTATCTTGACTTGTCGTGACTCTGAGACTTGTATTTACAAATAATGATATGCTAGCGTGCACCACAACCGTCTCTCGGGGGTGTGGAAAGTCCTTACTGCGCAATTGCCTCCCTAGTTATTGACTCAACTTTAACGAAAACCACTTAATCTCATGGAATCCTCTTATAATAACTCTCATTAAACCCTTCATTAAGTGCAAATACCATTTTGGTGGGAGCTAAACTAGTCGTCAACCTAATTTGATCAAAACACATTCATGTGCGAATTCTTCGTCAAACCTTCGGATTTTGAAACTACTCCTATTCGCCATTTGGTGTTCTCTTTTAATTTTTTGAAACCCATTTGGGGTTTTCTTAGAACTCTCAAGTTCACAAAACGCACACTGATCCACCGACTCTCTCTCTCTCTCTCCCTCTCCAAAAAGGTAACAATACGGATCATTCATTTTCATGGAAGCCACTGCCCGAGTCCTCTTCGCCAAGATTGGCAGCTTCATCCGCAAAAGAATTCCACCAAAAATATCCCGGTCCCGGACCCATATAACATCTGCCGACATAGACAATGAGAGAGCGTCGCTCCACCCCTCGATCCGGACTTCCATGAGCGAGATAGTCGCTGCCACCGAGAACTTCTCTGCTGACCTAATCGTGGGCCGCGGAAGATTCGGATTCATCTACAAGGCCGAGCTCCCCAGCGGTCTCAAGCTCGCGGTCAAGAAGCTCGGCTCAGGCACTTTCCGTGGTTTCAGGGAGTTTCAATCGGAGCGCGAGATATTGGGCAAGCTACGGCACCGGAACATCACCCGGATCCTCGGGTACTACATCTCTGGGGCTAATATGATACTGATTTATGAGTTATATGAGAAGGGAGACCTGGAAGTCCACCTTCATAACGATTCGTCCTCGCTATCGGCCGAGAAAAACGACGTGTCGTATCCACCATCACCGTTATCTTGGGAGGCAAGGCATAAGATCGTTACAGGAGTGGGCGAAAGGGCTAGCCTATATGCATGACTTGGATAAACCCATTATCCATAGGGATGTGAAGGCCAGCAGCGTGTTGTTGGACTCTGAAATGGAGGCCAAGCTTTCTGAATTTGGGCTGGCTAGGACGATCGAGTCCGGAGGTTCTCACGTGTCGACTCTACCGGCCGACATGGATGGCTACATGCCACTCGAGTACGAATCGGGGCTCTTGAAGGTGACGGTGAAGGGCGACGTGTATAGTTTTGGCGTTTTAATGTTGGAAGTAGCGACGGGGAAGAGGCCAGATTCGCCGGTGGTCTTGGGCGGAGAATCGATGATGAGTTTTGTGGAATGGGCAAGATTTATGGTCGCCCAAAATCGTGAAAGGGAAATGTTAGACCCGAATATTTGGTTCGGCGCCTCAATGAGAGGATTGGAAGAAACCAATATCAAAGAATATTTTAGGATTGCTACAATGTGTGTTGATGTGATCCCAAGGAAAAGGCCTGCAATGAGAGATGTTGTTGAGTCGTTGACAAAAAACTTCATATGAAATCACCGACTGTTTCAAGTTGAATCTTCTTTCTTTTTTCCTACGCTGAACATCGTCTCAAATCAAGTCGACTTATTTTTACCATCTCTTCTTATTCAATTTTTCATCGCTTGCACTGCAATAAATGGGGCACCGTGCGGGGACCGCCCCGCTCTGCACTGGATTTGATCAGGGCGGGCCTGGCCGGGGCGGGCCCCGCAATAAATCCACCCCGTTTATGATATGTACTGTTTTTTTTTTGTTTTTTTTTTATTATTTAAGGTTGAAATCCTGACATCGTGTTTTTTCCTCTTTTTGGATATGTTTATCAAAACATTAATACCAAACCTATATATTAGGACAATTTTAATTTTAATATTCTATTTTGAGTTTAAAATTCTATAATTTTCTTGTAATATTATTTTTTATTCTTTTTCTTTTTTTGGAGTTATTATATCATAACGTTATTTTTCCTTTTTGAAATTATCTACTTGTAATGTTAATATTTAAGTATTATATATTTGTTGTCATAGAATGCCAAAAAAAATTGGAAGAGCTATTCTATTATTCTTCTTGAAATAAAAGCAAGATTTACATTTAAAAAGGAAATCAATTACAGTTGTACAATAAAAATAATAAAACCTGTAGTTATTTGATAAACATATTCACAATTAAAAGAAATCAATCCCAATGGCTAAGGGAGTATGAGAAAATCTCTCATATGCAGTATATGATTAATAAGTTTGGAAAGAAAATTTTTCGAAACATTAATTTTTTATAAAACTTAATTTCTCATATGCAGTATATGATTAATAAGTTTGGAAAGAAAATTTTTCGAAACATTAATTTTTTATAAAACTTAAGTCATTTGACCAAAGTCAGCCAACCGGGGCTAGCTCAGTTGGTCCAAGGCTTGAGGTATATGTGTGTGAGTTTGGTTGGTCAGGGTTTCAAGCCTTGGTAGTGTGTGTGAGTTATTTTCTGTTAAATTTGTAGTAAGTGGTGATCATTAATTAAGCCCCACTTTTTTTTTTTAAAAAAAAAAAAGGTCATTTGACCAAAGTCTCAATGTTTTATTTTTTTTTATTTTTTTGTAATAAAAAAAGAGTTTTCTCTTTCATTAATATATATGGATATAAGTGATCAACTATGGTCTTATTTCCTATAAGAACTATGACTATTAATTTTTCAGTTCAATTTAAATATTTAAAGAAAAACGTAGACTTTTTTAAAAAGGAAAAAAACAATCAAAGATATTGTATTTAATAAGATTGTCATAAAAATCGAACTAAAAGTAAGCAAAAATATAAATAAATACATGAATATTTCTCATATACTGTATATGATTAGTTAATCATGAAATTTAAATTTATATAGATAAGGTCCAATATTTTTTTTCCTTTTTTTAAAAAATTCGTCTAATATTCTACTTTTCATTAAAAAAAACAAGACAGCGGGGTAGGGTGGGGCACCCGTTGCCCCGCGGGGCGAAGCGGATCGGGGCCCCGTCCTATTCCCACAGCCAGCGAGGCGGGGCAAACCCTGATGCGGGGTGGGGCGGGTTTTCGAAAGCCCTGCCCCGCCCCATTTACACTCCTATAGAAATAGCAAAACATTGTATTGGATTTTAACCGACATTAGGCTTATTATAGTAAATAAAGTGCAAAGAACAATATAACATGACACAGTTAGTTATTGTGCTATGCCTCGAGTATTAGTTTTGATCAACAAAGAGCTCATTATTCTCATTCTAAGTTGATCTCACATATCCGAAGATCAAATCATTTATATCTAAGGCATGTCAAATATGAGAAGTTTAGAACATTACCTCCCAAGTTTTGCAAGGAGTCCATGGCTACCATTAGAGAACAAGAAACGTACATGATCAAGAGAAAACAATGGCTGCAAGAGGGTGATTAATTCTGCCCTTGCTCCTTCTCTTTCTTCTTTCTCACGTTTTCCCCACTTGACAATCTAGAAGTGGGCCTTTGTTTTGGATCGAGAAAAAGGTGGGAACTTGGCCCAATGACGAAATTTAGGAAAGAAAAGAGAATTCATAGGCGTCGGGTATTTAATTAGTAAAATATCATCCCATTATAACATGCATAATTAAACGTATATTTTTCTTTAATATTGCTTAACTAAGGGTTTTGGACACTTATACCTATTTTTTAAAAAATAATACCAAATTTACGACCTTTCAAAAATAATAAAAATTCGTATGACCTTTTTATGGCTTTTTTCTAAATACTTTGAAAGTTAGAAAACGCGGTGGCATTTTAGTAATTAAGTCATCTTTTTTTTTAACAGCTGGAAACTAATTTGGTTTCCTGTTAGCAGAATGTTCTGTAAGTATGTAAATTACAGAAAACCGCAAAAGTTTCCTGGAAACCAATTTGGTTTCTTTTAGCCAAAAGCCCTATACGTAAGTAAATCACAGGAAAGCACAAAAGTTTCATGGAAATCATTTTGGTTTCCTTTAGCCGAATACTTGTACGTACGTAAATCATATGAAAACATGAACATTTCCTAGAAATCATTGTGGTTTCCTTTTTGCAGAATGTCTTGTAGCTAAATAAATCATAGGAAACCATCGTGGTTTTCGAATATCCTGTACGTAAGTAAATCACATGAAACTATGAACATTTCCGAGAAACCATTGTGGTTTCCTTTTTGCAAAATGTCCTGTAGCTAAATAAATCACAGGAAATCATCGTGGTTTCCGTTTAGCAGATTGCCCTGTAGCTAAGTAAATCACAGGAAACCACAAAAATTTCCTAGAAACAATTGCGATTTCTTTTTCAAATCATAGGAAACAATGAAAGTATAACCATATATTAAATAAAGTGGTATTTTTATAGAGATGAAGATAAGAATTTGTGTGTGTGTGTGAGAGAGAGAGAGAGAGAGAAGGTATAACCATATATTAAATAAAGTGGTATTTCTCTAATAAAGGTCGTATGAAAATAACTGAATTGAGCCGGACCGTATTTTGGTCTTTATTTCTCAAATAACCGTACGGGGTGTCAATTTCCCTTTAACTAATGTGAGCTAATAAAATAATTATGTAGTCCACATAAATATTATAATAACATGCATGATTAAACGTATATTTGTCCTTAACATGCTTTAACTAATATAACTCAATAAAATAATTATGTAATTCACATAAATATTCTAACAACGACGTCATAAGAAGGCCTACCTACTTATTCTTCCGCGAGGGATTATTCCATCATTTCAATGAAAATTAATTACAAATAATAGGGTGTACCAAGGCCAATTTCTGTACCAAACCTCAGAACTTAAGCAAAGGCTTCATCTCCATTTAGCTAGTTTGGCACTTAATTCTCCCAGTAATTTGATTCTTTGCCCATGTCTATTGCTTCGTTTTAATAATCCTTCTTATTAAAAAACATCATTTCCTTTAAAAAAAGAGGGCGGGGGACCGGGACGCACTTGCTGGTCCCAATAGACGCATCTAATTATGCGCCAAAACATCGTATCGTATCGGTTAGCCAAAAACACTTTTTCTATGTGTCCTATGAGATAAAAGTTCAATTTAGTTGAATAATACATTGATTTTAATTGGAGGTATATCAATTTATTTATACGGTATATTAATGTGTATATCAATTTAATTAAAGATATAACAATTTTAATTGAAGAGTATATCAATTTTAATTAGAGGGAATATCTGTGAATCAAAAAATAATATGGGTTTATAAACTTTTAAGAGTAAATTAACTTGACTTGTCATTAAAAGGTTGTTCGTCACCACTTCGGCATTTCACAGTTCCAATTTCCACATGATATCCAAATTCTTATACAGTGATCAAATACTACAGAGTTAACAATCAAGAACAAGAGTGTTATCATTCACATGATTACAAATTTGCTAATAATGTGGCGCTAAATTGAGCAAACAAACTGTAATCTAGAGGGGAAATAGAAATGTTCCACTCCACCAGCGTTTTGACAAGAAATAGAGCTTCATTATTAGAGAAAAAACAGAGGATAAGTGGTAAGAAAAACAAAAACAAACATTAGTTTATACATGCTCTCTCCATCCACCTCAAAATTACATAATCTACGCGTTTGAATAATTAGAAAAATTAATAATTTACAACTTTAGAAAGGTACATTGCAACAACTACTAGATCAATAAAGACTGCTAATTTCATCATTCAAATTTCAGAGGTGGCGCCGTTGGATTGGCTACGATAGCATGCTGATAAGTACTTCAGCCAAAAACTACATTAAGACCAACCTGTTAGAAAAAACATAAGAAATATAAGTTAGTGTCATAACCGTCCAAGCCAACTCAACATCTCTTCCAAGCAATACAAGTTAATCTCATAACCCTCCACCAAAGCTTCTTAACTAGAGCAAAATTGAGAGAAGCCAAATGCCACAAGACCCAAGAGCACTGCGATAAATTTTCAAGTAATATAACAAGTCCATATGTAATTGTGCATTTGGCTACACATGTTTTAACAAAGATGAAGCACACTATATACCAAGTCTTAGTAATAATGTACCTTGCTAAAGCATGAAATCCCCAGACTTCAAGCTAACTAAGACCACAATTCCAGAAATATTATATTTGTACTTATAATAACAGTACAAACAAAAGTATATATATCACCGTCTTCAGTAAGACGGCATTGTGTGTGCATATACATCACTTTTGAATCAAAGAATGACAAAATAGCCTTTCAAATGTGCTTACTCCAATTAATGAAGACTGCACTACAAACTAATTCTGAAAAAAAGAAAATTTCGAAAGACAATGATCAAGAATTGACATGTAACTAGGAGTCTTCTCTTTAGTTTATAATCAATATTTTCTTATCGTCAGCAGCATAGCTGATGTTTGAACCATGAATTCTAAGAGTAATACTTTTAACATTCAAATTTCTTAACAGTGAAACCATTCATACGATGTTGCTTAATCTAGTAGACTAAGGTTTCTTTTGGCATGTGTGCTACAAGAATCAATGTCTTTACCATACAATTTCATGCCACAAGGAAAAGATATAGTGAGTAGAACTCCAAAAAAGTATGTTTTAGGATCCAATTCTACTCCTGCGCTTATCAAAGCATACAGTTCAGGAACTTGGCATATATACCTAAAACAATATGGAACAACTAGTATTAAGAAAACAGAGTTGACATACAACAAAAAAGGATCCAATAATTAAATATTTACAGGTCTGACAAAATGAGAGAGTAATCCTTTAACATTTTGCTCCAGGTGCTATTTTATGTTTCAATAATAAAGTAGAGATAAATGAGAACATTTGTAGTACTTGAACAGCAAATAAAAATGGAATAATATGACAAGAATGGAGGAAATAAGATTTATGTGCTCGGTAAAAGCAAATTCTGTAAGTACAAGAGTTCTGTTTCTATATACGTGTACAAGAAATAATAAGAAGTAAAGAGATGTGAACACAACTAACCAAAAAAAAAAAAAAAACCAATAAGCATTAGATCCTTGTCAATCAGTCTCAATTTTCGGGATGTGAGCAATCATGTTCCAATCTTCACCAATTTCCCTGTTGCAGCTTAGTGATAAAGCAGGACGGTTATCAATTTTTAGTTAACTTCAAAGAGGTGAGATGACGCATTCCTTCTGGCAATGATTCAAATTAAAGGCATTCCCAAACTTTGTGTTTGTTAAAATATGATCATCTTCTTCCTGAGGTATTTGGCAAGTTCATTATCCTTAAAGAAAGACCCACTTCGCTTCTCGCTTTTTAAAGTGTAATATACTTCCTATTGCAGGAGGAGCTTCCCTGCATTTTTTTCACATTCTCCATCTCCATTTCCATCATATATACTTGAGTTTCCTGGTTCTCTTCCTTTATCAAATGCTATGTATTCAAGCAAAGACAAGAGATATTATTATTGTTCAATCCGCTCCAATTGTATGGATTGTGTGTGCTATCTTGGAAACCATTTCACTACGAGTTGTCACTAATACTCTGCTGCCCTTCACCACCTATTATCAGTCGTTCTAATTTAAGCCATTCTTTTACGATCTTCATTCCCAACATCATCTAGAACAAGAAGGTATCTCTTTCCCATCTATTTCTTTTCCAAGTTGAAATTGCAATTGCTCCAACTAATAATTTTCGGCACTCTGTCTTCAAGAAGTAACAACATATCAAAAGCAATCCAACCTCTTTAACAGGAGCTGCACGACCCAACTTTTCAATAATACTCGCGGCAACACTGAAGAGAATTGCCTCTGCCATTCGTTCTTCATGAGGAAACTATAAACCTGAGGAGAAAGATTAAGTTGCGGAGTGAGGAGAAAGAAGCTGACCTTGCCAAAGTCTATCAAGAATTGTCTTTAACATGTTTCTTTAGTATGGGCAACAGTTTACTTTAGCTCACCATAAGCTAGAAACCAATTAAAAAAAAAAAATTAACTAATTAATAATTTCGTGTTAGGTGCAAATACCATTTTCGTGGAAGTAACTAAAACTCAACTTTGAACTCAACACATTCATGCCTTAATGTCAACATTTTGGATTTTTAACAATTACTTCTCTGAGTTGTTGTTCAACGAAGCTACTTCCGTTGCTACATAGGGACGTTTTATAACTTTTCAACGCTCTCTCTTTCTCTATCAAGGACACAATATTCATTCATCTCCATGGATGGAGCAACAGCTCGAGTCGTCTTCGCCAAGTTTATCAGCTTCATCCGCAAAACAATTAGACCCAAAAGCTTCCGGGCCAAGACCCAGACAACAAGTGTTCCAAACTCACCCCTCGATAATGAGTGCGCGTCGTTCCACCCCTCCCTCCAAATCTCCATGAGAAAGATAATTGCCGCCACCAAGAACTTCTCCGAGAAACACGTAGTCGGCTACAGCGGTTACGGATTGGTCTACAAGGCCGAGCTCTCCAACGGCCTGAAGCTCGCTTTCAGGAAGCTTGACCCAGGCGCTTTCCAAGATTTCATGGAGTTACGATGGGAGATGGAAATATTGGCCAAGCTTCGGCATCCGAACATTGCCCGGATACTAGGGTACTGCGCTTCTGGGGCCGATAAGATTCTGATTTATGAGTTCAATGAGAAGGGAAATCTGGCAGCTCACCTTCACTATTTGTCATCGTCGTCGGTCAATAATAAAAACAAGAAGTCTTATGGGAAGTCACTAGTAAGGAACTAAACCAATTAACTTCCTTGTGGTCCTTCCTGGAAATAGAAGACTTTTACAGAAAAGAGACACTCTATCTTTGTAAGGCCATATGAATTACAACGAAAAGGATTAGACCTGCTACCACCAAATGAATCATTGCTAGTAGAACTCCCACTATTTAGAGAACTCTAGGCCAATCACTGCTCTTGGTTGCTTTCCTATAACTCCTAGTCCTTTTTATGTGCCAGACAAGACTCGTGCGAGGATGGCACTTCGGAGATTCCCTTGGAAGCATTCTCGCAATTAGTTTAAAATAATATGTCAAATCCTTATTGGTACAATGAAAGCATGCTTGTAATAAAAATACCTAAACTTAATTTTGGTGGCGACACATCCCAGGTTATTAAAACTAGGGCTTTGATACCTTTTTTTTGTCATGAATTAAACCTAGGCCAATGGCACGATGAGAATTTCAAATGATTTTGGAAATTCACACTTTATTTTTAAAAATGTCCAAAACTTTCAAAAGTTATAAAACAATCATATTTAAAAATAAATATAGAAAAAAGAAGTCCTAGAAATCCAACCAGTGACCTTACTCACAGTTATATAATCACATTCAAAGATAGATCGTACAATAGTTACAAAATTTATAGTCAAATATAAGTCCGTGCATCAGAATTATCAATGCACATATGTATACTAAGTACTAATATGTCACATATGTTACAAATATAATATAAAGTAGTAATCTTGGTTCCATGCTAAACATGTTTTACAAATCTAAAACATAACAATATAACAACAAGACTTAATCAATCTCCAAGTATTACCAAGGGATAATACTACTAGTTTGCTAGCCTCGTAGTCTACTATTGCTCTCCAAGATGATAATGAATACTACCTGGGGGAGGAAAAAGAGTAGGGTTAGTACATAATGGTCAGTAGAAAAACGATGACCTTTTGGAAGTTCTGAAAATATTTGCACAATTAGTTATTCAAAAAATAGTTTGCAAACTATATATAATCCAAAACTAGTCAACCATATATAGTGAAAACATATTACACATTGCATAAATCAATTATGTCTATGAGCTTTTATCATCTCATCACGAGTTTACGATACCAGCACTATGTGTGCTAATTATCTTATTCGACACCAATCTAAAATAACCCAGTGGGATAACCTAATGCCTAGACTTGGTAGAAAAGGTAAAATTAGAACATTTTGCGTGGGTTTACAAACTCTACACTGATAGTAGGGAGACAATGTGGCCACATGTAAAACCATAATGCCAGTGTAGTACTCATGTGTGATCCTATGACATATGCAATATGAACAATATATAAATTAAATAACCATTAATGAGTGTTGATTCTAAAATGTGCTATGATATATATATATAGGTTCCCGATCCAATAAGTATTTTTTTTTACCTATCCATAGGTATTTTTTTTAGTCATTAGATCATTATCCAACGACTATCATAATTTGGATTGTTAGAAAAAAAATAAAAATAAAAATTAATTATTTAATATTTTTCTCTCTCCACTTTTTATCATGAAAAGACGTGCGTAATCAATTTTAATTAGGCAAAACAATACAAATGTATAAGTAAAAAAAATACCTACTAGATTGGTGCCTATATATATATATATTTCTATATGGAGTCATTCAATTAGGTTTATAGAAAATCGGGCAATGTTAAGGTTTTTTGACCAAACTAAAAATTAAAACCTACACATACTAAATCTCACAACAATATAATGTATCCAATAACATCCCTATCCATAAAAGAATAATCAAACTAAATTTAAATCCATGTTCCCACCTATCAAAGAATAATCATACTAAATTTAAATCCATGTTTTCCATAATAATTAATACAATATAGTAAGTTTTCAATAAAAACCAGTTTAAAACATAGTAACTTAAAACATAGTAACTGAATCCATACTTCATCGGAGTAGCTAAATCTAGCTACTGAATGCTCGGCTGATCACTAGTGCTCAATCAGATACTAAGGAAACTCTGTTATCATACTTTAAATTTTTACCAGAGGCTCGAATGGCAAAATAGACCCGACAACTTCATATGGGAGGTTGAATTTAGCTCTGATTATAATTAGTTATTCAATTAGGCATGCCTTACGAGACAACCTAAGCCTGTTTGGGATGGGTTCATTGAATGCTGACTCCAATATATATGCTATATTTCAAAGAGAAATATTAAATGCACTCTCTTTCTCACTCTCTTTTACACTCTTCAGTCTCACAGTTTGATACGTGGATTCCACTATCCAGTTTAGTATTTTAATAATGTAATAAACCATAGTGGAATCTACATGTCAAGCAATGAGACCGAGAGAGTACAAAAGAGAGTGCTACTAGCATTCTTCATCTTTCAAATCAATGCTCTCAATAAACCGTTTCACATGGTATCATCTTAAACCTAGGTAATGGCTGAATTTTATAATATCGCACCGGAAATTACAAAACCTATGGTTGTTTCTCTCATTCTTTGAATATGGCCAATAGTAGTGAGTGGTGGCATAGATATATGAGTGGAGGTGCATAATGACTTTGGCAAGGTGGTGATGGTGGTATTTGTGGTGGTGATTAATGGCTAGAGGTGGTGAATTGGTGATTTTTGGCCATTCAGGTTCGTGACTCATTCTCTCCTTTGTCGGTAAGTGAGGTAGCGCCACTCTTGAAGATTTGTCATTGGAGGACAATGATTCAATTAGTGGTGATAGTTTCAACAGAGAAGTAGCAAAAAACAATCATTGAAGCTTGGCCGAGAGGGACGTGTGAGTGAGAGAGTGAGTTGAGGAAGACGAGAGAGAGGATGAGGGTGTTTGAGTGGGTTAGCCATATGAATGGCTTTAACTAAATTAGGTTTTAGTTTCTTTTTCCCCTTCCCCTCTTCTCTCCCATTTTTTTTCCTTTTAAATTGTGAATATTAACAAAAAAAATCATTATTAAATAGTACTTTCTTTTTCTTTGTACATCAAGCAATTTACTTGTCTTTTTTCTCTTGGTATATATATCAAGTTATATATTTGTATATTTTCAGATATATCATGTAGTAATTTTGATTTTTGGTAGATATTTTTTTGGTCGTGGTATACCTTTTTCTGAAATTATAATACATAGTCACGCTGTTATGAAAAAGAAATTGCAAACTGATTCTTTATATTTGGTAGATATCAATTTAGTTGTAGTAGATCTACTTATAAGTTTAATAATGGAGTTAGTACTTTTAAAAATATACTAAGTACATATATACAGAGATATACTAAGAGAAAAAAGAGATATTGTACTTCTCAATGGTGTTTTACTGTTAATGTTGGCAAAGTTCATTTTCTATAATTCTGTGAACTCATGAACGTTAAAATTTTTTTTTAAATCTCTTAACTAACAGTTGGACTGTCACGACTAGAAATCTAAGGCCGTGACTTCTAGTAATTTTGAATGTAAAATAAAGATAAATAAAGAATTTGTAAAAATTCGGAAGAAACTAAGTACTTAGATTTTGTAATCTAGTCCTCAAATCATTAGAAATTCCATATTAAAAAGGGGCCTATCTTTAGTTTAGTTTATCAAGAAAGAAACACCGATTAAGATTCAAGAAAACATAGTTAAGTTGTACAAAAACTTGGTTTAATAAAACTTTAGTATTGATTAAATGGATTTCACAAATCTTGAGTCTAAGTGCCTAAATATTAAATTACAGAGTTAGTCAAAATTCCAAGTACTTATAATTTTGAAAATATACTCCTTGGGAATTATAGTGTCCCATTTATACACCAAATTCTCAAATAGTAGTAATTACATCCTCATACATTCACTTAGCAGAAACAACAAACTTAGCTAAACAGTTAGACATGAAAAAAAAATAGGACAAGGTATAGGAACCAACCGAAGAGGAATAGGACCGTAAGTGTAAGCCAAGCGACTTGCCTAACCGTCGAGACAACTAACTCAAATGAACAATCACCTGAAATGGGGGAAAGTATGGGGGGTGAGCTCGAAAGTTCAGTAGAGAAATTGTTACCTCATTTAAAAAACTTTTTTAGTGATTGAGAGTCCTTGCATAGTTAGTTGAATCTAAAATACCTTTGCAAACCATATATACATAAAAATCTCCAAAGTTGATAATCTGTATGCACATACATACATATATATATATATAGGTTGCCAATCTGGTAGGTATTTTTTTTTTACCTATGTGTAGGTGTTTTATTTAGCCGTTGGATCATCATCTAATGGTAATCCAATGGCTATAATAAGGTGTATGAAAAGACGTGCATCATTAATGCTATTTCTCTCTCTTACTTTTTACAATAAAAAAAAGTGCAAGATAAATTTTCATTGGTCAAATTGATACCTATCCATAGGTAAAAAAAAAAAATACCTACTGGATTGGTGCCCCCATATATATATATATATTAGCATGATATCTAAAAATTAATCAGTCCATCGACACATGACACAAATCCACCCGTACCCATATATATATATATATATATATAAGCATGATATCTAAAAATCAATCAGTACATCAACACATGACACAAATCCACTCGTACCTATGAGTTCACCGCTTCTCATCAATGGAAATCAGGATGTTGGTACTACATGTGCCATACAGCCTGCCTGACACCTAGCCTATACTCGGAGAGGACACCCGTGTGTTGCCCACCAAATATGGAGGGGCAACCATATTGCCTACACCTGCCAAATAGAAAGGTAATCAGAAGAAAAATCCCGTGCAGGTTTACAAACTCTGCACCATCGGTAGGGCCATAGCGCCACATTTTAAAAACTCCATGATATCAACCTGGTACTCATGTGTAATCCTATGATACATGCACTCTGAATTGATGTGTAAAAATAGTCGTGTAGTAATTTAAGTTCAAGTAATGCTCTGGCTTTTAATAAAATAATTAATTATAATTTATAGAAAAATGGGCGGCATAACGACCCTATTTTAACATATCCAAAAATAATCTGCACTCAAAAAAGTCTCAGAGCAATCCATTATATATCATACAATTCAATTCCATCACATATATCTAAAACAGTTCTAAAATTATGTTTGTCATCTTGTGTTGCAGAAAGTAGGTTTTAATAAAAAATAATATAAAATAGAGATAACTGAATCCCTACCTCATTAGAATAGTGGTACCATGCTATTGGATCCTTAAAGTACCGTTGAACGATCGTTCGGAGGGTTGAGAACCAATTCCAATCCCTCGATCGCTCACTTGTGAAAAATCAACTCCTCAACAGAACTTCAAATTAACAAACTCCTAGCACCTAAAATAGCTGGATTAGACATATAATTCGTTTGATTCAGGTCCGGATCGAAACCGAACTAGTAGCATGCAAAACGAGGCAAAATCTAAGCCGTCCAATTTCGTTTTTCGTGCTGATCACCAAACATAGTCAATATGTATCGAACTTCACTATTCTCCGAGTACATTCCAAAAATGATATCAAAAATAAAATTTAACGGTCGGATCAAAAAGTCAAACCCGAGCTCAAAATACTCAAAAATAGTAACTTTTAATCCGGGCAAAATGGGGTCGCGAGATATATACCTTGAGGTTTCTCTCGACGATATGAATCCAACGAGCCCAAGAATACGTGTTGAAACGGTCCGAAATGCGCTGGAAAATCAAAGTTCTTCTGCGGCCTATTTCTTTTCCTGCGGCTCTGCAGTCGGTGGTGGGTGTCCTAGCGGCATGGGGGAGCTTCTCCGGCGGTTGGGCTGGCGGAACAATGGCTATGGCGAGAGAGAGAGAGACATGAGAGAGATCGAGAGGAAGAGAGAGAGAGACATGGGAGAGATCGAGAGGAAGAGAGAGAGAGAGTAACATATACATATATATAATTTTTTTATGGTCAAATGACCAATTTACCCTTTAAAATTTTGGGTTTTTACATGGACATTAACTTTTAAAAAATTGTGAGTTTTGAAGTGAGTGATAATTAATAATTCAACAAGCAGTAAATATATAGATATGAAAATTTATCAAGAATTTACTATTTAATGAGTCATTTAACTATAACTAGTCTTAAATTGGAGACATTTACTGATTTTTTAGCCTAAAAAGAGACACACATATATATATATATTCTTTCCTTTAATATAATTTGTTGAGTTATTTGCTTAGCTTTCTGTCTTTTTCTCTTTTTATCATAATCTGTATCTTCATCCTAGCTACACTTTGCCATAGTTGCAAAAGTACAAGAATTCGGTTTACTAGCAGCAACATTTCTAATAATTGCTTCTGCCATTAGTTCTTCAAGAAACTAAAAGTTTATAATTAAGAAAATAAAATCTCTAATAGGCTGCAATTGACTTGGAGTCAACACTCAAAATTCCAAGTAAAATCCTTAATTGGAGTACTTGTTTGTGAAATTTCTACTTCGACTTTTATAAATTACTTCATATGCTATCAAATTCCCGAACCGCGTGAAACTTTCGTCAAGGTAGAAATAATTGAAATTCAGGTCCTACTCCTACTATATAGCTAGGAAACAATACTCTCTTTATTAATCACCAAACAATGCTAAGAGCAACCATACTACCCTATTTTATACCAACAACTTTTCATGGAAAATATGCAACCTGATATGATGAAGCTGAAATAGACAAGAAATTTTATACATACAACCCTCAACTTCGTTGAAATTTTAAAGAAAATCGACCTATAACAGGTGACTTAGTATGAATGCATTCAAAATGACCCGTTTTTTTCACAATCGATCCTCGTAGGAAAAAAGAATCGATCCTTATAGAAAAGAAGGAAGAGAATTCTAACACTTTTTCTAGTTACTTCGTTCTCTATTTCTATTGTAACAGAATCCTTTGAAAAAGTACATAGTTTATTGTTATGTACGTCAATTCAGCAGTGTAGTTTGTTGTTATGTACGTCAATTCAGCAGTGACTAAAGCCCTTCAATCTTCATTATTAGACAATTTCCTCCCAAGTCAATTGGACTCAATTTCCACGAAACCAAAACCTGACTAACGCATTTTCATTCAATCACCTCCAACTCCCTCTATATATAAATGCCATATATTCACGTAAAATAAGACTAAAACCATATGATCATCTTCCGCCATGTAACCAACTCTTGATCACCCCATCATCCTCCTCGCGTGCATTGTGATCGCCATCGTCGTCGTTACTCTTATCGTCGTCGCCATGGGGCTGAGACTATGCAGAGCTGCACGACTCAAAAGCCTGCCCCTCGCTCCAAAGTCTGTCGCCGACGTCGATGAGAGCGCGCCCATCCACGCCTCGCTCCAGATTTCCATGAGGGAGATACTCGCCGCCACCAACAATTTCTCCGCGGACCTAATCTTCGGGGACACGCGATTCGGATTCGTCTACAAGGCCGAGCTCTCCAATGGCCGCAAGCTCGCCATCAAAAAGCTCGCCCCTCAAGCTTTCCAAGAATTCACGGAGTTTCGTTCGGAGCTCGAAATCCTCGGCAAGCTCCGGCACCGCAACGTGGTTCAGATTCTCGGCTACTGTGTTTCCGGGAAGGAGAGGATTCTGATATACGAGTTCTTCGAAAATGGAGATCTGGACCTAAACCTTCATGACTTGTGGTCGTCGGAGCGAAACTACATGTCGCATACGCGGTACCCGTTATCTTGGGAGACAAGGCACAAGATTGTTAAGGGTGTGGCGAATGGGCTGGCCTATATGCATGGCTTGGAAAAGCCCATTGTCCACAGGGATGTAAGGTCCAGCAATGTCTTGTTGGACTCGGAATTCGAGGCCCATATTTCGGACTTTGGGCTGGCTAGGACGGTTGACTCCTGCCAATCTCACGTGTCGACCCAAGCGGCCGGCACGGTAGGTTACATGCCGCCCGAGTACGAAGAAGGGTTCACGGTGGCGACGGTGAAAGGCGACGTGTATAGTTTTGGAGTCCTAATGTTGGAAGTGGCGACGGGGAAGAGGCCTGAGTCCACGGTGGATTTGAATGGCGAATCGATGAGCTTTCTGGACTGGGCCAGAGTCATGGTGGCTCAAAATGGGGAAAGGGACATGTTAGACGCAAATATTTGGGTTTGGGCTAGAAGGAAAGGACTAGAAGAGGCCCGTGTTAAGGAGTATTTTAGGATTGCTCTAATGTGTGCTGAAGTGAGCCAAAAGAAGAGGCCTGCAATGAGAGATGTTGTGGAGTTGTTGGCACAAAATTTTACGTGACGCCAATGGATCCTAAATAGCTGGACAAGTTCCAACTCGTTTTTAGTATTTGGCACTCTCTTATCTTTTATAAAAGTAGTATTTAATCTTCAGTGTCCTTTTGAAGTTTCCATCCAATAATATGACCGTTTCGACAACAATGTGAGTTCGGAGTGACTCGCTAGCCCTCATTTATAATTCTAATACACCTCATTTATGCTTCCACGCTTATTTACCCTAGCATTATTCCTTACCCTTATATCTATCACGTTTTCACGTTTTCAAGTGGTCTAGTGTTTTCAAGAGGATGGTTTGAGTGTTTGGGTACAAGTTCAAGCCAATTTTGGGACTTAACATTAGCTTCATTGCTCCATTATTTAAAAAATACCCTATATGTGAATACATATATTGTCTGGGGTATTGTAGTCATTTTGGCTTTTACTTGAGTAAACTATTTTCACTTCACGGCCTTATATTATTTCAATACTACACTTGAGACTCCTAAATCGTTAGCAGTAAATAGAAAAACAAATAAAGCCAAACCGGAAGGTTTACACCTGTGTTATTTAATGACTCAATTTCCTCTAAGCTGGTTACCATTGGCAGACTAGGACGATGATCAAGCTCAGTGGTTCAGCTGCCATTACTCTAGCCCAACGATCCTTGAATCAATTGTGGTTTTGATTGTTTACCAATCAGTCTGAAATCTTTTACTAAATAGTCTTATTTAAAGCTACTTCTTAAGCAGTAGTTTATGAAATAATTCGACATAAAACAGGTTTGCCAAACACCAATTATAGTTAAAAATTATTGCATAATCAGAAATTGAAGCTATACAAGCAGTTCCAAACTTGCCAGAACAAGACATACATTCAGTTCACAAATGCAGTCAACCAATAAAATCATGCAAAATCAACATCAGTTTTCCTAACATTCCATTTCAACAAGATCAAACTGCAGTTCCCTTTGATTCAATTCATCATATGCCCTAACTATCCATCTCCTAAACGATGAAAAGCAATACAACGAGTAACTTATACGCTTATAATCCCCTTTTATCTACTCAGAGCAAGAAAATGTAAATAACCAAGAACAGAAAGCAAACTATACAGTAAACCTTCACAAGAGACCATATTGAATTCAAGGAAGATTCCAACCTCCGCGTCATACGTAGCCCCAGCATCGCAATCCGGGCTTCCAGCCTCATTTCTGTCAGATCTATGCCGGTTAGAGTACTCTGTATGAAATCTTCACTCAGGATTGAATCATCTTCCCATGCTTGGTATGGACACATTGTCCACAAATATCCTGCAAATGACAATGAAACTTTTTATGTAGTACTTCTTGGTATTTTGTAGTACTAATTACATCCTTGAATTCCAACAGACAAAAGGGTGTTGTATTTATCTTAGACATAATTAAGAGAACTTTAACAAAGGTGGGTAGCTAAACTCGCAGAAGGAATCTGACTATATTCTGGTAAACTCATAAATAACCCAATATGGATCATAAGTGATAAAAGGAACAATCAAATCATGAATATTGAATTTAACATCTTGTCCCAAATATACGGTATTCTAGAATGTGAAGAAAAAGAAATGATCACATAATTCATGGACTGAATCATCATGATGGAGATCATACGTCTACTTTCCGTACTTATGTTAGGCGTAAATATAGAAAGTAGATATTTAGCTATTTAATTATTTTATTAGAGTGTTATTTAAATTTTGAGTAACTAGCTTATTATTTTCCTTTTATGTTTGTTTCTAGAATATGGTAGTTTCCTAGTTTTGTTTAAGAGCTTCTCTATAAATAAGCTCTTCTATGTTCATTATTTTTAAGACTTGATTAATGATATACAACTATTCAGAAATTCTCTTTCTAGTATTCTCCTTCTCTCTCTAAAGTTCTTTCTATTCTTTTCTAAATTCTTCCTAAATTCCTCTCTTTCTCTTCTCTTTATTATCTATTCTAAATTTTCACTCTTATATAACATCAATTGGTATCAGAGACTCGTTCAATTTCCTTTGCCTGAATTGATTTTTCTTCACCAAAATCTCTTAAATTTTTTTTCTTTTTTTTTTCGTCCGAAAAAAAAAAAAAGGTACTGTTCAAAATCGGCACTGTTCACAACTGGTACTGTTCAAAACAGGCACTGTTCACAATCGGTACTGTTCAAAACCGGTACTGTTCCAAAAAACTGGCACTGTTCACAACCGGTACTGTTCAAAAAAAAAAAAAAATGGTCATCTTCCTTAACCCTAGCCACCTTGCTTCAGCCACCGACCACCACTGCCTTCACATCAGTCCCCGACAACACCAACTCCCCACCAGCCCAATTTCACATACCAATAGTAGAAGCATTTTTGGAGGTCC
Source organism: Trema orientale (assembly GCA_002914845.1). Classification (NCBI taxonomy): domain Eukaryota; kingdom Viridiplantae; phylum Streptophyta; class Magnoliopsida; order Rosales; family Cannabaceae; genus Trema; species Trema orientale. The sequence goes on along the minus strand of JXTC01000039.1, from coordinate 271,725 downwards.
AAATTGGTCAAAATTGGGTAATATCTCTTCCACCTTGATTACTCTACTTTTAGATTTGTTTGTTTGACTTTTTAATTAAATTTGCAACGGATCTTAGTTTACTACAAGTTTAAAATTTTTGTTTTAATTTTTCTCAATTAAAAAAAAAAGCTTTGTTTTATTTATTTATTTATTTTTTTAGGACTTTGCTTCATTATATAATTGTTTTTATTAGATTTTCATTCATATTGTGTGCATCTTTACTTGATTTATTTTTCTCATTAGTTAATACAATTCTAGTCTTATTTCAGCATCACTTTCTTTTTCTTTTTCACCATGCCTATGACTGTGAAAGACCTTGAAAGCCTTGTTGAAACTGTTGAGAATCGTCAAGATCAACATGATAAAAGATTTGATAAAATAGAAAATATGCTTCAAAGTCTTACCGATGCAGTTGCCAAATATAACACCAGAATGGACAATATGGATGAAGAGATTAGACAAATCAGTCGTAATAATGAAAAACGTTCACAATCAGATCATGTTTTTGTGTCGAATATCTCTCTAAAGTCTAGTTCTCCCACTCATCCTAAAGACACTAAACACCACCCTTCAGGCTTATTACCCACTCTAACTGGTCCCATTCACATAGGCCAATCTAGCGCTTCTTTTCCGATTGCCGATGCCTATCCCGACACTTACAATGCTCCTGACCCTATTCCTCCACCTCGTCCCACCCATTATCCTAGGTACATCGAACCTCAAGATAGACAACCTCACTATCAAGCACCCAGACACACTTATGCTGACGATCCAGTTAGGAAAGTTAAGTTGGATGCTCCAGAGTTTGATGGTAGGTTAGACCCCTCTACCTTTTTACGTTGGTTGGATCAGATAGATGAATACTTTGATTGGTATAACATGA
>JXTC01000039.1:162104-268529 GCA_002914845.1 Trema orientale | reverse complement strand
ACCATCAAGCCCTTCGTTACCTTCATTCCCAGAGTAAGTTGAGCTCTAGACATGTTAAATGGGTTGAGTTTCTTCAGGATTATACCTTTGTTCTCAAACATCGTGCTGGGGTAGAAAATAGGGCCGCTGATGCTCTCAGTCGTGTCACCACTGTTATTCATTCTATGCATAATACTGTGGTAGGTTTTGAGCGCCTTAAGGATGAATACTCTCAGTGTCCAGATTTTGGTATCATTTATCAAGAGGCTTTAGATAACCCCACTCCTACACATGTTGATTTTCTTATTAGGGATGGTTACCTTTTCAAAGGTGTTAAGTTGTGTATTCCTCGTACTTCACTTCGAGATTTCTTAGTATGGGAATTACATGCTGGAGGTCTAGCAGGACACTTTGGTAGGGATAAGACAATAGCTTTGGTTGAGAATAGATTTTACTGGCCTTCGTTGAAACGAGATGTTGCTCGCATTGTCTCCCAGTGTCGCACTTGTCAGTTAGGTAAAGCTAAGAAACAAAACTCAGGTCTGTACACACCTCTTCCTGTGCCACATACACCTTGGCAAGACCTTAGCATGGACTTTGTTTTAGGTTTGCCCACAACTGCCCGAGGTCATGATTCTATTTTTGTTATTGTGGATAGATTTTCTAAGATGGCTCACTTTATCCCTTGCTCTCGAAGTACTAATGCTTCGCATATGGCTAAGTTGTTCTTTAACGAGATTGTTAGGTTACATGGCCTACCCACAACTATAGTGTCTGATAGGGATGTTAAGTTTATTAGCTACTTTTGGAAAACTCTTTGGAAATTGTTTGGGACTACATTGAAGTATTCTTCTGCTTTTCACCCTCAAACCGATGGTCAAACTGAAGTTGTTAACCGTAGTTTAGGTGATTTGCTTAGATGCTTGGTGGGAGAGAAGCCTGGAAATTGGGATCTTATTTTGCCACATGCTGAGTTTGCTTACAATAATTCTGTGAATAGATCGACTGGTAAAAGTCCTTTTGAGATTGTCCATGGTGTTTCCCCACGCCCACTCATTTACCTTATTCTTTTGCCTACTGATTATCGCCCATCTGATTTTGGCTAATCTTTTGCTGAGCATATACATGATTTGCATGCTGAAATTAGACGAAAAATTGTTTTGAGTAATGATACTTATAAATTAGTTGCTGATGCGCATCGTAGGTATAGAGAATTTAATGAAGGTGATTATGTGATGATACGCATTTGTCCTGAACGTTATCCTAAAAATTCTGTTAAAAAGTTACATGCTCGAACAATTGGTCCTTATCTTATTCTTCGTAGGCTTGGATCCAATGCTTATTTAATTGATTTGCCATCGACCATATCTATTAGTCCAGTTTTCAATGTGGCAGATTTGTTTCCTTACCGAGGTACATTTGAGCCTCCTACTTTGCCTTCTTCTGTTTCTGCAGGCACACCTTCCTCCCCAGTTCTCCGTGCTCCATCTGCGCCATTGAACCCACCAGACGTCATTGTTGAAGTTTTGGATGCTGAATATGTTACCTCGTCCTCTGGTGGTTACCGTCGTTTTCTTGTTCGTTGGAAAGATCGTGCTTCGACCGATGACACTTGGCTTACTGAAGAAGAATTTCGCCGCGTTGATCCTGAACTCTTGGATAATTACCTCTGTGTTACCTCGTCGGAGTCGAGTTCTTTTCAACCGGGGGGAAATGATGGAGATCATACGTCTACTTTCCGTACTTATGTTAGGCGTAAATATAGAAAGTAGATATTTAGCTATTTAATTATTTTATTAGGGTGTTATTTAAATTTTGAGTAACTAGCTTATTATTTTCCTTTTATGTTTGTTTCTAGAATATGGTAGTTTCCTAGTTTTGTCTAAGAGTTTCTCTATAAATAAGTTCTTCTATGTTCATTATTTTTAAGACTTGATTAATGATATACAACTATTCAGAAATTCTCTCTCTAGTATTCTCCTTCTCTCTCTAAAGTTCTTCCTATTCTTCTCTAAATTCTTCCTAAATTCCTCTCTTTCTCTTCTCTTTATTATCTATTCTAAATTTTCACTCTTATTCTACGTCACATCAACAACATCAACAGAACAAAAATATCTCAGAACTATGAACAAGAGATGAGACATAATGCTCCCAAAGAATACATGTAAACTAGTTATTGGGTAAGTGAGAAAATTATCCCGTCGTGGAACTACATCAATGTTGGAGTTTTCAAGCAATAGTAGAGGCATCAAGCAGTTTAGCAAGACTAATTCTAAAGAATGAAAATTAGATAGAATATCAGCTAATGTTGGTTTCACCATTCTCATCTTAGGCAAGAAACATAACAAATGAATGAAAGTGCTATAGCTTTATTTTGGTTTTACTAGTCTTCTTAATTCCTATGTTTCCTTTAATTCTGTTTGTCCAAGCTAAATTTTCCATGAATCAATGGTCTACTAGCTAGGTCACAAGGTTCAGTATACTCACAATGTCATAAATGCCTAAATCTAAGTTCAGGGCTTGAACATGAACAAATTATAAAGAAAGCCAGAGGAAAAGGGTTTCAAAAGATGAAAAGAAAAGACAGCAAGAGAGCATCATAATATCCACCAATTGAGAACACAAACATAAATAAAGCTCACGAAAACAAAATGGGATCCATATATTTTCTTCAACAGAAGCGTTTTCACTTTCTGGGTTTGCAAGATTTTCTCAGAAGCCAAACGGGGTCAAATGCTGGTCTGTATACTGAAACTATTTTCATTTTATCATAATCATTTCTTGCATGTTTTAGAGAGAGAGAGAGAGAGAGAGAGAATTGAAGCAGACCTTGTAGAGAGAGAGAGAGAGAGTGAGCGCCTGAAATCAAAGGGACTTCATTTCAGGGGTCAAAATTTTCTGGGCTGAGTCGAGGAGGCAAAATGGGTATTGGACAATGCCGGCTGACACCAGAATGTACGGACCGCATCAAGTGGGACCCGTCAAGCGCTGCAATGACGTGTTAAGATCATAGTGTGTGGCTCTGCTCCTTCTCCAGAATCTCCGCCGTCAATGGAACCTGTGATTTTCCCACGTGTTTGATCATGAATTCTCTCTATTCTCTCTTATGGTGGAGTCATGGTGCACTTGGATTGGATGACGTTTCAGCGGAGAAAGCCAAGAACGCAACCCACCCAAAAAAAAAATAAATTTGCATACCTCCAAAACTGCCGGCCATGGCCGTCCGAGCTTCTTCTACCTTCTTCTTCTATCCCTTTCTCCTTCTCTCTCTCTCTCTCAATCCCTCAAATATATTCTCCGCCTTCTTCTCTTTCTTTTCATGGTTTTTTGCTCTGCTATGGTGCCCATTTTTCAACTCAACAAGTCTAGTGTTACTTCACAATGGGGTGTGTTCAGACCAAGTCTTCAATGGAATCTCCCCCTAGGCGCTTGGAGAAGTTGAAAATGGAAAATGGGTATGTGGGAAAAGGTGGGATTGTTGGGCCTAGAAGATCCACGGGTCAGAGATATCCGGAAAGGGAGTTGGGTAGGCAACGCGGTCCCCGACCCGGAATCAGTAATGGTGTTGAGCTTGGTAGCATCAATGGGAGTGGAGAAGGAGGTGGGAGGCTGATTGGTAGTGAGGAGGGGGAAATAAATGGTGGAAATGTATCAAGGAGATTTTCCATGGAGGAGGAGGAATTGGCTGATGGTTGGCCTAAATGGCTCCTTGATAATGTTCCCAAAAAGGTTTTAGCTGGTTTGGTTCCAAAGAGTGCTGAATCTTATGATAAGCTTGATAAGGTGTGTTCTGATCCCACGTTCAACTTTTGTTGTTCTCTTTGAATGAGTAGATATGCTTAGAAAGTTTTAGAGATATCTGAACCATCAGGAGTAACAATTTTATATTGTGTTGATAGAGTTGATTGGTTCTTATATTGAATTAGTTATACAGAAGGGAAATTGGTTTTAATATTGTTGTATGTTAACTTTAAGGGAGCTTTGTCTTTTGTATGCTAAACTATATGGAAACATATTTTGCAGCCGGAAAAAAAAAAATTAGGCTTATAAAGTTCTAGTTGTAGAGATATCTGAATCATCGTGAGTAACAACTTCATATTGTGATGGTAGTATTGATTGGTTTTTATATCGGATTACTTATGCGTCAGGGTATTTGGTTTTTAATTGTTGAAGAGGGACCTGGTCTTTTATTGTGGTATGCTAAACTGTATTGCAACCATTTTTCTTCCTTCATGTGTTACTGTGGACTTGAGTCTGACTGGATTTTATAGCAGAGTTCTGGAAACAAATAAGAATCGATGTTTTTCATTTTAAGAATGTGTTGTTTTCTTGGTTTGACAGTGGGTTAAAATTATAAGGTTGGAAACCTTGCTGTTTTGATTTTCTTAATTATTGACAAGCAGAGCATAAGTTTTATAAGTTGGCTAAATGAATATTGTTCAAAAGAGACCATCATTTGGAGGAAAGAACTTGGTTTGGATCTGCTTTGTTTGAAAAAATGCATGATTTACAGGTGGGTCAGGGAACATACAGCAATGTCTACAAAGCTCGAGACAGGGACACCGGAAAAATTGTTGCCTTAAAGAAGGTTCGTTTTGATACATCAGAACCAGAGAGCATTAAGTTTATGGCACGGGAGATCACGATTTTACGACAATTGGATCATCCAAATGTGGTAAAACTTGAAGGTTTGGCTACCTCAAGAATGCAATACAGTCTTTATCTTGTATTTGATTTCATGCAGTCAGATTTGTCAAGAATAATTTCCCGCGCTGAGAGGCTTACTGAGCCACAGGTTTACGTCTTCTCCGCTTTTTGTTTTGTACGATTTCAAACTATAGATGTTCTGATTCAGCTTGGTTTCTAATCTGAACTTTTTGATACAGGTCAAGTGCTATATGCAACAACTACTTTCAGGTCTGCAACATTGTCACTCTAGGGGAATTTTACATCGAGACATCAAAGGCTCTAACTTACTGATTGATGGAAGTGGAATGCTAAAGATTGCAGATTTCGGGCTTGCGAATTATTATAGTCCAAACCACAAGCGTCCTCTTACAAACCGAGTTGTGACACTTTGGTATAGAGCTCCTGAGCTACTACTGGGTGCTACAGATTATGGAGTAGGTATTGATCTTTGGAGTGCTGGATGCCTCTTAGCAGAGATGTTTACGGGGAGACCAATCATGCCTGGTAGGACAGAGGTAATAATCATCAGTTGCTGTAACCATGATCACAATATTTCTGTCGGTGGGTGAGAAATTTATTAATATCAGAATTAGTGCACTTATTATAGAGGAGAAAAATAATGTAGCAAACTGGTCAGAACTAGAACAAGAAGCATACCCAGATATAACTAAGCCTGGAAAACTACCAAAATATAACTCACATGTCACACACAGTTTATCTTAGTTAATGCTAAAACTGTTAAAGCCATTAGCAAAACTAAATTTTCTGTCCACAAACAGATAGGCCCATGCTGCACATACTCATTTGTAGCTATAATGTTGTGTATATTGGTTATTTTTATGACAATTGAGTTTTATCATCGCCTTACTGCCAGATAGTATCTCAAAACATGAACCTCATTTAACTTAGGTTGAGCAACTTCACAAGATATTCAAGCTGTGTGGCACACCATCAGAGGAGTACTGGAAAAAACTGAAGCTGTCTACAACCTTTAGACCTCCACAATCGTACAAACCCAGTCTAGTAGAAGTTTTCAGCGATTTTCCTGCATCCACTTTCGGTTTATTGAGAACTCTTCTTTCTTTGGATCCTACATATCGTGGCTCTGCAGCATTAGCTCTTCAAAATGAAGTAAGTATAAACTTGAATGTTCATATTCAATTAGAGTTATTAGCTCAATGATGAATGTCCACATTCAATAAGAGTTACTAGCTCAATGATGTTATCATGTTTTGTATCATGTTAGAACAACTTCAAAATCTGCAGGAATTTTATATTTTGATGTATAAATTATCGTAAATCCTTTTACTTTGCTCTTAGAAGAATTTTTATAGTTTGAAAACTTGTGGGATTGGTGTTCTCTTTTTTGGTAATTTTATGTTCTAATGGCTTCAAGCATGCATATTGGTTGCACTGAATTCGTGGTCAGAATGGAAGTGATTTTCTTTCCTCTTTTTTTTTTTTTAAATGAATTTGTTTCTCAAGGGTATAGTAACAAGTAGCTTGGTTACAGTTCTTTTCCACAAGCCCATTGGCGTGCGACCTTTCTGGTTTACCTGTAATCCAAAATAATGATGACGATGAACTAGATCAAGCCATTGAAGAAAAGAAGTAAGTTCTGTTTACTTATAACTTCAGAGCTAAAAATAATGAGTTTGAATTCTGTCTGTGTTAAAATCAAAGAAATGAAAGAACCTGCACTCAAGTATTTGCATATGCATGTTGAGATCATCCTTGTTAGAGAAAACTTGAATTCAGCACTATTATCTTATTTTCAGGATTATAGATAAAAGAGGGTCTGGCATCCTACTTATATATATTAGGACCACAAAACCCAAACAACCTTGCAATGATCCAGCTAACGACATTTACTGAAAAAAGAAAACAAAAAATTGTGATAGACCTAATATTGAGATCGAGTATAATGTTGTGCTTGTAGAGAATCTAATGCATTGAGCTTATCTGGTAAGCTTTGATACGGATCTAAGTTTTACTACACTATTTTCTATTCTCGGGAATAGATTATATGATGCAGGGATTTAATGTCTGTAATGGTATAGGATTACTGTTCTCACTTTTGCAGGATTAGGAACACTAAAATTAGACGCTCCCGGACGCATCGTGAGCGCAGGAGAAGAGACTCATCTGCTGAGAAACCTGAAGATTCTGCAATTCCTAAAGAAGTAAAAGTAAGTATATTATTTGTTTTAGGATTACGATTAGTTTTTGTAATGGCATATTTCAACAAAATAGTTTTGGTGTGCCTAGCTGTCTGAGTTAGTTTCTACATTTTTTGTTTAGTTTCTTGGTTATGGTTGAATGGATATTTATTCATCCAAGTGAAAAACATGCAAGTCTTAAGCCAAAATGACTCTTCATTCTATGTGGTTGACTCACTTCTAAACCCTTCTTGATATTACTAATTGTCTTTAGAAGCATCAGCAATTTTCATTAAGACAGCCTTTGTGATACCCTTAACTTGAAAGACAATTGAAAGAGGGAAGAAATTGGTGGGGGGGGGGGAACTTCTTTCTATAATTGTTGCACCTGTCCAACCATAAGATTTCTACTTCTTATTGCATTTCAAACATAGAGATGGTTTCCAATTTCAATGAGAAACATAGCTGAGAACTTGCATTAGTACTTACAAATAACCACCTCATATGCATTTTTGTCGGATTCGTGCTGGTCTCTGATGGTTGTAGCTTCCTACTCATTTATTTGAATTAAGCTATATGTTGTTTCAGGATGCAGAGAAGGCTGCCGAGCCAAACGCTCACACCGAAGATCCAGTTAATACTATGACTACAAGTAGAAATTCTTCTGGTGTATACTTGCCTGGACAAAAAGAAACAAGTAGCACTATTACCAGTAGTAGTACCTCTTCTGATGTATACTTGCGTGGACAGAAAGAGATTAGTAGCACTACCACCAGTAGTAGTACCTCTTTTAGTTCAAGCCGGGTTGGACAGAAGGAAAGCCCGATGTTCTCGCTCTCTCCGGTTAGACCTTCTAATCAGAAGATTTCAGTAACTTCACATAGGCTTTCCGACGCGAGCCAGAATGATAAGAACCTGCCTCCTTTGCCAAAGCCTAAAATAAGCATCACCAATTACAACAAAGAGAATAAGGTATATAAAGATAATAAAATCAACAGGTCTGCATCCACAAGAGAATTTAAAAGCCTAAATCAAAGGGAGCATTTAAAACGTTAAGTTGTTGATGATTAGGCCATGTCGGGGTTGCCAGTTAGAGTTTACTATTCTATTTGTTACCATTAGCTTACATCTTTGGGTTTTGGTAATTATTTCTTTTGGTTGAGAACACACTAACACAAATAAACATAGATAGGTGGGCATGTACCATGCTTTGATTTATGTCATATTTGTCACATATATACACCCTTTGAGCTTAATCTATTTTTTTGTTTAAGATAATGCTGGTTTTATGTAAAGCAGATTATTGAAAAGACATTAAGAAATATAACTGTATACAGATTTTTTGTTCCTATTTGGAGAGAATTTTGTGATTGGAAGAAGATATTAACAAGTTTCCATAGACTTGAACATATTATATATTGTTGCCATTTATATTTCTTATTGCCTGCTTTAGACACCGAAGTAATTGTCTTGATAGTTGAGGTCAACTTTTTAGGTTGGACCTTTCAAATTATACTAACAGTTATTTATCTATTTTACTTAGTTTTCCTACTTGAGGGTTAGTGGATCACAATACCAACAGCAACAAGTAGACGGTAAAATGAGAACAAAATTGATCGTTAACAATTTAAGTTGGAAGGACATGATTTCCTCCACCTTTTAAGAAATTACGTTCCCTAGGCGAAAGAATATACTTCTAAAGGAAATATACTTTACAACATTAATAATCTTTCTAAGAATATTAATAATCTTTCTAAGCCATTGATATAATATACTTGTTAATTGGTTTCTTAGATAGGAATAAGTACTATAAACGAGTGTTTATAAGCAAAAAAGGAACTATTACTTTCCTATCAGTTAACCATATATGACATCTTTTAGATTTTATTTATTTAATTATTTAATATTGCTCGATATCTTAGTTAGCAAAGTTTATGTATGATATCTGTCTTAGGTACTTACGAAATATATGACAGAATTTGTACTGTTGTCAAATGTACCTAAAAAAAAGTCGGTACTTTTCATTGAAAATGTATTAGGCACGCATAATACACAAAGCATAAATATTTTTCAGCAATTTTATTTCTTTTAATCTAATTGTTTTCCGTATTTTAAGTTTAATTTATTTTTATACTAATTCAATATTTTGTTATGATTTATTATGTAGTACAAATTTTATCTTGAATTGTTTAAAAGTTAATTATGGGGTTAATATCAGCTGGGTCTCAACCTTTCACTATTGTATCACTTGAGCTATTATTATTATTATTATTATTATTATTATTATTATTTCTAGCACTTGATTCCCCGTTCTTGACTTGAGTGTGGGAGGGTATTTATAACGCATAAAAGAAGGGACAAAAGAAATTCTTTTTTAATTTTTTTTTAAGAAAAAAAAAAGGTGAAATCAAATAAACCCCAGTGGCCAAGACCGTTGGGGTCGAACGGTGGTCATTTGACTGATTTTCGGGCTCCTCCATTAGCAGCCAACAAGGGCAAGGCCCAATGGAACCTTTGGCTCGGAAAAGGGGCCTACTGAGCTGGGTCAGGCCACTTGGCATGCCCAATCCGGCCAAGGGCTAGGACCGGGCCTCGACCCGCTTACCCAGCCTACTTTTCTGCTCTGGATCCAGAGATAGGTGATGCTTAATATGATTTTTATCTGTGTATTTATAAAAAAAATGACCCCTTTTAAGATCAATTTGAAAACTGGTCGTTTTAAAACTTATTCAATAAATAACCATTTTATAATTTTATTTTAATAAAGGGCTGTTTTTTCAGTTGATCTATTTTTTTTATAAAGTAAATCAATTTTCAAAAAATAAATCAATGTATTTTGATATACTAAATATGAAAAAGGGTTATTTTTAAATAATTTTCCGAATTCGTCTGTTATTTAACATTGTTGGAAAAATGGTTATTTTGCAAACTATGATCCAAAATTCGGCAAAAAGCCCTTTTTACTTTACTTTAAATTTCAAAAATCAGTCAATATATACAAATCTCGATTGACAAATAAACGAGATGCGTGATATTCTAATGGGAAATAATTTTCTTTTTTTCTAGAATAGCATGAGTAAAATACGAAAGTTCCCACCAAAGTAGGACTCTAGTTGGGTGTAGGGAGAGGGCCCCTTCTTATAAAATCCTGGCCCTTTTTAGCCGTTATAGATATGTAATTTCTTGACCAGTATTTTTAATTCTGTGCAAACAGAGGACTAATGGCCTAATTTCATTTAAGATACAATGTACTGGTCTATTTCTAATTCACCCTTAAGTAATTGATACAAATATATTAATCATGATATATTCAAACAAATGTCTATTACATGACTTTCAAATTAAATAAATAATATAGAGAATAATACTATGGGCATTATATGGTGCCAGCACCACATGATGTGTCAGTCTGTCACTGGCTAACTATAATTATAATATAAATGGGACCCATGTGAAACCTACTTTATTAATTAGAATAATCCAGTGACAGAAAGATACGTCATTATGGTACTAAGAACTACTGGTGTCCAATAGCATTGGTCTAATATAGAAGCTTGTCCAAAATTAAAGGTGTGGACATATATCCTCAATAAAAATTATCAATAATAAGCGATGTTAAAATTATGCTTTTGTTCCTCTAGTTATTTTACCTTATATACTTCTAATAAATAATTTGACTTTCAAGAAAGCCATAAGTATTTGGCTAAGATTAATTATCCAAATACTCATAATTAAATAAGGTAATATTAACTCTTTAATATTACGAGTCATAATTTTCATATCAATAAAAATATGTTTCTCATAACCATAGGAGTATATTATTAAACTTTTGAGGTAACGTAATAAATTATAAGAATGTACTTTTTAGTAAATCATAAGATTGTACTCTTCAATAGCTAAAATTATATAGTTTATAATTTGTTGTTTATTTCAGGATAAGCATAGACATTAAATTCTTAATTATGTTTTTATGGGTATATGAATAAAATAGCGGTACTTATATAAAAACTTATATCGCGTGGTCATGTTCAGTACATATAATATATACTAGGATTTCTATTTAAAGTCAATACTTTGGTGGTGATTTTAGTCTCATTACTTCCAATTGAAAATATAAAGAGCTTACAAACTTATTCGGATGAAGTGCACAACTTATATTTTCAGTTGTGTACTAATTTAGACTATAAAAAAATTAAGTCTACCACACATAATATCCTCATATGAATCATTTTGTTATCAATTTTAAGTCTTAATTTGTATATAAATTGTTGGACAATTTTAGCTATTGCAAGTAATAATATATCCAGAAAATAAAAAATATAACAATAACATGTTATAACATATGATTTAACAAATAACTAGGATAAAAATAATTATCATGAAGTTAAATCAAACAACGTAATAAATTCACAATTAAATTATAATTATAATGACCAAAATAACAAAAGAGTTTAAGGAAATCAAACCGAGTCTTGTGTTTCACACAATTTCCTTAAAATAGTTACGCCTCCTCACCGGGGTGCTTAGAGGAATGTCAGCAGCGTCTGTTTCCCAGGATAAAACGGTTCACGAATAGCAACGTCGCACCAACTTGCTACTCACAACGAACTGAGCAATGCCCAAACTCTATCACCAGAACTCAAGAGAATTTGACAACTCTTATAAGAAAGAACAAGACTTCAAACTCTCTAACTTCTAACTAACTTCTCTCTAACTTCTAACTAACTTTTTTTAACCGCCACAGAGAGGAATATGTGTGTCTTAGTGTGTCTAAGAGTGAAGGAGAAGGTCTCCTTTTATAGTGTTCATGGGGGAACCAAGCCATTAACATCCCATTAATGTGGCTGAAAACGTTTTTCTGTTACAACATAACAGCCCATTAATCTGGCTGAGAAACGTTCGTCTGTTACAACGTAACAGCAACAACCCATTAATGGCTAAAAAACGTTTGTCTGTTATAACATAACAGTCCATTAATATGGCTGAAAAACGTTTTTCTGTTACAACGTAACAGCCATAGCCCATTAATATGGTTGAAAAACTGAAAAACGTTTGGCTATTACAACATAACTGCCAAAATGTTTTTGGCTGTTACCTCAGCTTTATGAGGCCTAATAAATGTCCAAAAATGAATTTTGTAACTCTTGTATATTACAAATTCAATTCTAGAACCTTCTCACTTTGGGTTTCAATTTCTCATTCACCCATGCCTCAAAATGGCTATTAACAATGGTTTTTCCAAACTATTTTTCCAACATAAATAATCTCACATTATGAATATTACATGAAATATATAAAATCAAAATGTCTTGAACTTAAATATTCCTTAAGGAAACTAATATTTCGAGGATATAAATCCCAACAAATAATCACCCCCAATTTGTTGCTGTTAGGACTTCAATTTCTTTTTTTTCTTTTTTTTTCTTCTAGTAAAACCCAAAGTTGGGTGAAAGCATCATAAGGACGAGGCACCCTAATCCCAGACAAATAATTATATCATATGGAGTGAAGTTGAGAATATCCACGACACGTAGGTATCCTACATTTATTTATATTCTTGTTAAGTGTACAAAGAGAGGTTAAGGTCGTAGTTAAGTCAAGAGGAGCAAAATTAATGAAGTTAATGTAAAGAGGAAATAAGAATTTTCTATGATCAAAGAATATAATTAAAGCGGCTAGGTTTTTAGATGTGACATATATTTATATCTATGATCATATATATATATTATAAAGGATCAATCTAACAGTATTTTATTTTAACTTATTCGTTTTGTCTAACTAAAATTCATCACGCAGATCTTGTTATGATAAAAAATATAGAGAAAAAAATATTAAATAACGTGTATTTATTTTTATTATTTTTTTCTAACTACTTAAATTATGATAGTCTTTAGATAATAATCGAACAGCTTTAAAATACTTATAAATAAGTAAAAAAAAAAATACTATTAGATTGGAACCATATATATATTTAACTACATTTGCTCCTCATATAAATTACTAGTAAACATGACTTCCTAAAAAAAAAAGAAGAATTTTCTCTTACTGTTATAAACTAATTAATGTCTTTTTCTAATATTTACCGCTTGCCTTAAGTAAATTTAAACACGACCAGATCGATTTGTCTAGATAATTGCCATATGGTACAGGTGTATTAGCATAGCATGTAATACATATTTGGAAGCATGCGCCCTGCCTAACTAATGATTTCGCTGCTCAGAAAAGTAAACAAAACTACTTTTGGTATTAAAAATATAATATAATTAGAGAATAAACAATTCGTCAAAAAAGAAATAATAATTAGAGAACAACAAAAATGGAAACGTAAAACTTAATTGACAAAGAAATTAACCATGATAACCCATGATAAATTGATAATTACTATAGTTTTCCATGTGATCCCCCTTCCCCCTCGCCCTCTTTTTTTTCTTCTTTTTCTTTCTACTATAATTTCTTTTAGTATTAATATATTGTGTATGTATATAAAAAAAATAGTGTACGAGTATATATGCATATATATATTAGCGTAATCTGTGTGTACATAATTTGTGAAAAACTAGTATATTTTTTTTGGTTGATATGGGTTGGAGATTCAACTCTAGACTTTAACATTATAAATGGGTGTAGTTACTAATAAAGTAAATCTGTGACCATGAAAAATTAGTTAGTATTTAGACCAAAGAATTTAACCAAAGTATAATTATATAAGATCAAGAATATCGACAAATTTAATCAAAGTATAAAAATTAAGTTATATTATTATTTTTTGAAATCGAAATTAAGTTATCAATTACCACCAAGAAGTACAATTGAATCACCTCAATTAGCCATCGTCCAAATATATTGACACACATGCATGAAATTTAATTCCATGCAAAAAACATATTCAAGCACAATCCACCATCATTACCATGGCACTCTTCATCAATACCTGTTTTAACTTTTGAGAGATTCTTTTTTTTTTTGGGGTAAAAAAGATAATTCCCTGATCAGTTCTGATAATCTTTTTAGATCATCACATGAGTTTCTCCTCTCTGAATAACATTGCCAATCAAAACCATGACACACAAACTGTATACAACAAAGAGTGAAAACTATTAAAAAAAAAAAAAAAAAAAAAGAACTAACAAAGAAGAGGGTTTATACTTTTATATAGGCACTCTTTGAGATCCCTAAGAAAATTAAGTTCATACACCATAGCGTATATCGCTGAACTTGCTCTTGATCCACTTGAAGCTGTTTCTTACACTTGATTTAACCTTACCTTCCACGGTGAACACATTATAGGAGGCAATCCTCTTCTTCCTTTGGAGCTCCGGATTGCTCGATGTTGCGAACCCGCTTCCCTTCTGGCACGGTCCGTTGAAGTTATACGAGTTCGAACGTTCCCGGAAGCCGAACTCGCCGGAATAAGCCGAGGAGTACTCAGGGAATGATCTGCTCTTCTCCATGCCACACAAAAAAAAAAAAAAAAAGAAAGAAGGGAGTAGGGCGGGGGGTGTTATTTAAAGACCAAACTTTTTAGTTAGGCAATGAGGAATTAAATTGCCTTTGTATTGCATCATGTGCTATATATATTAAGGGAGAAAAACGGACGGTGGTGGTTTGAGTGTTGAGGGGAAAGTAGGTGTGAAATCACAATCATGATATTATGAGGTGGCAGCTCATATGTGATGTTGGGAGGGATCTGCTTTTGGTTCGTGACAATGGAGAATCATTTGGGCCACTGGTGGTGGCCCCAAGTTATGGGCACAAGTGGAGTTTTACATGCATGCTGTAGTGTGGGCCCCAAGTAGTGGAGTACACGTGGGGCCCAAGATAGGGATTGGTCTTTAAAAAGATAAGTCCATGTTTTTGGCAAGGGGATGTGAAAGTGCCAATCAAAGAATGCAATTTCAATTGTCTAAATCCATTTCATGGAAACAAAAACAATAAACTTTGCAAGTCAGCCATGAGCCAATAAGGCACCTTTATGAAAAGCAGTAATATTAAGATTGATCTCCCACTTTGTGATAATGTTGGTGTGGCTTAGTGCTTTGTGGGCCTTGCTGTATTATGAGACATTATCTTTACTTAATATGCTTTATGTCACTCTTTAGATGACTATATAATTAATATACATGTAGATATAGGTAAAGTCTAATTAAACGGAATATTTGTACATGTGGTTATTTGATTTGTTAGTATTTGCTATCGTTTATTCTTATTTGCTGTGACAATAGTGTGGAATACAGTATATATAGTCCTTGATTATTGTCTTGTTGGGAAGCTATGACCAAAAAGGTCTAGACATAAGTGATGGATCAACTTTCTCACGAACAAGGCTAGCCAAAGAGGTCAAATATTCGATCTATTGAGGCCCATATGTGCTCGCTAAGGGTTAAGTCGTAGTCTTATATCTCAGCTGTATCGTGCATTGCTTCTTATATTTTCGGGGAAATATGACTAGAGTCTGAATTTCTTTTAACGATTTTGCGTCATTTTAATTCTAGATATATCTTTTCAACTTTGGACATAAATGGACAAAATGAGTTTGGGAGATCTTGTGGTCATGAATTTTGGAAAGCTTATGTGATAACTTGATACATAATTCAACTAACGAACTAGAGTTTGATAAATTGTTCTGAAGTTCTCCAAACGTGGAATGTCCGAATATAAGGATTGGTTGGTCGACGACTATAAATCTAACGTGTGCTATAACCTTAGATGATGTCACCACTTGTCTTCTTCTTTTTTTTTTTCCTTTTTTTTTAGGTTTTTTTTCTGGGTGCTCACTAAAAAGAGAATCGGGTGGTATCCATCATGCTCTCTATATCCTTCGACTTACTAGCAATTCCGAGTAACTCCAAAAAACTATTAGGTTCTGACCCATTCTCCACTATATGCTCAACTTAGAGTTCACCAAGTCGACCACAAACCCAGAAACTATAGGGGTCGGACACATTCTTCACTAGGCTCAACGAAAAGTTTACCAAATCTACCAAAAATTCATCCATAATTCTCAAGGAAATGCCACTTTTAAGGCTGAGAACTCAAAGTAAGAATATGGGGATCCAAACTCTTGAGATGAGATTGGACATACCAAAGAAAGGCATTTCTACCGTTACACCATATCCTCGGTGATGGTCACCACTTATCAGGTTTTACCATTATCATGAGGACCTAGGGTCCTAACCATTTGCGATGCATGTACTATTCTTGGAGCGACATTTCTTAAAAATTTATTGAGAAAGAAGTAAAGAAAAGGAAAATTAAGAACACTATTGGCGCAGTCTCATATTTAGTATCCTAATGTGATTCCAAATAAAGAGATTCGTATGTTCATGGAAGTATTTGCCAATTGAGAAAGTTAAAAAATATATATACCAAGCGATCGATTGTTACGAAATGTAGATATATTATTGGGAGGTATGATTTCAGCCATCAAATAAATCTGGCACGTGGCTTAAACGAGTTGTTTCACTCAAAGAAAGCAACACCCTAACCAGCAAAGCATTTGGGCAATGACAGGCCAAAAATAACTGAAACCTGAAACAGAGCGGCATAGAGCCGCTGGCCTATTAGAGCCAACAATAAACACAACAAAGCGCTAGGACGAAAACAACTCTGAGTTGCATCCAGCTCAGTCTATAGTAAGAAAGATATCAACGCCAGACGTAAAAATGAGTTTAAATAGGGCTGACAATTTAAACCCAACTCGCCAACACGATTCGACATTCGTACATTTAGTTGACACGAAATTAATCCTAATTGATACGATTAATTAACTTTTTATCAAATTATATTATAAGATATTAAGTAATGACTCCATAGGAAATTTTTTTTTAACAAATTTCTTGTAATTTAAATGAAAAACAATAAACTAATAAGCTATTTTACCTTAATAAAGTAAAATTGGAGTAAAAAAATTAAGTAAATGAATAATTGTAATGCTTAGAAGTGTTGTGACATGTCAATCTGATTGACGTTTTTATTAAACAGGTAATTCGCGAGTAACACAAAATCCGCACGATATTAAATGGGTCGACACGAAATGACACGAATTGCTAATCCTAACTTCTTAAAGGGTCTTTGAGGAAGATCAAAAGGTCTTTGAGGAAGATCACGTCAGTATGAGAATTAATAAAAGCCTATATAATCATGATGTGAACCAATCAAAAGTTGTTGAGAATCGTGTCTTAAATAATTTTTGCCTATAAAAATAGCTAGTGTATATATAAATATACATTCATTTGAACTTATCGTTATTTCCTTGTTAAGACTTTATCAATTTGATTTTTGATTTAAGTATCGAAGAGTCTTTATAGGCCTCCACTCTCATCTCGATCCAAAATGAATAGAAACCAATTTAGAGACAAGGAGGAGTGAGAATATTGGTTCAAAATTTACCCAACACGTACTATAATACAGAGAATGATATCTCAATTAATCAATATTACATTTGATTTGTTGAAAACAAGAATGGGAAACAATATCACGTGCCTACTTTCGTTTAATGATGCTCTTAGATAAAATAGGGTCATGGACAGTAGTCCTAAAAACCCGTAATATTTTATAAGAGATTTCTTTAGAAAACTGCCAAAAATTACTGTGAATCTAATCTTAAAAATTACTATGAATCTAATTTTGTCTTCCAAAACTTCCACTCGACCTAATTACTTGGGTCAAAAATAAATCAGTTTGAGAGGCAACTGGTGGTACCTAAGCTAATATAAATAGGAAGCCGCAGATGAAAACCCACGAAGCTAATCCCACAAGAGAATGCTGTACGAAACAAGCGGTCAGTTTCTTACCGGAGCTTGTTGGGCTTTTTCCTGTAATATTTAGGGCTATTCACAGAGAAAAAAATGGGCCCAAAGTCTGAAAAATTGAAAAGAGGAAACTTGTTGTGAAAATTACACCTAATACCCGTTTTTTAAAACTTATTTCAAAAATACGTGTTTTTAAAACTTCTTTCAAAAGTACCCATTTTTTTGGCCCACATTTCATATGAAAAATATGAGTGGTCCACATTTACAATGTAAATTTTATCCATGAGGTATACATTTCATATGTAAAATATGAACGGTACACATTTTAAAATGTGTGCCAATTTTTAGTGTAAGTTTTATTTATAAAATGTAGACCACAATATACATTTAATGCATGAAATATATACCGTGGTGTAGATTTCATGTATAAAACATTGATGGCCTACATTTCTCCAAAAAAAAAAGTATAAAAATAGGTATTTATGAAATAAAAATAAAAAATAGGTATTTATGAAAATATAGTTTTAAAAACTAGTATTTATGAACTTTTCCAATGATAAAGTTGTAAAACAATTGAAAAATCCCAGAACTATTTAGAAAATACCACTTTTGAAATATTTATAACAATATCAATACCTACTAATTGATGAGGTACTTGAGGTAATTGGTCAAGTTACTTGAGATAATCAGACTAGTTACCTCAAGTAACTCTTGATTACTCAAAGTAACTTGATTAGTTACCTCGAGTACTTTTTAAAAGTATTAATTTCTGAAAAGTAATATTTTTCTAAATATTATTGGAGTGGTGTTCTTCTAAATCAATCGGATTTCTCAAAAGTTTCGGCCCATTTGAATTTTTCAATTTTTCAGACTATGAACTTGGATTTATGTAAAAAGCTCATTGAAAAGTTCTAGATGAGCTAAACTCTTTGAAAATCGCAGATTTATTTAGAAATATGTCATTTTTTTTCAAATTTTGAAATCGAGGATTTGAATTCTGTTGAAATTCTTGCCATATGAAATCATTTAACTAGGCCATCCATAGTGTCATAGCCCAACTTTATTAGAGTATCAGGTCCGAGGACTTCTTAGCTAATAACCGAATTTTAGGTTCAAGCTTAAGAAATGGCATTCTTTCAGACACTATTAGAAAATGGTTGAATTTATCATAAAAATTTGGGGAAGTTGAAATGGCTGTGTTAATCAAAAAAAGCTAAAATAAAACAGTGTTTAAATATCTATATTAGTTTATTAGTTCATGTCTGACCGTGTCCAGCACGCGTTGATCAATCTAGATGGCTCCCAAGTAGATCGCACAGCTGTGGAAGCGATTTACCTTGTTTCTACAGTCACGCGATTGTTACTCACCAAAATTGGTCAATTTTTTTTTTCTATTTTTGGATTTTGTTTGATTTATAAAAGGTCTTTTTTGCCCCATTGTTTCTCCAAAATACTCCAAATTGCACCATTTTAACCATTTTACCTATTTAACCTACGCAAAACACAAAACAAAATTAAATAAACTAAAATAACTCACAAATAAAATAAAATAAAGTAAAATAAAAATAAAAACTGATGAAAAGTATACGATAAAATAAAATAAATTACCAACTAGATTAATTTATTTTAGGCTTATTGGCATCATTAGTCTCTGAACTTTGGGTCTTTTGGCATATTAGTCCCCAAATTTTTATTTTTCACGTACTAGTCCTCTAACTTAAAAAACTGAAGCAAACAAGTCCATTTCGCTCTTAACTTTTTTAATTTGAAGCAAACAAGTCCAGCCCATTGACTGAAGCAAACAAGTCCATTCATTACCCTCTTTCTCTCTCATTTACTACCAAGTCTAATTTCTTTATAGTAAAAAAATGTACTCGTCCTTTTCCTCCATAGTAGGATGTAAATCGGACTTTCCAAGCCCAAACCCACATTTTTGGGTTTGGGTAGGCTCGGGTTTGAGCTTTCAGGTTTCATAATATTTTGGGTAGGACTTAGATTTATGAAACTGAAGCCCAAAGTCCAACTCTGGAATCTTCGGGCTCTATATTAGGACCAGACTTCAGACTTTGTATTCGGGTCGAATTTGACTTTCGGGCTTTCGAAATCAAAATAAAAGTATTTAAAATAAAATATGACATAAAAATACAAAAAAAAAAAAAAAAGAATCAAGCAAGTTTTTGAATGATTTTAATATAAAACAATTAAGAAATATGTTTTCTTTAAAATTTCGGACTTTTATTTTTAATTTTTTGTGACTTTTTCAAATTTTTAGGCATTTTAGATCAGGTTTTGAGTTCAGATTTTAAGTTCGGGTTTCGAGCCGAGCTTCGAACTGAGTTCACATAAAAAATACTAAGCCCACGCCTTACATTAAGAATAATCAAGTTCGAGCCGTGCTCGGGCAGAGTTCAAGTCGAGCTTTTTTTGGGTTTTTTTTACACTCCTACTCTATAGCAATTACTATTACCCAAACCCAGATAAATGCCCTCCTATAATCAAAAAAAGGGACAGACTTGTCTAACAAAAAGAGAAACCATTCAATCCCAATTTTATATATATTCCTTATATAGAAGAGAATAGTTTGTTTTTTTTCAATAATTGATTCTTTCGCCCTAGAATTTAACCTCTTAAATTAAAATATTATAAGTATATAAATGATGTCGTAATGTTAAACCTGCTAATCACATTTTTGATAAACCCATTTGGTTTTATTTAATCTATTTTGTTTGTGCAATTTTTGAAAATTCTGTGTGAACAAATTAGAATAAGGAATCATGACAGTCAATTTTGAAGATAAAAAATAGAGCCGAAATTTCAAATCCTCTCACTATTGATGAATAAATACATGCAGGTGTCTTATTCGATCCTTGACTCTCTCTCGGCCGCCAACTTCAGCATTTCCATTTATTCACTCTCTCGTGCAAAAAGAGAATCTTATAAATACCAAAATGTTTGCAAGGAAGATGTTTGAAGCTGTGTTTATTAAAGCTACAAGTGATCACCTTGATTCCATTTTCTGAGAGGAAGAAAAGCTAGAGGACTCTCAGATCTACGCTAATATCCACTATCTAGGTTTGCATACCGAAGAGAGAAAAGATAGCTTGGTAGAAAGAGGGATGAGTAGGTACTTGCCACTTGGTAGAGAGAGAGAATTTGACTAAAATACCATCAAAATTAGTCACATGTGATGGGCACATTATTTTTAATGGCGGAATTGAAAATTGACGATGAAAAGGACTTGTTTGCATTAGTTTTCTAAGTTTGAGGACCAATATGTGAAAACAAAAAATTTAGGGACCAATATACCTAAAACATCCAAAGTTTGGAGACTAATGGTGCTAATAAGCCTTTATTTTAACAAGAACAAAGCAAAATAGTAATATCAAATGCACAAAAAACTACAATTTCTTAGTACATCATATATGTTTTAGTATTTGCTCTGATTAGTTCTTCAATACTGAGACTTATCCAGGAAATCATAAGATAATATTCTTCCATAAATTGAATAATACAGTTAATGAAAATTATTTCATTATTTATTTAAGGATTAGATAGATATCCTTACTTGGACTTTTATGAGAATATGATCTTTAACAACGATACTTACATAAAGAACTTATTTCATGTGGCCCTTTTCAGTATACTCCAAGCACACTAAGTTCTTATGTTCAAAGTCAACACTTTGATTATTTAGACTCATCACTATTAATTGAAATAACAACGGCCTACAATCTTTATTCCAGGTAATAGTGCCTAGCTTTTATCTTTTCGGCTATGAACAATATCCAAATTACATGCAGAATTATGTTGACTACATGAACATGACCCTTTACGTGAATAATTCTATTATCATACAATAGTCTTGGATACTTAAAATGTTTCATATTTGATATAAATAATCTTTCATTATAAATACTGCATGAAATAGATACAAAGCAAGATTATTTTCTATTGAACTTAAAATGTTATTATAGGATCTTATATGCTTTTAGGACACATATTTGAACAATTTTCCACTTATACTTAAAAGTTTTTTTTATAGGATCTCATATCATTTCAGATGGCCATTAAAGCTTAATAGATCAGGCAAGTTATCTTGTATCACAATTTTGCACAGTCACATCTCCTCTTTGACCAATTTCTCTCAATTGGTGATACTTCTTTTTTATATATTTTTCTGCACTTGTGGTTTCTTGGTTCCTTTGAGTTGGCAACTGCTTCATTGTTATTACAATGAAGTGTGATAGATTTCTTAATAATGAGAACTACCACTTCATGGTCCATAAGGATCTTGCATAGCCAAACGACCGCCTTTGCAGCTTCACATATACCTACTTATTTGGTCTCCACGGTAGAATCAACAATACAAGATTTCTTGATGCTCTAAATCCACCATCAAGAGTGAATATAGGACCAGATATAGATATTCTAGAGTCTATATTTGATTGAAAATTTGAATCAGTATAACCTATGGGTATAGGTTCTTTTATAGAATACATAAGCATATAGTTTCCTGTTTTCCATAAATACTTAAGTATATGCTTTACAGCATCCTAATATTTAGTTTTTGAATTAGATTGATTTCGGCTAACAATATCCACTCAAAACAGATACCACGTCTCGTGCAGAGCATGATATACTTGAGATATCAGGCCTCAGGGCATACAATTGCAATTTGGTCCATTTCTCTAATCTTTCTTGGTATAGAATTCATCTAAGCAGCTGATTATTTATACAAGCTCCCCAGGAAGTGATATACACATAATCTTACGATAGAATAATTATGGACACTATAGGTATTCTCATGAAAACATTCTCCCACTTAATATTTTAAAGTCTGTGAATTTTCTTAAAATGATTACCAAGTTTCTAAATGCAATTTAGAATCTTAAATCATTTTCTTATACATGTACAAATGAAATTTTATTTAACAATGGCAAATTGATATCATCTCATAATTACGATCTTCAAAACAATTTGAAGTCACCACAATCTGCTCCAAAGTCTCCTTCTCCTTCCAATGTCCATACGTATTTTTTTTAAGCGACAATTAATTGGTTACTAGCCAATTACTTAAAATTATTCGGAAAAAAACGCTCCCCATCACTTATTTGAATTTTGATTTTAAAATTCCAAAATTATCTCATAATTTCAATTTTAAAAATCTCCTTTGAGAAGTCCAGGATTATCTTATAATCCAATTTTCTTAAATAAAATTTTGTAATAACTAAATACAAGAAAAAGAGTTCACTATATTTAAATTTCTCAAAGAACAACCAAAAATTGACAAATAATTTTCTAATGTAGCCTTAGTGCTCCTGGACATATTAGACACAGTCCGCAAGAGTTACATGCTCGTATTCTCAATTGGACAAGGACACCTAAGTATTGGCCCCATGGCCAATGCAAAGGCACAAGTTAATTGGTCTAGGTGCCCCCTAGGGCCCAAAGGGCTGGGGTTGCCCGTGAATAAGCACAGGCATCGCGTGCTTCTCAAGCGCATAGGGCGATTTATTGTCTAAATCCTGAATCAATACTAACATTATTTCAAACTTCTAACAAGAGAGTGGATTCCCTATCTGTGAAATATTATTCCCAATCATCTGTGATATTACATCTCCAAAATAATAAGATATTAGTCCGTTTCTTTTATACCTCACCTATGTAAATCAAAATAATATAATAAACGAGAGTTTATAATTTACTAAGAATTAAGATTAATGGATGTATAATCATCACTCGAAATCAAAAGATATAATATAATAAACACGAGTTTATAATTTACTAAGAATTAAGGTTAATGGATATATAATCATTATTCGATGAATGTGAACACCCTATATTTTCATGGAGCTTATCAGAGTTTCATCTTCATCTTTGTCCATAACTATAGAATTTCTATTATAAAATGTCTCCAACTCTCCATCTTAATGTCTCCATATTTAGATAGGACTCATTAATAAACTATATTAATGTCTCCATATTTAGAGTTCAAATAAACTATATTATTCCTAATAAAGATAAGACACATTAATAATTTTAATTAAATAGAGTGCCCAATTTAATTTAATGATTATAAACTATTTTAAATTATTATTCTTAAACTAAATTCTGTTATATATATAGTGATTAAATACTTAGTCTAAGATTGTATTAATTATCAAGGAAACTTCATGGCATTTAAATTGAGTAAAATAAAATTAAATAGAAGTAAACATTGAGAAAATGTAAATTTATTTATGAATGAACATAACAGCGATTGTAATTATATGCTTGAAAGTCGTAAATCCCAACACAGTACTGAGTGTCTGTATAATTTTGTGAAAAAAAATGAAGAATTGTTAGGTACTTTCTAAATTAAAAAAAAAAATGGTTCAGGAAAGATTTGTCAAAGAGGTACACTATGGATTATGGTCACATTTTTTCTCTCCACATGACCCTTAAAATAACTTATAGGACAGGAAAAGGCAAAAGGATATTTAACAGATGTTAAAACAATTTGTTGGATACCTCAATATCTAGCATTAAAAAGATTGAGGATGATATAATAATATAAAAAACTAGTAAAAGTTAGGAACAAACAAATAGTACTATTTACCCTATACGTATTTATTAACTTAGAGAAGAGCATCCGAAAGATTAGAAGCATCCAACTAGGTAATTTGCACCCCACTTGCATATTCTTGCTCTACAACTCCAATAAAATACATTTACGTTTCAAATTAACTAATATGATTATTTAATTAATTAATTAATTCATGAAGTTTTCACACATATGTATTAAACTAATAGAAGCAACAAACTATCACGTCATGACTCCCTATATATATGTTGGGTTTATAAACAATAAGATCACACAATGGAAAAATACTTGTATTCCAGGAAAATATGAAGCAAGTTATGGCGTCAAAGGGTCTTGTTTTAGTGGTATTCTTGTCTTTCTGGTTATTTTCAGAGTTTGGAGTTGAAGGTAATTCAATATCCTTAAAAAATATATTGCCGAGGTGATGGATTTCTTGTTGTTAGTCTGTCATATTTCGCTATCTATTGGAAAATTAACCTTATTTTCTTTCTGTTCTACCAGCTCGAAAAATTGAGACCGCCATGGCCGGTTCCTATCGGGTTGAAAGTGCTTACGATTCGAATATTCCTGGCAATAATGTCTTTCCAGTTGAAAAGGAAGTGTTTGCTCTAGAAGAATTGTTAGTGGATTATTCGCCATCACAAAGAAAGCCTCCCATTCATAACTTGTAATCCTCACAAGCATATATGCAATGTATACAGAGAATTAATAGAACTTATGTTGTTGTTAATTACTAATAAATTTATGTGAGATGATTTTATGAATTAATATAACTTATTAGGGATCAAATGACATATATAGTTTAAATAACAAATAATTTCATTTATTCTAATAATCGATCAAAGACAAAAGACAAAGATCTAACTACAAATAAACCATAATAGAAAATAGTCAATCAACCATTGAATTCAATAGACATCTGGAGAGGAAAAGAACTATACATGAAATATAGGTAACATATACACAAATTTAAATTGAGACACAAATAAAGCTCCATTAGAGAAATCTCTTTTACTCTTTTAAATTATCCTGCACTACTGAGTTTGCTATTTCAGTTTAAAGATAACGGATCTTCCACAATCTTTAAGGATATAAATTCTTCAAGATCTGGACTTAGAAGGTTCATAAATGGAAGAGAACCCAAAAAAACAAAAAAAAACAAGAAGATCAAAAGCATTAGAAAGAGACGAAACAAACACAAATTTAGATTAAGTTGGGAGAGATAACCCTCCATAGAAATAAATGTACGGGAACAAAGAGCTTTACACTAGCGAAAAACTATATATGAGAGGAAAGTTATTAAGAAAAGATTAGCAGAGATGGATGGGATAGAGATAAAGAGATAGAAGTTGTGTACAAGAGGAATACAAAAATTTCAAGAGAAAGAGGCGCTAGTATTTCTTTCAAAAAAAAATATTTATATTATGTATATTTGTTAGATATATTGATATTACTATATATACTAAGTACAGATAAGCAGCTCTTCATTCAATTTTTTTTCCATTTATATCATTTTTCTTTTTAAAATTTTCCTTTATTGGTTTTAATAACTTTAAGTAATTGGTTTTAATAACTTTAAGTAATCTACTATTATGTAGGACTATTTTGGTATTTTTATCTACTTTTTAATATTTTATTACAAATGCACACGTATCAAGATATTATATCAAGATATTATTGGCTTGTAAGAATAGACCTACACATTCTTTTTTTCAAAAAAAAGTATAGAACTATGAGTATTCCAATAAGTACTTTTTAATTTTTTTTAATTCTATTCTATAAGTACAAAATGCCTTATAGGTCAGTATCAACTTAGTTAGAATGTGCCCCTAAGATTTTGATGTTATTTTTTAGCAACCGTTCATATAGAAAAAAGAATATTTTTTTGTCGAAAATGAACCAATTAAATTATATGTATATATAAAACACATAGAGAAGTGAAAAGGTATGCACGTTTTTACCAGGAAAAAAAAAAAAAGAACTTATACAATTATTTCTCATCCTTTCAATGTAGAAGAGAAAATGTGAAAAGAAGGAACAAGAAAACAAAATAAAATTAACATTAACGTTTGGTTATTTGTTGTTTTAGTTTTAGTATTATGATTCTGTTATGTTACCGACGTTTGTGTTTTTTTTTTTTTTTTTTTTTTTTTTTTTTTTTTTTTTTTTTTTTTTTTTTTTTTTTTTGTGTTTTTTTTTTTTTTTTTTTTGTTTTTTTTTTTTTTTTTTTTGTGTTTTGTTATTTGGTTTAGTTTTTAAGGGGGAACAATGGTATGATTATATAAGTTTACGAGAGAGTTTTGCATTATTAAAACACAATAAAACCTTCATCAAAATTGAATCAGAATGGAAATCAATACATAAATTCAATCACTTAAGATCGATTATCTGTATGATTAATAATAAAGCGTTTACTTTGAATTCTTTACAATGTTATAAATAACTTGTTTGGCACGTTACAAGTTGTAGTATTATGCTCTTTTTGTTTTTTTATTTTATTTTATATTATATTGCATAATGATAACATAGAATTTCTTGAACTAGTAGTTATAGTATATATAATTGCAAGGTCCATATTGTTGAGTATGAATCGAAGACAAACTTAATAGTTGGAACTACGTGCCTAAAATATTCTTTAGTTCTTAATTAGCTAGTTTTCTGAAAGGATAGTGTTAGGGATTCTACCCAATTTATTACTTTTTTTTAATACCATTTGATATGACAAATAAGTTATTATAACTCAACTGGTAAATTGAAACTTATCACAAATAGGTTGAATACTATTCACAATTTAATGTGACAATATTAATTAAAAAGGTGGGATGTTTAATATTGGGGTAGCTCTATTGCCACTTTTTTTTTTCTCTCTCCACCCCCTTTTAATTAATTATTTATTTACAAAAATATCCTCTTATAAATTGACATGAATATCTCTATTTGGCATTAAATAATTGAAATCCTTATCTCTTAGCATTCTTAGCACATCCCCAATTACGTATAGTAGTCATATGATACTTTGCTCGATTTTTTTTTTAAATCAAGATTTTAGATTTTTCTTTTAAATTTTTTTTGATGAACCAGTAGTTAACGTTTATTTGTTATTCATTTATTTATTTATTTTTTGAGGGGGGGGGGGAGGAACCAACCATTCAGGAACTCTTTCCTATAAGTTTTATTTTTATTTTTATTTTTTTTAAGTTTGGAAACCAACTGTGTTTTTTTCTTTTAAGTTTTTCTTTAATTTTTGGTTTGAGTTTCAACTGTGTTTTTTTTCGGTGGGGAAACCATTGTTCAGAAACTTTTTTTTGGGTTTAGGAACTAACAAGTTGTGTAGTTATAAAACAAAAAAACGATCAATAGTTTTCTCAATTTATATTATTATTGTAAATTCTGAAAGGAGAAAAAAAAATCTAAAAACTAATTTATTATAAAGTATTAAGGGGTGGAAAGAGAAATATTTAGAAAAATATTTAATAAGGGGTATTTTTGTACATAACATAAAATATATGTGAAAAGAAATTTTAAAATATTAGAGAAGTATATTTAAAAAGGGAGTGGAAAGAGAGGGGAAAAAAAAAGTGGTGGCAATAGAGCCACTCTTAGCATTATTCTTAAATATAAAAACTAAGCTAGCATATATAAGACCTGTAAATTAATTACCTAAATTATCTGACTTTGTGTTAAGTGACATGTTCAACGTTATCATAAACAAGTGAGTAGGTAATGTGAAAATCAAATAAAAAAAGTGCAAATGGGAAATGTGACGACCGAATATATAATTATTTTCTTTACCATATTATTGTACTAGCTAAATGCCATCATTGTGAAATATATACACAATATTATATCAGTTGAAAATATTGGTAGTATTTCACTTTTATTGGATTTCATTCTGGGATTTTTTGTTGTTTATCATTTTCCTCCTACCTATTACTAGCCGCGTTTGGACAGACAAACATAGTCGTGGGTTAACATGAGCATGAATACTGGACCATGTCTTTGAATGAATAGGGATGGCCAACGAGAGGCAAAAACTAAAACTTATAGTAGAACTTAAACTTAAAAATCACCATGACGAAATCATTAAATTGTTCTCCTTACATTATATATGTTTCTACGTCTTTTGCCCCCTTCTTTTTCTAAATAAATTAGCATCTTCTTGAGTTTTTGGTTTTAAAGACAATAAACAATTTGTTACTAAATATATTAAAAATATGTAGTATTAATATGAAACATACTTCCTCGGGTCGTCAGCAAAGTTTCTATATTCATTTTTGAAATTCGTTTTGAACCGCTTCAGTACTCATGAAAAGGCATTTCTCCGAGAAAATGTAAAACCGTGGTCATTTTCAGTACTTTTGCTTTCTAGGTCTCAGAGGCTTGATGGTCCCTTTCCCTATCAAACTTTTTCAATTTATTAAGCTACCGCTACTGTGAAATGAATCATTTTAGAAACACCTAAATTGACCTATTAAATTTGGTTGACTGATGTGATATAATTGTTGCAACATTCAATTAATGTCTTTACCTATTTTTAAAATCTCTCATGTTAATTATTTTTCAATTGAAAAGCGAGTTACAATAGGTAACTTTCAGCTTCGTTTGTTTTCACCTCCAAAATTTCGTGAATTCGCAAATTGATGATCTCAAGTGTAAAGAATTAATGTCACTAAATTTTGACAACTCATGCAATTCCTTGATACATTTCTCTGTTAGAAAGATTTTCAAAATTAGCAGTTGGATATAATTTTAAAATTAAGTTTTAGCCAATATTTTCCAACATTTTTTCAATGACAACGTAGTAGAGATAATAATTTAATAAAAAATAATGTTATGGACAGGAGCGGTACCCAACACCATATAATGTGTCAGTCTGTTACTGTTTAATCATAATTATAAGATGAAACTACATAGAATGCCCCTTTTTAGCATCTTGTGTAAGTATATGCCCATTTTTAAAAGTTTTAATACTTTTGCCCTTTATTTTATTATTTATTTTTATATTCCAATTTTGTCCTTCCCGATATTTCACTTCCACTCTCTTCCTTCCTAAACTCCCCTTTTCTCTCTCTCTCATCTATGTCACTGTTTTGGTCGGTGATCAGATGGCTGGAATTGTATTGCCGCCGATGAAGCGCATCCTTCCCATGCGAAGTCATGTCAGTTTGAGAATATGTACCTAACATAGTAAGTCATAGTAAGTCATGTGCATTCAGATGACTAAATTGTGTAAGATATGTATTATTATACCTGCACTGACGAATATGCACCTAACATGGTAAGTCATGTACATTCACATTAGTTTAAAACCTATGCCAGTTTTAAACCCATGTGAAAGATTTTAGACCTCGGTTATAAATGGACTTTATAAATATTTTTTATGAAAAATTTAGTCACGAGTAAGCTAGCTTTAACGATCATGGTAAAATAGCTATCCCATTTTACAGAACTAGATAATTTTAATATATCATACCTAAATCTATCATCTTTCACACCATTGAGTTAAGTTGTTGTATTTGTATAAATTTTGTAATAAGATTTTATCACGGGAGAAGAGATGGAGGGAGGAAAAGAAATAAAGGAGGAAGAAGAGAAAAGAGAGAAACATGAGAGATGAGAAAATATAGAAGATTGTATAAGATATGTATATTTATTGTGAAAAATATGGGTATTATAGCCGAATTTTGTTTTTGGAAAAGAGAGAAGTAGGAGAGAAGAGGTGGAGAAGAAGGAGAGCTAAAAGAGTGGGAAAGAGAGTAAATGAATAGAAATGTGAAGAGTGAGAAGTGGAGAAAAATTTGACAATATAAAGTTATATTGCAGAAAAGCGTTTAAATTTTAAAATTTAAAATTTAACATTTGTGCATAGAGAGAACAATGGACGGTGCATGAAAATTTCATTGAAAAAGAAAAGAATCCAAGGAGACTTTTCACATCGATTTTAAAACGGCATGAAAAGTCTATCACATAAATTATAAATCTACATGGTAAGTTATGCCTACCAAGTCGGCTTAAAACCGACATCATAGTTTAAATTTTCTCATTAATTAAAAACTAATGAGAAAAAAATTACAACCATATGTCGTCAGTCAATGAAGGATAAAATTACTTTTGAGATAGTGTAAGTGTTATGTTTATGAGCAATGCTATGGGGCACCAGTGGTACCCAGCACCACAGTGACATGTCTGTTTATCACTAGATGATTTAGTTAATAAATTAGGTCCCACATGGGCTCTACTTGAATTATAATTATGATTAGTCAGTGACAGACTAACACATCATTGTGGTACTGGGCACTACTGGTGCTCTATAGCATTATTCTATGTTTATTGGACAAATTTATATTATATGAATTTCTTGGATTTTTAGACTTTACTATTATCAAACTTTAAACTTTATTATAACAACGATATTACAAATTTGTTGTCGCAACACCTCCTAATTAAAGGCCTTTATGCGCACATAGACTTACTGATCTCTCACACTAGGGTCATCATCAATTTCTACTTGGACATTGAAGGTTTTAAGTTTGACTTATATGGTCATGTTTGATACGCCATATTGTGTTGTATTGTATTGTGATGTATTGTATAGCATTATTCTATTGCATTATTATGTTTGATTCTGCATTGTACAAAGATATAACATTAAAAATTAGTTTTTGAAAAATACCATTTTTAAAAGTTCATTTAGAAAAATACCATCTTAAAGTTTATTTAGAAAAATACCATTTTGAAACAATTATTTTGAAAAATACCACTTCTAAAATACCATTTTTCAAAAATACCACTTTTAATTTCAATTTTTGAAAAATATCACTTTTAAAAGTATTTAGAAAAATACCATTTTTAAAAAGTTAAAGTGATGTGAGAGAAAGGAAAGGGAGAAAAAAGGATGAGACAGAAAATAGAGAAAGAAAAAATGATAAGAGAGGAAATTAAGGACAAAGAAAGTAATGAGAGTCAATGTTATAATACAATGTAATACAGACCTTTTTTTTCCGTATTAGATTATTATCTTCGTATCGTATAAAATTTTGATGTCGTATTAAATAGTACAGAACAAAAGCACAACTAAATATATTATTGTGTCTAATTAATACAATACATAATCCTTATACAGTGTACCAAAAATGACATATTCAAGAATTATTTAGAATAACAGAAATGCTAATTCAGTTTCATTTACAAATGAAAAAGAAAATTGGATGAAGAGATGCTTCAACAAGCACATTTAGTATGTAGTCCGAGAATATCTTTGTAGGAAAATATATTTACTTAACGGAAATTGCTAAATATTATAACAAGTTATTTTGATCAAATAATTACTTGAGTGATATGACAAATAATGAGCGAATCATACGCTAAATATTAACAAATGATATAATGCAATATCATTTAAATTATTTTTTCATGATAGTTTGTCAAGATATATAACATTACTCTTACTTAATTCCATTGAATTTGACAATGGAAACAAATGAAAAGCATAAAGGTACAAAATGGGGAAAAAGAAAAAAAAAATAAAGCATTATTTCACCACATTCAGTGAATACTCTAAGGGTGTCTCTGTATGAAACTATACTCGATCGTATTAAATCCAGAAAAAAATTATACAAAAAAATAAAATGCATAAGTGTACAAATTAAAAATAATAAAAAAAAAATTATCTCAAGAATAAACTCCTATTTAAAAAGTAAAAACAAAAATAAAAAGATAACCTTAGAACTTTTTTTTTTTTTTTTTTTTTTGACGTTGGGGTGAGAAAATTTAACTCTAGAACTTAACATTAGAGGTATGTATGGTTACCAATTAGACAAAGCCTGCAACTACAACTCAGAACTAATTTACACAAAATATGAAATTGAACATAAATTAGATTTTTTTTTCTTTTTAGGTAAAGTTATGTAAAAGATTTTGAGTTAAGTGATTCAAATAATAAATTATCTATAGACTTTTAAACCTCTTTTAGTAAAGGTGGATTGGTAATAATTTAAACTTAAGATAACTAAAATGAAAGAATTTAAATTTCAATTTTTTTCTAGATTTCCAAAAATTTTAGGTAAATTTTGATTTAAATACTTTAGAAGTCCTAAAATTTTCTACTGCCACATTGAAATAAATTTAAAATGAAAATTAACTTATTCATCAATAACTCATATCATTTCTCATCTATCTAGCATTGTGTTTTCACCTTTGACTAACTAATGATTATCTTTGGACCAAGTGTAGATCTCATAATTTCGTCTTTTTTTCTTTCAAGACTTTATCTTCTTTCTTTTCTAGTGCTAGTGTAATCTATTAATTATCTTAAAATTTATATTTTATATTTCTTTATGCAAGCAAAGTGATTTTTTTTATTTTATCAATTTTGTTAACGTTTTCTTTGAATTATTTGTTAGGTTTCTTTAATTAATTAAAAGCTTTATCTGATATAATTCCTTTGGCATAGAAAAGGAAATCGATTTGGGAAATAAAATTAAGAGAAGAAGGAAATATTTGTTAGGTTTCCTTAATTAATCAAAAGCTTTATCTGATATAGTTCCTTTGGTATAGAAAAGGAAATCGATTTGGGAAATAAAATTAAGAGAAGAAGGAGGAAAAGGAAAACACAAGCATATAGGATTAATTTAGTCTATAAGTTAATCTCCTCCCTTCTCTTTCTCTTTTTCTATAGGAAACTTCTACATTATTTTCTAATAATAAAATATCACTTACTTCTCTCTCATTTATTTATTTTCTAAGAACCGAGTGAGAAGTGCAGATGAGATGCGTGCATTTAACGGTCAAAGTAACTCAAGAACTCAATTCGAAATTTTTGTAGATGATCTTTTCTTTTTTGTAGCATTAAATTCTATACAATTTTTTGTAATTTTTAATTCATGTAAACTGAATTACTTTAGTAATAAATGTATTTTATTTTATTTTACGGTCAATATTATATGGGAATTATTCCTCTATTTCGTAATATAAATTAAAAAAATTAAACCCACAAATGTCTAAAATAAATAGCGACCAAACCTTGGTAATAGTTTTTCTTATTGACGATTAAAGAAAATAAGAATAAATTCCTATTTTATAATATTTTGATACTAAAAAAAAATTAACTACCAAATTTTGGTAGCTAATACTGGTGACATTTTTCCAAATGTTATTAATATATTTAGAAATCTTTCAAAAATACTAGTCTAAATTTTCTTTTATATTTTAAAAATATTTTTGTTTATTGTTTAAAATAATTCAGTAATATTTGGTAGTGTCACTTATACAATTCAGTAGCAATTTATAAATGCCACAAAAAAGAATTATTTTGTGACATTTCATTAGTCAAATAGATATCTTTTACATTTGATATAAATGCCTCTTACTTCATAAATGTCACTCAAAATATATAAAAGTGAGATTTTCAAATACCACATATCAGAATTTTTGTTGTAGTGAGAGGATACAAATTTTTTGGATATCAAAATGTGAAGATAATTTTTACAGAAATCAGACCATAGAGTTTAAATTGCAGAAAGTTGATACTTCATGTTTTATTTTATATATATATATATATTGTAGTTAACTATAGAGATTATAGATAAGGGATAACTATAAAAAAATATTTTGAAGTTTGGATATTTTGAAGTTTGGATGTTCTGAAGTTTGAAGTTTGGATATTCTTAAGTTTGGATGTTCTGAAATTTGGATGTTCTGTAATTGAAGTTTGGATGTTCAGTTATCCCTTATAGATAATGGAACTGAATAAATAACCGATGTAGCGGATCGTGTAGTGGGCTTAGGTTACCGTAGTTCCTTTCAATGTAGTGCAATTAAATGACATCCAGATGAGGCTTGAGTCGCTTTCCATGTTCCCCAACCGCTTCGCTCATTCACTTTCATACTTCAATTATAGAGAGGATGGTCCAGTAGTACTCCTTCCACCACTGTATCGTATCTGTTATGCTCAGACGTTCTTTCTTTATGGAGCCTAGAAGAAAATTTTTAGTCAATATTGGTGAACAACGTTAAGCCTCTGTTATTTGATTTTGGGCACATAAGTTCGTGCGTAGCCCCTCAACAATACGAAAAAATAATAATAAAATGAATAAAATTTGCCATGAGGCGGCTATCCACAACCTAATGGGCCTAGTTCCATTGATTGGAATGGAAATCCCCGATCAAATTTCGGGATAAAATTCCATTTCCAAATGAGTCAATATTGAATGTAATTATCATACACATAGGAACAAAAAGCTTAAAAACTAGTAATTAGCACATATGTGTGTGTTTGTGTATATATATATATAGGCATTAATCCGTAGGTATTTTTTTTTTTACCTATCTATAAGTATTGTTTTGACAAATTAAAATAAAGTTTTTCATAGTACAAGAGGAAAAAGAAAATTATTAAATAATACATATTTATTTTTATCATTTTTTTTAATTACTCAAATTAAAGTACCCGTTAGATTGTGTTCCATTAGCTAAAAAAATACCTATCAATAGGTAAAAAAAAAAAATCTATTAGATTGGGAATATATATATATTATATATAATTATAATTATACAATGTTTGAGCACAAAATTTGACATAAGATTTGAGTTTCGCTAGTAAATTACACACCTAATTTGTAAACGGTGCTAATAGCATTATACTCAATTTTGAGTCCGGTAAATTATAATGGTACGTTACCGGATAAAAGTGTCAAATAAAAAAACACGTAGAAACGAGACATAAATTACTACTCTTTGAATATTTTGTGGGGATTGAATGTAAGATCGACCAAGCGCAAGATACCAAAAATAATGAAAGGGTAATAGCTGCTGTCGGCTATACCATTTGACACCACGAATTAATAGGGAATATTTCACCAGTAACATATCACAATCACCTGATTCATAAATATATACATATACAACATTTATAATTTTCCCCGGATAATATAAAAATGGGTGATTCAATTATGCCACCCTCTATTTTTCTCTCCCCACTATCTTTTAAAAGTTAATCCTTTTTATTTATGCAAAACTACTGTTATGTATAAAATGACATAAATACATAAGAAATGAGCAAAAATGCTTTGTTTCCAAATTTTCACTATGCTATTGCAACAACAGAGTATAAATAAGAGAAGAATAATCATTAATATGAAAGCACGAATTTTGGAGATATAATCTTGCATTCAAATGATTAAGAATATCATTTCCACATTGATTAAGAATCATGAATATATGGAAAGCCACCTCACACAAATAAATGAGCCAGAATCGAATTTTTCCTATTACAGTCAATGTTGTTGCTACAACAGCAACCAGAAAAGTAAAAAACGAAAAAAAAAAAAACAAAAAAAAAACCGAGTAATAAGTAATTACTCAACACGTTTCCTGCATTAAAAATTGAATCAATTATCATTAATCAAATCAGAATAATATTGCAGAATATTATGGAAACATGTGAGAGGCCTAAGTCGGAAAGAATCAAATAGAAACTTTCTTGTTTCCTTATTCCAAAAACATTCCTAAATGGTCAAGACAAGCAATTATAAATATCAATCAATGAAATCACATTTTATTAATTAATTATTGCAATTAACGAGGTTGAATTAATCCCAATAACATGCCAAACATGAGGGCTACAAAACGTGGTTCTAACACAAACTATATGGATTTACTTAGTACGGCATGTACTCTTTCTCTTGTCTCTAGATTTTTTTTCCAATGGGATTTTTACCTAGATGCCCTTAACATGGCCTACCCATGGTAGGCTTGAGAATTCATCTATCCCATTTTTTTATTTTGTTATCTTTTAGGTTTCTTTTTTTTGCTTTCAAACTCTTTAGGCTCGTTTGGAATAGTTTTTGCCTATACTTTTATGTAATAGAAGAATAGAAGTTAAAATCATAACTTTTAGTATACTGTTTGGATGATATATTTAAAATTTTGATTTGAGAATATAAATGTCATTTTTTATCATTTATTAATTTAAAGCTAAATATGGAAATGTAAATTTTTATTAAAACAAAAAAAAAAATTCTATATTTTCTTTGAAGCTCTTCCTAAAGAAGTTATATAAGTCTGGCTTCCTTTATAGAAGAGCTTTCAGAGCCTAGAAGCTCCTCCGATATTTCACACAAACAGGCTTAGAAGCTGCTTTTGATCTCACTAAGCTAAAAAATAGTTTCTAAAAATTATGCCAAGCATACCATTTGTATTATTGTCTTTTGTAATAATATCGGCTGGTTATGGGTCTGAGGCTTCTTAAAGGGGTTCAGGTAGTGCCAATATAGTTAGAATGTAGATGAATTATTGTTTTATTTTTAGATCTTTCAATTGCGAGGATTGAGCTAGGGTGTTGTTGGTTACCCAAGGATTCCTCTTCTGTTGAACCGGTTTATTGGCGTAGTCCTTAATTAACCGACAGGGTTGCTTAGGGGAGCTCTAGGCCCTCAACTTGTGGTGGTGTTTTAAGTAGGAATGGCAATGGGGTGGATCGGGGACGGTTTTTTAATTACCATCCCCATCCCCGAAAGTCAATCACAATACCATACCCGCCCCATTAACCATTCATTTGGATGCGGGGACGGTGCGGGTATTAACCAATGGATAACGGGAAAAACCGCGGTTACCCATTACCCATTGATAATATTAAAATATTAAAAAATTAAGATAAAAATACTAAATCCTTTTCATAATCAACAAAATATTAAGCACAACAATATACTAATAATTTTTAAACTCTAAAATTTAAATATATAAGTACATATAACTCTCCAAAATCATTATTTTACCAAAGATATAATTATATTGATAGTGTAAAATTAAATAGATATTTATATGTATAATAATTTTTCTATGTAAATATATATATCGGGGCGGGTACGGTGCGGATTATACAAATACCGTCCCCGCACTATACCCGCATATTAACGATACGGTTATTCTCCGCCCCGGTCATTTTCCCCGCTTGAGCGGTTTTTCCCCTCCTCATTCGGATCGGATAACCACGGATACCCGTAACCATGGGTTATATTGCCATCCCTAGTTTTAAGGACTTGTAGAGGATTTATCGATGGATGTTTTTATATTCCCTTATATCTTTGGGCTTTTTGTTTAAGGCATGATCGATATTGCTAGGAAGAATAAAGATTTGCAAAAGATTGGATTGAATTTGGTTTAACCTATTCTCTACAATTAATTGGTGGAGAAATTACACCTGGTATCAGTTTTTGTGCCTTATATTTCACTAATTGTCATTGTTTAATTACTCTCAAAATATTGTTTTTAGGTATACAGTCATGTTTAAAATTATATATGTGATATACATTTATAATATTTATTTTTACTTATGATTCACTTTTGCAGTGTAAATTTATACCAATTGTACACATTTTAAAATATATACTGATTTAAATTTAAATACAATTTTTATTTATGAAATAGATACAACAGTATACATTTCATGTATAAAATATTAGTAGATGCAATATTTATTTATGAAATAGATTCTATGGTATACATTTTATGTATAAAATACGAGTAGATATAATCTTTATTTATGAAATAGATATCAAGTATACATTTTATGTATAAAATACGAGTGGCATACATTTTTCTAAAAACAGGTACTAATGAAAATAAAAATTAAAAATGGACATTTATGAAAACATGCTCAAGAATACGAGTATTTATGTACTTTTTCGAAATTAATAGATAGTAGATCTACTTCAGCCCATTGGCAGCTACATGTAACTTGGCTTTTGTGCCTACGTTGGATGTCAATCCTAGAGATTTATGCTCTTTTTGGTAAGAGGGAGGAAGATATAGGAAGGGAATGAGACCTACATTTCATAGGTAAGGGAAGTGAAAAAAGAAGGAGAGCATTGTTGTGTTATTGTACTTGTTGGTATGAGAGGAATGAAAGAAGACAAAAGTTCTCCTCTTGTTTGATAAGAAGAAGAGGTGGAACGAATGAGAAATATTTTAGGTAGAATAACCACTCTACCATTTAAGTGGCTATCTCTCTCCTAAAATCTCTCTAATTTTGGAGAGATTGAAGTTTAGTTAAAATTGAGGATTTGAAATCTCTTGTCTAATCGACCCCTTCTTAAAATTCTTCCTAACAACTAATTACCATATTTCAAATTCATCCAATAATTTCTTATTCATCTCCTTTTTCCACTTCTCCCTTGTACCAAACACAGTCTTAGGTTTTGCACATCTTTAGAGAAGATAATTATGTAGCTAATAGGTGATCATTTCATTTGGGCTTCAGGCTTCTCAAGATCCACTAGTAGTTCCAACAATTATTGCTTGCTTATCTCTGGATGTGATTGGCTTACTTTTATGTTATTTTAGTTATTGCACTTAGGAGTGTACGCAGTGCAGTTTTGCAGTGAAATATATGAAAATTTTTTACCAACCCACACATATATTTAATTTACTTTTCTTCGACCATGCGATTAAGAATAATGGGTTGACCACACTACACCACACATTTATAGTGTGGTGCAGTACAATTGTGCGGTTATTTATTATATAAAAGATGGAACTTATTTATCACAAAAAGAAGGGTTTATGGCACAATGGTGCCTGAACTATCCAACTTGTGGCAATTTGAAATAATTTTGTCCTTGAATTATCTAAATTATAATTTCTTGTTAAATTTTTGACTAAAAGTGCACATAAAGAGTACGTGATAGTATCTGAAAGTGTATTAACTGAAAAGGTAATTTGAGAATTTTAAGTATAAAAATAAATAATCACAAAAAATTTCTTCTAAATTTGTAGCGTTAAGAACCCTAAAAACAGATACAAATTATACATCTTTTCTTCACTCCAAATCTTTTTGTTCAGTTTATTTTTTCTTAAATATAGTTTCAGATGCTAAAATGGCACAATTAAAACTTTGAGCACTAAATTGCCACAAATTGAATAGTTCATGGACCATTTGTGCCGTTAACCCCAAAACAAAATACATTTTCATAAAATGTAAAACTTCATAACTAGTAAAAATCGAAATAACATCTTACCCAGAAAATAAATAAATAAATAAAAACTAATAAAGTATTAGTAATAGTTACCAACCAATTCAAATATATATCAAATATAGATTTCTTTGTTAGGGTTTCAAGATAATTTAATTCTATGTGGTAGGGTTTATATATTGTAAGCATAGTCTAAATTCCTATGAAAATTAATTTGACACATGTAAATATATGTATATATACACATATATTATATTAAAATTAGTTTATAAATATAATTTATGTGTTGCGGTGCAATGCGGTTAACATGATTTGGCAAAATCCCAAACTGCAAATCACATTGCACTATGGCAGGAATTTTGTATACCCCTAATTATTAACTAGATTTCTTTTCTAGTGGTTTCTTCCTAATCTGGTTTTAACGGTGCACAACCTAATAGTCTCTTTTCTTTTATGTTGTCTTCGGCCCTTGTGGTTGTGTAGTTTTTTTTTTAACGCATTTTGTTATATTATTTCTTCTTAATTAAACATACAAAATGTATCAATATTTTTTTCTTTTCTTGGGGTTATTGAGCGCAAAAAGAATAGGATTAAGAGTGATAATCTAGCTGGGATCTTTTAGCTAGCTCCTTATGGTTCTAATACCTCTATAAGATGGTACTATTTGAAGGGAAAATATAATATATATATATATGTGTGTGTGAGAGAGAGAGAATAAGTGTAGTTTAAATAAAACATTGAGGATATTTTTGTTATTATTCCTATATATACGGCAGTACTTATTGACGAGTGCATGCAAAGAAGGTGCTGGGGGGGCCAACTATGTAATGCCTAATGGATGTTTCTTAGTCTCCATTTCTCACTACAATTTTGTGGGAACATCCAACCGACTATGTTTCATCATTATATATGATATTGAAAACATTTTTTGATGATTTGAGTTCTTTACCATGGAAAACTTATCTATCCAATATATCCAAATCAACCTACTTTCATTTCTTTCTTCTCTCTCTATTTTTTTGGTTTAAACAAATTAAAAACTAGCTCTAGACAGTCTCCAGATGTAACCAATCTGTAATTGTTTGTCAATAAACACTAATAAATAAATTGCTTATAGCCGTGTGGTCCATTTTTGGCCGTTCAAATTCATATGATCAGAACATCATCACCCTTCATTCCGTTAAGTTTCACATCATTATTAGAAGGGGGAAAAAACGAATATTGAGAAAATACATACACATAAGTAGAATTAACTAATATACATTTTTAATTGTAGAGTGTTCATTATGAAGTAGAAGCAACACACTATTACGTCATGAATCCCCTTATATATATAGCCTTATACAGCCTTACTAAATAAATAAGCATATACAAAAGAAATATATAATATACCTAAAATCCAACAAAATATGAAGCAAGTTATGGCGTCCAAGGCTCTTCTTCTTGTGGCATTCTTCTTTTTCTGCTTGTTTTGGGTGCCTATAGCTGAAGGTAATTCAGTTGTAATCGGCTTAAATGCCTAACCAAAGGTTTCCATTTTTTCTTTTTCTTTTTTCTCTTTCGTTTTTGTTTTTGTTTTTCGATCAGTCTCATTGTCTAGCTCCGAAAAAACTTACTTAACCTTCTTTTATAATTTTTTTCTGTTCTACCAGCTCGGAAATTTGAGACTGGTCGTTCTATGTCTCGTGTTGAAGTTGCTAATCATAAGAATATTCATGGCAATGAGTTTACAGTTGAAGAGGAAGGATATGTTGAAGTAGGAGACTTGATCTCAGCGGACTATACACCAGTAAGAAAAAAACCTCCAATCCACAACTAGTAATATCCCCCCAAAGCTTATAATAATGTTCACTATAAAATATACGTACCAAGTCACTGTATTCTACTATTCTTTCTAATCCTATCTAGTGCCTATTTCTTTAATTTTACTTTTTCCAAATGATGAATAGAGCCTAGCAAACAGAAGAATATTTCTTTATGTTAATTTTCTTGTGAATTAATAATGTGTATGAGATGAATAATAAATAATTAATAGATAGAACTTATAAGACCCAAAGAAAATCATAAGACAATTCTAGGTTTAAATAAACAATATGTATAGTCTTACAAGAGAAAGCAACCTAGTTTCTTTTTTTATTATTATTATTATCGATAAAAGTTGGCATCCACCATGGCCAAGAGAACACTTCTCCCGCGCTTAGCAATTCTAAACTAGAAATTTTATAAAAGAAGAAGAAGAATAAACAAAATGTTCAGTATGATACAATCGAAAACCAATATGGCAAACGATCATCGCGTTGTGCATCATTAAAAGCCGATTTGGCAAAACCCAGGGGGTAAAACTTAGGCAGTAAAGAGAGTACATCGGCAAAAGCAATACTTTGGCAAATCATGCATAGCCTATAAGTCATAGCAACCTAGTTTAGATGTACATGTATGTAATATATAAGATTTTGACGTGCGTATGCTCCTCCTCACTCTATTGGTTTCATTTTTATTATTATTATTATTTTTTTTAGGGAAAAAACGAGAACTTCATTAAAGAGAAATATCTTTTGCTACAACACGAGCAATACAAAAAGAAAATTCCAAATTATAAAATATAACGTCATTAACATTAATACAATCCTTATTAGCAAGTAGATGGGCCGCTTCATTTCCAGATTGAGGAAAAAGCAACAAGAATCATTCTCGCAACTTCTCAAGAGAGACTTGATATCCCTAGCAATGAGATCATTTAAAGATAAACCACCAGTGGAATTCACCATTTCAATAGCCAACTGCGAGTCACTTTCAACAACTTGAATTATCAACCCTTAATGAAGAGCAAAACGAATACCTTCCCTAAGAGCCAATAACTCAGCAGTCAAGGGCTCAGAAAGGCCACTGATATGTTTGCTCATAGCAGCACAAATCATGCCAGTGGCATCTCTAATAATGGCTCCAATACCAATGTAGCCCGGTTAAAAATAGCATCCACA
This sequence comes from Trema orientale, assembly GCA_002914845.1. Classification (NCBI taxonomy): domain Eukaryota; kingdom Viridiplantae; phylum Streptophyta; class Magnoliopsida; order Rosales; family Cannabaceae; genus Trema; species Trema orientale. The sequence goes on along the minus strand of JXTC01000039.1, from coordinate 226,418 downwards.
TATTTAATTTAAGGCGGCTTAGAAGGGGTAATTCCCAACGAATGACACTTGTCTTAGAGGATCGATGTATGTACTTTTGGAAAACATTAAAATATTAAAAAACTGAGAGGTTGAATAATTATTAATATTTTACTTTTGAAGTAGAAGAGAAATATGAAAAGGAAAGGAATATTACGGAGAAAAAAAGGTCATCATTAGTTAGGGGTGGTAATTTGGGTTACGATACGACACGAACACGACACGATTTTTTGCGGATTAGGATCGAAGAAAAAGGGTGCGGGTCGGGTTCGGGTCGACCAGCCTGACACGAATAAAAAACGGGTCGGGTTCGGGTCAGCCCACTTGACACGAACTTGACCCGTTTGACCCGCCAACAAATATATATATAATTAATTTATAAAAATATTTTTTATTTAATTTGTTTATGACTATTATTATAGATATATTTAATTTGTACAATGTAAGTGTTTGGGATTATAAGTTATTAAATATATTTATAAATTACTCATAATTTATTTATTTTAAAATGAGACAATAATAGCCTTAGAAAAAGAAAATATAAGTAAAAAAATACGGGTCATAGCGGGTTGACGGGTCAAAATCGGGTTATGGGTTGGATGTTATTCACCAAAGCGGGTTGTGCGGGTCGGGTTCGGGTCAACCCGTTTTAGGTGAGGGTCGGGTTAGTGTTGATGGTTTGCTGACACGACGGGTCACGGGTCGGGTTCGGGTTAACATAATTTATGTATATATTAGACTTCAACCCGACACGAACTCGACCCGTCGACACGAATTGACACCCCTATCATTAGCTCTTTCAGGGAAATATTGATTATTAGGATGGGATTTTATTGTTTTTTTAATTTACAAAAAATAAGCAAAATAATTTCATCCATTCCCCCAAAAAATTAATATATTAAAAGGGATAATATTAAAAAAAAAAATCATCACTTTTAGCCTTTTAGTAGGTAAAAAAAAAAGTCACATCTTTTCATTAATATCAAATAAACTCTTCTATTTGTGTTTTTCAATCAAATTTCACCGGATTCACATATATGGTCAAAATTAGAATTTAAAATTGTTGCAGAATTGCCGTTATTCTTTAATACTATCTATTGGCATTCACAGATTTGACCAGAAGGTAACCGCTTAGTACCTTTTAGCAGAAAAAAAAATCATGTCTTTTCATTAATATCAAATAAAACTCTTCTGTTTGTATTTTTCTATCAAATTTCACTGAATTCACATATATGGTCAAAATTAGAGTTTAATATTATTGTAGAATTTCCGTTATTCTTTAATACTGTCGATTGGCATTCAAAGATTTGGCCAGAAGATAACCATTTAGATCAAAAAATATTTTGTAACCTCCCAGGGATCTAACTGTATTAGCCTTCAAACATACAATTTTTTTTTTTTGAATTATGTTCTTCGATTTCAAAAATTAAAAATATTCGTATTCAATAGTTTTAACTCCAATTTTGACTATATACGTGGATTTGTAATATTTGAGAAAAAAACAAAAAAAGAAGGTTTTATTTTATATTAGTGAAAATGAGTTTTTTTTTTTTTCTTCTAATAGGCCAAAAGTTACGGGCTTTTTTATATATATGAATTGGGGCTTCTTTCAAAATTTCAAGCCTAAAGTACCAAAAATTGAAAAATTTCGGATGGGTCAAATTTTTTGAAAAATCCCGGATTGATTTAGAAACGTATTATTTTTTTTTTAAAATTCTTTAAAAAATGACACTTCTAATAGAAGTTTAGAAAATCAAAATTAGTATTTTTCAGTGGTACTCAAGGTAACCAGTTAGGTTACTTGGATTAACCAATTTAGTTACTTATGGTAATTGATCTAGTTTCTTGAGATAACTTAATTGGTTACTTCAAGTGTCTCATCGATTAATAAAAATAGTATTTTTCTAATTAAAATCCAGGATCTTTTAAATAATTTCAAAATCCGGAATTTTTCATTTTTTTTTTTGAAAAATAACCATAAAAAATCAAATTTCCTCTATGTATTATCCCTATAATACAATTAACACTGTACTATACATAAATGTCATCTTATTTCAATGATGGTCAGGGAGGAAAAAAGTGCGCACAAATAATTAGTGAATAAATCCGTAAAGAACATAATTAGAGCTCCATTAAAAAAACCTTCTCACTCTAATTTTAAATCACCCTAAGTCAATTCTTTTTACGATGATATCTTCATCTTTTAAAGAGAGATATCTTTGACAACTAGAATTCTTCTATATCAAATCTGAATCTTAGAAGGTTCACTTAAAAAAAAATAAAGAAAAACGATGAAAATAAAATGAAACCTACACAGTTCCTGATTTTGGTAGGATCAAAACGCATAAAAATAAATCTATGGAGGAAATACCGATTCAAAAGTGGACGGATTGTCAATTAATATAATAACTGCAGAAATTAATCGTACTGTATATAGAGGTGAACAAAGGATTTCTCTCTCTTAATAGGGTAGAAATAAGAGAAAAATTAAATATTGGTATTTAATTGTTTGGCTTTTATCTCCAAAAATAGCTATTCTGATAGTTCATGAAGCAAATAAGGACATTCATGGCCTCTAATTTTTTCAACTATAATTTTTGAATAACAATGAACACAAGATTGTATTCTGTTAATTAAATTTTGAGTTTCTGCTACTAAAAAGAGGGGACATCGCTTCTAAACCGAAATCATAGGTCAATGACATCACTTCTGAAACAAAGTCTGCTTTGTAATAAAAAATACTTTTATGGCTATTCAACTCCTCTTATTATTAATGAAAGTTTTTTCCTTCCAAAAAAAAAACTAACTTTTATATGCAAGGTCAAGTGGTCGACATTTTTTGAATCTGAATTGAAGACAAACACAATAACACTTCGCAATTACCTATCACCATCCCTAACACCTGCTCTATTATAAATAATAATGGAGAGCTTGTGAGATAGGTCTTTGTCAATAAAATATTTATTTGTACCTTATGGTTTAGTTGGATATATATATATATATGAGTGTGTCTTTTATTATATTTGCCTAGAAGAAACAATGAAATTCATTGAAATGTGAAAATTATCAAGCACATACATGTATGAGATTTGTAAATCATTACCAAATTTATTTGACTTTAGCCCTTTTTTATGTCTTCATGTTAAGTGACATATTTCAGGTCATCTACAAATATTCTAGTTGTTTTTCTCCAACTACTTCGAAAGCATTTCAATCCTCATGAAAAGGCAAATTTTCAAAATATTTTAAAGGGTTTTTAGCATGATTAGTGCCTGAATTTTTTGATAATTTGTAATGTATCTCCTGAATTTTTTTTGGGCAATTAGGACCCTGAATTTAAGATTTTTGGCATGATTAGCCCCTAAATTTTTCATTGATTTGAAATGTATCCCCTGAACTTTTTTTTTTGACAATTAGGACCCTGAATTTAGGTTTTTTGGTATGATTAGCCCTTGAATTTTTCACTGATTTGCAATATATCCCCTGAGTTATGTGCAAATTTTTTAAGGGCATAATGGTTATCTCACTTGGTTTAGAGACAAAAATAACAAATAGGAGTTTGGAGGGGAAAAAATAGTTTTGAAATTCAAATTTTTAAATAATTAAAGAATAAATTACAAATCAACGAAAAATTCAGTGGCTAATTATGCCAAAAACCCTAAATTCAGGATCCTAATTGCCAAAAAAAAAGTTCAGGTGATACATTGCAAAAAATTCTAAATTAAGGGTCCTAATTACCAAAAAAAAAGTTCAGAGGATACATTGCAAATCATCGAAAAATTCAGGGAATAATTATGTCAAAAATCCTAATTTAAAGCCATGGTCATTTTTGGTTTTGTTTTCTCCATTTCAAAGGGTAATGGTCTCTTTTTCCTTGTAAACATTGGTCAGCTAAAACGTATTCTTCTTTTTCTTTTCTTTTTTTAAAAGAAAAGTAAGGCTTAACTAATGATCACCACTTACTACAAATTTAAAGAAAAATATCACAAACACACACACTATCAAGGCTTGAACCCCTGACCTCCCAAACTCACACACACATCCATAAAGCCTTTGACCAACTGAGAACGTGTTCTTCTTAAGCTACCTCGATCCATAGACTATGTATAATACAATAAGTGGAAACACCGACAGCGTTATTAAATTTTGTTGACTGATGTCCAATATTATAATTTATATGTGATCGTTGCTGTTGACTGATGTCCAATATTATAATTTATATGTGATCGTTGCGATATCATTAAAGTAATTTGTCTATATATTTTGAACTTCTCCTACTAAATATTTTATACGTGAACCAATATTATAGTTTATTCTCACTGTCATGTACCCTTCTTTTTTAATCACCCCAATGATCTGTAAATTCAAAATTCGATTGCAAGTCCTTAGATTTAAGCACTTAATTGGCACCTCATCATGGGCTTTGCTAAAAAACTGAGACCATGAGTTAATTTGGATTGAGATCACATGTCCTCATATTGTGGTCAACTTTGCTTGTACGTCTAATTAAAAAAAAGAAAGGTACTAATTTAAATTAAATAAATCAATCTCATTTATCGGAAAATAGAATAAAATAAAAACAGTTAACTACTATGTTATCTTTTTCAATACTTCTTTTATTCTTAATTTCAAAAAGAAACTAGATCTTTTTTGTTTTTGTTTTCTTTTTTATAGCCTTTAATCTACTTTGTTATCTCTTTCAATCCTTTTTTTCCGTTCATGTTAAGTCAAAGAGAAAAACGCTTTTTTTTTTTTAACATCAACCCACAATGTATGATGATATAATACAGAAATTATTTTTCTTGGGAGAAGTTTAGACTCATTGAGACATACTTTTCCACTTTCATCATAGATGCATGGAAGTAAATTATGAACTTGTGACGAAGTGTGAGCGATTTTTGAAGAATAAAAAGAGAAAGTCTGCTTGAAGGAAGAAGTTTGGCTACCTTATATTGGTAGTTGATTATAAAGAAAACAAAAAACAAAAAAAATGAAAATGGGTTAAAAATTAAGTTGGGAGGAAATTACTATAGTATACTTGAGAGAATTATATTCATTGAGCAAAAAGAGGCATCCATGGTATGAATAAACCTAAATAATACTATTTCATCTACAGTACCCAAGCATTGCATTACAAGCCGATTAAAGACCTATTAATCTGAGATTTAGTGTTATTCTACATTAGTAGAGATTTTGACAGTAAATTCGGAACATCTATAATATTATGCAACATCTAAGGTTCTTTTGATGTACCTCAGAATCCTCTTCACAATATTCCAATACTCTCCACCAGGATTCGCCATATACCGACTAACTGCTCTCATTGCTTATGCAATGTCTTGTCTTGTGCATATCAAAGTAAACATTAAGCTTCCCACCACTAATGCATATGGTACTTGAGACATCTTCATCTTTTCTACTTCATTGCCAGGACACATCTTGGAAGATAACTTAAAGTTATTACGAAGTAAGGTAGAACTTGGGTTACAATCTTCCATATTGAAGCGTCACAAGACTTTCTTCAAATAATTCTTGTGAGAAAGCCAAATCTTCCTGTTACCTCTGTCTCGGTGAATTTGTATTTCTAGAATCTTGTTTGCTGGTCCTAAGTCCTTCATATCAAATTCCAACATGCGGTAATTTGGTTATCAAAGTTTCAATTGTAGCAATTAAGCCGCTAAACTTTTCTATTTATAGCAATTTGATTCATAGACTCTCTAAATTACAATCTGTTGTTAAATTTTTGACCAAAAATACACATGAGGAGCACATGATGCCATCTGAAAGTATATTTGAAAAGTAATTTGGGAATCTCAATAATAAAAATGAACAATCACAGAAAAACTCTCTGAATTTATAGCTCCAATAACCCTAAAAAATGCAAATAATATATCTTTCCTTCTCTCTAAATCTTTTTGTTCTTTATTTTCCTTTAAATATACTTTCAGATGCTACAACGTACTTCTTATGTGTGGTTTTTGTTATAAATTTAACATCATGTTGCAATTTAGATAGCTCGATAACCAAATTACTTCATATTAGAAAGTTCAGGGGCTTAATTGCCACAGTTGAAACTTTAATGACCAAATTACCATAAATTGGATAGTTCGGGGACTATTTGTGCCATAAACCCAATATCAAGATACAAACTTCTATAGTTTGAGTACAATAAAACTAGGTTAGTACCTACATAAATTATGATTTTTCTTCGTTAACTTTTTGAGGGCTTTGCCTCCAATATTTTTTCGGGATAACTGCAAAAAAAAAAAAAAAAAAAAAATTCCTGAGGTACGATGATAACTCTATGAAAATAGAGTTATCTTGTGTGTTTTTAGTCTTAGAATAGTTGCTTTAGAAGAATAAATTGTCTAGTTTAGGTGTCCTTCTTTACTTTATTTTGGTCTTTGGTGTTTCTGATGTTTAAGATCTAATCTAGTTAATATCTATCTTATTTCCTTTGATTTTAATTAGAATTGCTGAAATCTGGTCTTAAGTTTTGCAGAAATTAAAAGGCAGCATCCTAGAAGGAAAGCTAAACTTAAGTCAAAGCTGGAAGCAACTTTGCTGCAGCAACGTGCTGGAGCAATACTGCACAGCAGATTCAATTTCTAGCTGGCGTTATTTCGAACAGCTGGCAGATATTTCATACAGCCAGTACTGACAGCTAATATTGAATACCAGCTAGAGGAAAATGGAGAAAAGTGGTCCTCACTCCTCTATTTGGCTGACACGTGTGCTAGGGTACATCACTCACCCTAATATAAAAGGAAAAGAGTACTGTAAGAAGGAAGGAGGGGAGTGGTGGCGGCTGAGCTGTGAGCACAATACGGAAAAGGAAAGAAAGAGAGAGAGGAGAAACAGTACAGAGAAGAAAGGACGAAGGAGGAGGCGTACTAGCAGCTGCAAGGAGCTAAACCTCCATCGTCCAGCTAGCATTTTCATACTTCTTTTAGTCTTCTTTGTATTTAATTCCTTTTTCTTTTCTTGAGCTTTCTGTAATCAATGGAATATTTTAGGGTGCTGATTTTTACATTTCAGACTATGAGCTAAGCTTTCTTAGCTGGGATTATGATGAATCTGAGATTGTAATGATGGATTAAAGTTGTTTTCAATGTTTATGGTATTTTTACTCTAGTTTATTCAAGTGAGCTTCATTACTATTTTCTTTTATTGCTTGGCCATCAATATTAGAATAAACAAATTAGGATTAATTCTGGAAAGGTTAATCTTAGTTGGATTTAAGCTTGAATGATGCATGACTCAATCATCTCTTTAGTAGATCTTTGANCTTAATATTTACATTTCCGCTTGCATCTTTTAATTGTTGCTATTTTATTACAAATCGTTATTTCTCATTCATTAATTTAGTTTGTTTGGCATTTAGATTTTATAAATAATTTTAGTAATCAATTCCTATGGAGACGATACTCACTCACTACTATATTACTTGTTTCGGCACATGCACTTGCGTAGCTATTATAAAATTCGCAACATACGATCTTTTTGTAATTTTAATACTGTCTTTTAGGTTATGCAATATTATACTTCCATATTTCAAATCTTTATAAATTTGTATTTTTTGTGTACAAATTTAGTGATTTGTGTTAACTGTTTTTAAAAAAAACCTTCTGGATACCAAAATTCCATAATCAATTTTAAATGCTCTGTCATATATATTAAATGGCCCACAAAAACGATTGTGATTATTATGTCAAATCCAAGGAACCACTGGGAACAATTGTCATACTAGTTCCCCTAATTGGCAAGCAGTCTGAGTACACATACTCGATGAAAACTAATCAGTACCCCATCTTTTCTAAAAGATAAAAAGGTTTTTTTTTTTTTTTTTTCAAAGGGCTTTAAATACCAAGGTCTTCCGGAAATCGGAACTGTTTGCCGAAGCTCCTTTCAAAAAAAAAAAAAACGTTGGAAATTATCCATAGACAAAGGAGAAAAGTGGTTAACACTTCTATTATTTCATTAAACTAATAATATTATATGCATATAGGTCAGTTTGATACTGATGTGCTGTAATTGTACTGAGCTGTACTGTGGGTAAGAACAGCCGTGTAAAAAAAAGACTTAGGTATTTGGTAAATTTTATCTATAAAATTAAAGTGATGATTAAAAACATTGTCTAAGTATTTAGTAAACTATAAATTATGTGTACTATAAAGTGATATTTTAAATAATTTGTATCATGAAAGCAAAATCAGTTTTAAAAAGTAATCATTACCGTACCTCTTAAATTCTTCTTAAATTAGCGATTACGTAACAACTTTTAGAATCTGTTAAATAAAAAGAGGAACTTGTCAAACACCCTCGATTTTTTTGCTAACCATTTATAACAGCCAGTCCCGAGCTCCTATGACCTTGTTTTGATTGAAGAAATATATAAGATGACACAAAACGAGGAAAAGTGTAACTTCTAATTTTTGTATTTTAATTTATGTCCAACTAAATGATTTTTTTGATTTTTATTATTATTATTACTACCGAAAGGGGAGCACAATAAGAGAAAGCACCAAAATTTCAACCATGAGTACACTCATACACTCACGCATCCAAACACTTGAGCCAGTATTTTAACTTTATTATTTTTATTTAGATCTCTAACACGATGTGTCAAATATATTTATTTGTTGGACATATATAAGTCTAGAAATAAAATTGGATAGGGATTTGAATTGAGAAAGGCAATCTCAGTCCAATAATTGTCACAAGGTAAACAAATGCAACCATCTAAACCTGATGTAGCCTCCAGAGTATATTTGTAATATTTTTCCCAATTCCTTGTTAAACATTTCCAGGACAGACAAACACACACACACAAAAAAATAAAAATAAAAACTAAAACCCCTCTAAACGGAAACCTCATTTATTCAAAGGAAAATAAATACAACAGAAAGAGTAGCACATACTCAGTTTACACCTTGGTGATCATGAGAGACAATCACCGCTGATATAAATACATACGTGTGATAAACCCCGGAAAGCCCTTTTCACAAACACCTAATAGGCATGTTCAAAAGGATAAAAAACTCCTTAAAACTCTGTCAAACTCTCCACATCTTCCACAACAGACGCCAAGTAAGCCTTGTTATCAGGGTTCCTAACAGAGCAGTTTGCCCTAATCTCGCCTTGTGTGCCAGTCAAGACACTGAGCTGCCCCATCTTCGTCATGGCGATCACGAACTTCTCGAAGAACAGCGACTGGTCCACAGCGAAGCTTTTAACAATCTCCTTGGTCTTGCTAAAGGTGTACAAATCTTGATCCGAATTGAAGAGACCCTGGCGGTTCATGAGATCGACGTAGTACTTGTTGTCGAAGGTGTTAGGGGTTCGGATATCTTGGACAGTGAAGGCGTCCGTGTCATTTTTAGGGCACACGACTTTGAGGTTCTTGGCGAAGGTCTTGTCCATGACAGGGTCCGTTGTCGGGTAAAGACGGTTGCCGAAGGAGGGGCAGTGTGCGATACCGATGGTGTGGCCACCAGAGAGGGCGACCACATCAGTCGCATCTAGGTTTTTCCTGGCTAGGTTGTCGAGGATGGCGCTGGCGCTGCTACTCGGCGGCGGGAGGTTGTCTAGGGTTGCTTCGAGCGTCGCGAATGTCAGCCCGTCCCTTCTCCCCAAGGGCACAGCGTAGTCAGGGCCACCGGACTGCAGTAAAGAAAATTGGTGCACATAAATGAAGAGGACACTTGAAAACTAAAGAGAAACTTGTTATATGAAAGGTTACCAAGTAACTTAACTGAGATATCGTTAATTTCATTTTTTAAAAACGAAAAATAAAACGTTAAAATTTTGCCATGTTCCTTGACAAAACGATAGACATTAGTATATCAAAATCTACTAGTTGTCTGTGGTCAATTAATGACAATTTGAGTTCAATCATGCACATTATATATATAATTTTTTTAAGTAACATATTGTATATATAACTTAATCTTATTATCTGTTATCTGATTTTGAGTAGTGAAGATTGCTAAGCTATGTTGTCATATAATATCATGCATGCGGTGGAGTTGGTCTGAGAGAACATTGTTAGATTATACATCATCTCTCATGATATTAAGTATTTAATTGCCCCTATGTATAAAAGTTATCGGTATTCTTCATGTAGCAAAAGGTTGAAAATCACTACTAGTGATTACTGTTAATTTTTCAGTTAGGTAAAGATTTTTGTGTAAAATGAGTGGGCTTCTTCTGTATCATGATTTATGTGGGTTAAAATTCACATATGAATGAGTTAAAATAAAAACTAGCTGGTTGTGACTACTAGTGTATAGTTCTTCTTTTCTTTCTTTTAATTTTGTTCTCTAATATGTTTTCTCCTAGTATAGTCAAATTTGGCGATCATGACATAATCTTAGCCTAGATTCTGTATCTCTATTTACTTTCCAACATGTTTTAGAGTTTTCAGCTTTAGCCTTTATTATATGTATATATGTTGTATTTATACATGTACACAATTCCCATTTCGTGTGGATACCAAAAGTAAAGTAAGCGTTTAATATGGCTAGGTGTCCCAATTGTCTATAAAGGCAAACCATGTGTGCTGCACTAAAAAGATAGAATAAGCTTATTAAACAGAATTGGGGTGCATTAGGTATCTAACAATGACCATTCTTTTAACAACTCAAAGTGGAGTACTCTCATGGTAATCAAGTTGGATGTATATATTTTTTAATGGTAATCAAGTTGGATATATTTCATTGGCATATTAATACTGTCCAAAATTCCATTGGCATATTAATACTGTCCAAAATTCCTAGACGCGAATATCAACCAAGTGGATAATACAAAAATGTGCTAAATGATAAGTTATTAAATATTCGAGGAAATATTTTTATAGTGAAAATATCTTAGAGAATCAATTAATTAGTTGGAAAGCGACTAGAGGAAAGCTAGATGCATGCATTGTAGATTGTACGTTCTATCACTTTTATCTTTTCTTTTTATTTTTTATTCTCGTGTGGAAAGTGAGAAAATCAAAAAGAAAAAACAAAACAAAACAAATACCCAAAATATTTCTTGCGTTTTGATTTTAACAAAATAGATGGCCGAGAAAAAAAATTTTAGTAGAGTGGATGAAAAAGAAAATGATGTAGTCCACGAGAATTTAGATTTGAAAAAATATATATAATAATTAGACCGATAGTGCTAATTAATTATACCCAACTAAATATTTTACAACAGCCATTTTCTTTGCTCGAATTTAAACTCATTTTTCTTTTAAACAAGTTTCTTACTTAACCCTTTTAAAATTATCAAAAAATTATAAATATAAAATCCAAAATAAAAAATTATCATTTGCCTTAAAATCTACTGAACGCATCCCAAACTAAAGCTCGTTCCTTGTATTTGAAATTATCATACTTCTGTTTAAAAGAACATAACCTCAAAAAGCAAAGAGAAACGAAGTTGAGAAAAGCATAAAAAAAAAAAAAAAAAATTTACCAAGAAAACAGCATCACGGGCAGCAAGAGCGGTAATATCAGCACAAGAGACGACCCTTCCACACTTCTTGTGGATTTTGGCTCGGAGCTCATTGATGATTTGGAAGGCCCGGGCCCTCAAAGTCAGGTTCGGAGGAGCGGTCTTCTCACTTTGGCCCGGCCCACTTGTTGACCCATCCAACAACACTGAACCATCGCATCCCTGCACCATTGATTTCTCCATGTCATGATCATCACCTCAACGGTCTCATTTATAGTTTCATCTAATTATTAATTCAATTAATAATGGGGAAAAAAAAAAGAAAAAAGAAAAAGAAAAAACATTTATAGCTAAAATAATGTGCTCTTTGATGGGCTTATCAAAAGAGTGGTAACAATCCTTTCAGAAAATAATAATGAAGTAATGATAATATTTTACAGGTAGGGGAGTAGGCCCATATGTCGTTGCTGGTAGGTACTTGTTTTACCATTGGATTAAGTTTGGTCTTATGATCCGACGGTGAAAAGGGTATTTGTACGATTGTATCTCTATATTTTTTTTTGATAATAATATCTCTATATTGTTTCTTAGCGAGAGAAGCTCAAAAATCCAAATTAGAATACATGGATAGTGATAATATCTAGCAGGACCAAATTTGAGCAAGTATTTCTCTTTCAAATTTACATTCTAATAACAAAGATTTAATTCGGAAAAATTTATACCATATCATCCAAATCTCAAAGAAAGAAACACCATATTTGGTCACGAATTATTTTTCCTAGAAAAGAAGAAGTCGGACATTATCTTCTTCATTAACCACTGATGGGTCTAGACTCTTGACCAGTGACCATCTGCTAGCATAGCCACAAAAGTAAACCCAAAAAAAAAAAAAAAAAAAAAAGCAAAAACAAAGACCTTATACATAGACATACATAAGTACATAAACACATATAAGGGTCATCATGGTTTTACCTGAACAAAGCAATCATGAAAATGGACGCGAAGCAAGCCGGCGGCTTGGGCAATGTCTTCTTTGAAGATCTTCTTGAGCTCTTTCCTTATAATGGACTCAGCATCAGGACAGCTCTTTGCATAGAATTGCCATGAGAGACCTTTGGCGATAGGAACAGTCTTCTCAGCTGCCCCTTCAACATCTGCAAAAACACACAAGTGGGAAGCAACTAAGAGAGAAGAGATAAAAAGCAGCTTTGTAAGAGAAGAAGAAGCCATAATGGGCCTTGGTGTTAGTACTATTCTTTATGGATATGAGGCAAAGCAACATGGATAGGTCATGGTTTTATAGGCAGAGTAATCTAGTTTGTGGGGAAATCTCAAAAAAAAAAAAAAATGTTTCCTTAAAAGAACAATTAAAAATGACTTTTCGTTGTAGACTTTTTTTGAACATCCGCGTGGTGAGCACATCCCCTAATTAGGGTTTTTTTGGTTTTTCTCTCTGTGTCACCCTTTGTTTTCACATCGGAGAATGGAATGGGGTGCCATATTTGAATAGTCATCAACCAAAAGTCTTTGTCACATACAAAAAGTCATTCATGTAAAAATCTTATCTGCTTGTTTACTATTACCCAATAGGGGGAAATGGGGAATGTTGCTTGCCGAAGTCGGTACTAAGCATAACATAATTAATATGGAATGAACTAAAAGTCAAGGTAACACTCTATATAGTAGGGTAAAAAAAATTTAGTTTTCTGGTAATAATAGGGGGGAAAAAAAGTACTGCTAGCTCCTCTTAATCGGAATAGTTAACACATGAAGAAACTAATTGATCAGTGATAAACTACTATGCGACAGTTTTGATATAGTGCCACGTATTACTATGAAAATGGTTTTTCCTCCAACAAACGGACAAGAGAATACCAGCTGCCACAAGGCAGTAAAAAGTTGACACACCTAAGGTCCAGAGAAATCAATAATTGCACGGGTGACTTTTTTCCGTGGTGGGAAATTCTACCCTCTGATCTCTCCCACTAATGAAAAAAGTCATCTTACACTCCTTGAAATTTGAAGATTATATAAATAAAGCTCATCCTCACTCCGCAATCCGTATACTACTAATTACTTTACAAATACAAGTCACAACATTTGCAGTAACTACTTAGATTTGAAATACTTAATTACTGATGATAGTACTTTAGACCCTTATCAAGTCAACACTAACGTAAAAGTAAGGGCTTTCTAGGAAGTTAAATATGTTGAATTGAACAAGAAATAGGATAAGGTGATGCGACTACTTCGGCAGCAAGTTTTGAAGAATTCCTCAATATCCCTTAGCTTATATGCCAATTTGGATTTTAATATTTTCGTGAAAATAAATGACATTGAATTGGGTAGGTTGGTCCATTCATGAACAAAGGAAATTTATCCGAGTAGCGTATTGCTTTAGGATTCCTTGCAATGAAAAGGTAAAACAAAAACTTTAAAAGACGAGACTAAATTAAAAAGATAAAGAATAACCACTAAATTCTTAAGTGCAATTTGGCCAAGGTCAAGGACTCAAGTCCTCATCCTAATGATTAAAAAACCTCTGTTTTCGTTTGGTTGCAAATTAAAGATAATACAGTAAATTAAACCGAGCTCTAAAGAAAGCAGATTTTCATATATATATTCATTGTATAATTCGTTTTGAGGGGATTTTGTGGTAGGAAAAGATAATCCTTGTCATTAGTGATGACATTAATTTCCAAGGGAAAATTAAACAATAAGCTCTAGATGTTTACTTTTTGGAACAAAAAATCATGTGTTCCAAGCAAATACAACACAAATTTTTTAGTTTAAATTTTCTTACGAGTCCTATGGTAACGCAACTGATCAAAATCAGTTAAATAAGAAGTGCACATTTAACAATCTTTCATAAATACTAAAAAAAGTCCACTAAACATGTACATTTAGGCAGCCAAGTATGATATATAAATGCTCCACAATTATCTTGTAAAAGCTTTAGAGTGTTAATGTTGGATAAATTTGTATTTTCATTGAGTAATTGTTAGTTCATCAAAGAGATTTAGAAAGAAAATCAAATTCAAATAAAATTACAAATATTATTTCCCTCAAAAAAAAATACAAATATTATTCGATTCTTTTAAGTATTTTAGTCTATCTAAATGTGATTAAACAGCGGTTATGAACTCTTTAGAACTAATCTAATGCTAAAGCCTGATAAAATATGCTAGACTGCAAGTCGCTAGATGGTTACATGTTGATATTAATCGATTCTAAATGTTCTTACATATAACAGTATGAAAATTTGACGAAACCCAAAAAAATATGACTACTAAGAGATAATCATCCAAGCTGGAAAATTATAAAATTTTAATCACATGTCCAATTTTAATGTCTTAATTCATATTATTTTCATGTCATGTTAAACACTTGTATGAATTTGAAAAGAAAAACAAATCAAAGCAAAACAGCTAATTAAATAAAATAGTGATTTTTTTATTTTAATTAATTTAAACCACTTTCTTTTCAACCTGTATATTTTGTTTGATTAGTTGTCTCATCCAAATCAATTACAATGGTTTAACAAAATATTAGAAAAATTGTTAATTTTGATTAATTTATTAAAATAAAGCGGTATTTGGTACTAAAATTTGGCTTTTCTCCTATGTATGAATACACATGCCGGTGAAATCTACATACTTGCATTGAACAACAATACTTAAATGATAAAGCTAAAAACTAATTAAATAGTTTCATATTTTGGCTATGTTTGGAACTTGGCTTCTAGGGAGAAAATGAAACAAATTCTTGGGAATTTATTTTCTTTAGTTTGGACATTATTAAAAATAGAAGGAAAAATTTTTATAAAGAAAATATAACGGGTGTTTAGAGTAATTTTTGAGAACTTAGATTATAATACAAAGATTATGAGAAAAAAATTTCTGAAAACTAAATCACATAGAATTTTTTTAAAAATCACATATAATTTTTAGAAAATAGTTTTTCCTTTTTTTTTCCCTTTTTAAATCCAAATTCCAAAAGTAACTTACCGGCAATTTAGGTATTTATTAATTGCGAAACTAGAAATAAATTTTGATATGAGTTGATAATTATCATTGTAATTATTTGTATCCTCTATATCATAATTACTTCAAAAGATAATGGTGGCCCCAATAAAACTTATCTTAACTCTATGCACTTAATTATTAAAAGGATATTCTTAACGGAAAAGAACAACAGCTTAAAAGATTCCTTATTTAAGTTGGGTAAACAATTTTAAACCAGAAATTATTCCAGCCACAAATTCTTGAAATCTGTGTTTCATTTTCTTTCTTGGAATCCGAGCGTGACTAAATTAGCAACCACCCAACGACAGCAGCCCACGTGATCCCATCAACACCTCCTTTGGATAATGGAACTAGATAATTACGTAAAGCTCCTAGGAGTTGTTACAAGTTTCTTAAATAACCATGTATTCTTAGTAATTACAATACATTTCCCTTTTTGGTCAGTAAGCGCAACAAAATTACGGTACTACTGCAATACAAAACGTAATCTGAGAAAAGAATAGTAACGTTTGGCATATGACTCCTTACCCTAATACGAGCCTTATATATGTAGTGTTTAATTTTTCTAGGAATTAATCTTATTTGTGAGGTCTTTATTTCATTAGATAATTTGGGTCGTAGCTTATTTATGATACTATTTTGTATAATTTTATTTTAAGTGAGATTCTCAAAGGTTTATAAATATACTCTTAAGAGGACAAAGTGAACTTTTGGCGAGCGAGGAATAAATATGTACGATAGATTTGTAAGTGAAAGTGATAAAAAATTTGTGTAATATTTCATTGATATAGATAATATTCCAAATGGGTATTTATACCCACCGGCTTTTCTAAGACACTCATAATTTAAAAAAGGACTCATTCATTAACGTTTTCAAAAGTAACACTCATTCTTATGTCACACTTTAAAAATTATTGGAATACCATATTCCATAATAAGCTCTAAAATACATCAATCTCCAACAAACCTCAAACTATGTATGTCACTGCCATCACAGGTAATACCCTACCATCATTGTTGATTTCAATCCAAATCGCGCCTCTATTCAAAATGGGTTAAAAATTTTGACTGCTAATCATGGTCAATTCAACCTATTTTTGGTCAGTGGACAAAAATTTCGACCCAAGTGAAAAAATTTTGACTTCAGTCAAACATGATCGACCACCTTCCCTTATCGCACCTTCTTCATTTTATATTTTCGTCTGAGGTCAAGTTAAAGATAATATTAGAAGTTTGAATTTTCTATGAAATGAAAGTCCTAATTTTGTGAATGACATATAATTTGTTCCCATTTATCGTATACTTTGAAAAATAGTCAAAGTTTCAAATAACTTTATACCGAATTGTGCCTGTAAATGTAAACCATGCATAATTTATACTTAAACCACATTAAATTTGTGCGGCTTCTCTGTTCTTTATAATTATTTTCTTATTCTTTTTAATATATTGAACGATTTTTAATAGTTATGTGTGAGTGTGCTTTCACAACAAGTGGTATCAAAGATTGAGTTGAAATTCCTTTGCGCAAGATCGGTATTAAAACATTGTCAGAGTCAAAGATGAATGCTTCGAGCTCCAACAAGTTTGAGATGCTATGATCCAATGGCTCCAAATACCTTTCTTGAAAATTGAAAAGTCATATGATTCTCATAAAGAATAGAGGTGCAATTGCTTTAATTGAATTCTTGTGATTCTCATAAAGAATAGAGGTGCAATTGCTTTAATTTTGAAGGAAAAAAGCCGAAAAAGATGAGGGATGAAGTATTTTTTGAGAAAGATGAGTTGGCCATGCATTGTGAATATTTATTTTGCAGTACTAAATGAGGTGGTTTTGTTTAATATGTCCGAAGAAATTATAATTAAATGTTTATGGGACAAGTTGTAAAATCTATATGAAGGAAAATCAATGTCGAATAAAATCTTCCAATTTGAAAAGCTTTACAACCTCAAAATGGCAGAAGCTTCTTCTTGATTGCAAGAACACTTAAGTGAGTATAATACTTTGATCAGTAGATAAGATACAACTTATCATAAAATTGATGGGGAAAAAAAAAACAAAGCGACTTTATTGCTGTGTTCAATGCCAGAATCTTGGAATACATCAATCATGAACATCGGTAAAGATATAAATCTCACATATAAATCTATAAAGTTCGTGTTGCTTGTTGAGGAGTCAAATAGTAAAACAAATAATGGTGGCTCTTCTAGTGATTCATTGATGGCACATAGGGAGAGAGGTGGTAATGATTAAAGATCAAAAGATAGATCATTACAAGAGGCAAAAGCAAATGCAAATGTTGGAATTACAAAAAGAATGGCCATGTTAGAAGATATTGCAGATTAAATCCCAATGTTAACCCACATCTGTCAAACAATTATGGACCACATATTGTTAAAGAGGAATTCTTATGAAAATAGAAATATGTTGTCAGTAGTTCAATAGGATATTATGAAAGATCAATGGATTTTGGATTTGGGAGCTTCAGTTCATACTATATAGATATTGGCTTCAGTTATACGAGTGATGATGGCTCATGTAAAATATTGGGAGTTGAAGAAGTTCGAATTAAAGTATTTGATGGCTCAATTCATATGATTCTGAGTGTGCAACATATACCAAAACCTGCGGAAGAGAATCCTGCAATGGGAAAGTTCGACGAATATGGTTGTGTGCTTTTAGGAGGAAAAATTAATTGATAATAACTAAAGAAGCATTATTTATTGCAAAAAGAGAGTTAAAATACGGGCTATATCAATTGGAATGAGAGACTATGGTTAGCAAAGCTGTGCTTGCTAGTGTTGTGATAATATGATGACCTATAATACATGTTTGAGCATGAGAAAGGCACGACTTAGTACTTTTTGACATAATATTGTTTAAATTAAAATCTATTGTTTAGATGGTTTCCCTTCATCCACCGTTGAAAGTAATGATGTTGTAATACATCAGGTTACTTTAGAGGCTTCTCTTGAATCTCTTAGAGAGATGGGAAATGGTGTTGACAATTTTTTTTCAGAAAGTATGGGTTCTAATGAGAAGTTCTTTTCTTTTTTTTTTTTTTTTTTTTGGGCTATATTGATGGGAAAAAGCATAGACGGAGCCAATTAATGGGGGAGACTTCACTCCTCAATTCTTTCTTTATTTTAAAAATGTCTATATTTCTATACTAATTTAACGTATAATCCCTTAAAATTTAACTTGCCCCCCAAATATAATTTCAAATTCTGTTACTTCCCATAAAAATGTAAAAAAGTTACTATTGCCCCCCAGAAAAGGGCCAATCACTATCAAAAAAAAAATCACCTTTTAGTAACAACTTTTTAGTCACAACAAAATTTTTTTGTACCTACGAGTTATATTTAGTTATAAATAAAATGTTATTGTGATTAAAAGATAATATTTAGTCACAAGTTGTTATTAATGTACTTTTATTGACTCTTTTACATATATAGTAATGAAATTAGTTGTGACTAAAAGTACAATTAGTCACAACAAATTGTATTTTTTGTGAATCAAAGTTTTAGTCATGACATGATGATAATGACATTTTTTTAGTCATGAATATTATAGTTTTAGTCACAAATTTTGTTGTCAGCGAAGTTCTTTTTTCTTTTGGTACCGAACCACCCTATTTTAATGAATTCTACCAACGAAACAATATTAGACCCTTATATCTTTTTCTTNCTATCACTAGAAATAAGGAGTATGTTTTATGGAGTTCTACTATTCATACTATGATTGTTACTCAAGATGTTGTGATCACTCTACTCAACAAAGACTGTGTTGAAGAAAACAACCAAAATTTAGCATGTCGACTAAATAAATTGTGTTATGATTTGACCCAAGTGCCAACGTTGGTATAAATGATTTGATTCCTTTATTATGAGCTTAGTATTCCAAAGATGTGACAGTGACTATTTTGCCAACTTTTGCAGTGATAATTACGACGCTTTTATGATCTTGGGTACTGATGACATGTTAGCTTCAGGTACTGTTAGAAACGGTATAGAAAATTCGAATACTTGTTCGGCTAGGGAATTTCTAATGAAGGATGGAGTTAATAGAAGGATTCTTGAGATGAAAGTATTTAGGGACTAGAAGAATAGAGAAGTTTGGATAAGTCAAATGAGTTATATAAAACGAATCTTACGCTGTTTTGATTATTTATAAGATGTTGAACTAGTAATAAACACCTCATTTTCTATCGATTAAGTTGTCTTCGGAAAAAATACGCTGCAAAGAACTAGAGAAAACAAATGTGTCTCGAGTTTCATATTCATCTCCAATAAAGAGCCTTGTCTGTGCTACGATTTGGTCTAGACCCGACATTGACCCGACATTGCAGGAGTAGTAGGCATTGCAAGAAAATATGTGGTTGATATAGAAGGTAATTATTTAACTAAGTCTAGGGAGAAGTTTACTTCTCTGGACTTGTGGTTTGGGTTGCAAAAACTTGGATTATTATCTTGCGGAATGAAGAAACCACTCTTTAAGTGGGAGATCGTTAAGCATATTACTCCTTATCCTAGTAAGAGTCTTATATATTTCTAAGGTTTAATTCTTCTAATAAGAGTCTTGTATTTCTAAAATCCTTGTTTCATTAGACTTAGAGTCCTTGTCTTTGTGATGCTATTTTGTTTACGGGATATTTCTAATTTGAGAGGGATTCTAAGTTCTAATATTCATGGGTCTATATATAACCATAAAAGTGAACTTTCAAGGACGTTGAATAAATTTCTAATAAAGAACTTGAGAGACTTGTAAGGGAGAGTGACATATAGACACTTGTGTGATTTTCTTAATACAGTGAAGATAATAATTCGAGCAATCTGATCCATTAGACATAAGTTATATTTTATGACTGAACTACGATAAATTTTTGTCTTCCCTGTTTTTTTTTTTAGTTTCTTTGATGTTTTGGACGATATTTAATGGTTGTATGCAAACATGCTTCCACGACAGAGACAATATAAACCCACTAAAAATGATCATTTCCACATTAAAAAACAAAATTATGAAATGGTTTCTCAGGGTTTATATTGTTAGGAAAAGTCTGACCTGATTTTAAGTGGATGGTGGCTACATGAGTTTTTAGAGACATTGTGGCTGTAAATTTAGAACCCAACAATCTTAATATGGACGCTCGTGGATCAAGTTTAAAACACGCATGCTGTTTAAACATGTATGATAACCACCGAGCTTGTGGTCTAGTAGTAATCATTGTTATCCGGGGGCAAGAGGTCCCGGGTTCGAACATGGGTGGCTCTTTCGGGAGTCTTAAATGTGAGGGTACCTACCTGCCAGCCCATGCCCGATCCTCTACCCCCGGGTGCTGTTACTGCTAGTAGTTCGGCTGGGGTTCAGGTGACTCACTCCACCATTCGGTGGTGGCGGCCTAAAAGGTCTTGGGAGACATTCCTGAGCGGGGTTGGAGCTCCTATGGTCACGCCCAAGGAAGGTTGCCACGCTGGTCGCCCCCTCCTCCCTTTTCGTTATCAAAAAAAAAAAACATGTATGATAATATGGACTCTCGTGGATCGAAAATATTGCCGTCTTATTCGTGCACTGTCCATTCCAATGTATACTTTGTGTACAATATTTTCCTTTATGCGCGTCTATCAAATACAATGCTTTGATCGATTTTTATTATTATGAGTCGCCTGTAGTATAATCCTTGTATTAAATTAATTATTATAATAAATAAAAGTACTTTGTGTTTAAGGGGGAAAAATTAAATTGTGTGTATAGATTATAAAAAATTCAAGCTAAATTAAGGCAAACCGAATAAAAAATATCATAAAATATTCTTAGTGTTTAACAAAATACCCACTTTACCCTGTTCTTTTCAAAATTCCAAAAATGTCCTCTAATTTTTGCATGTCAAATTAAAAGTATCCCTTTGGTCAATATTTTTCTGAGTAACTTTTTCAAAATATCTGAAATATTCTAGTGTTATATATTATTCATTTAGCTAACATATATATTCAAAAGCATTTTAAAATTTAAATTTAAATTAAAACCAAACAAAAATAGTTTCTAAAATTTCAGAGAAAAAAAAACTAAAGACTGACCATTTAAAAAAATAGTAACTAGATATAAATTTTATGATATTCAGGTAATAATCTAATAATGGCACTTTTAGTATTTTAAAACATTTGGTCAGTAAACTAAATTCAGTTAGAAGGGATAACTTTGACGATTTTCTCAACAGAACATGAAATTATTTTATAGGGATAATTGTAAAAAAAATATACTTTTAAGTATGATCTTTCTGTAATTTTAACTATGTCGTTTAGCTTATGTAAAATTATACATCCACATTTCAAATATCTGTAATTTGTACTTCTGTATACAAATTGAGTGATTTGTATTAATTTTTTTAAGCTATTTTTAAGATACATATGTTAGTTAGCAAAAATAAGATATTTTCAATTCAGATTATATATTTAATGAGAAATTTATTGTTCAATTCATATACAAAAAATACAAATTTGTATAAATTTAAAATGTGTAGATATTATTTTATACAAACTAAAAAATATGATTAAATTTACAGAAGTGATATATTTCATATAAAAAAAAAAAAGAAAAGGAACAGGGGTTATGTTGTTAAAAATTCAGGTGATATTTATTGTATTTTACTTTTGGAATTAAATTAGAAAG
Organism: Trema orientale; assembly: GCA_002914845.1. Classification (NCBI taxonomy): domain Eukaryota; kingdom Viridiplantae; phylum Streptophyta; class Magnoliopsida; order Rosales; family Cannabaceae; genus Trema; species Trema orientale. The sequence continues at coordinate 204,269 of JXTC01000039.1, read as the reverse complement.
TTTGTTTTCAGATACTAATAATTTATTGTCTCTACTTCCTAGAATTTTGTTTACACTTAAGAGGCACATGGATTACCTCAATATTACATGTTGGTACATGGATTTCGTTTGTACACTACCATGTGCATCACGCTCCTAGATTGTAAGGCAAAACTTTAAACCTTTTAGATGGAGCAGTATGACTATACTATTTCTGAGAGTATCCAAGGTGATCCTTTTTTTTTTTTTTTTTTTCTGAGAGAACAAGGTGATCTAACATTGAGATTCTTTGATGATTCAGCCAGAAAATGGTAACATAGGGGATATGAAAAAACAGTGTGAGCAGGATTATGTTCTTGGAATTGGTGACGGCTTACCCGAATTGTAGAAAGTGGGACCTAATATATGTGCTCGTGATCGCCCACTAAGTAGTTTGGACTCTTTTGAGCAACATATGTCTAAGTACGGCTCGTACCTGAATGGCTCCACATGTTGTGCTTTTTGAGTATTCTTTTAACAATTGGAAGCACAAGTGATGAATGGACACGGTTATAGATTGGGTGTCGTATGAGCTGTGGCCGGCTAATTAAGAAGATGATGCTAGGTGCTCGGAACCCCTTCATATATCGGTGGACAGACAGATACAAAATAGGGTTGCATATCGGGTCAAGTTTCGGGTTTTCGGTTATTCAAGTTCGAGTAAACCAACTTATATAACTGCAATCAAATTGATGCATTTCGGGTTTTCAGTTTTTCGGGTATTCAGATTCAGGTATATAGAATCGTGTAACCATATCCGAACCAAAGAGTTTCAGTTTTCGGGTATCGGATCGGGTGTGCGTTGGTTCGGTTCAAGTATGGATTGGTTATATTCTGACGTATAAATCTAGTATACAATTCTTCCTCTTAGGGGAAAAAAAAGAGACAATTCTAATATCTATATATATAATTTATATTACAATTTCAAGCAAAAGAAAATAATGGATACAAATTATGGAACCAATTTCTTCTCCTTCGAGGCTAGCAAATGACATTCGAGAGGCATTCCCGTGTATGTATACATATAATTAGGTACAAATATATAATGTACTAGGCTGTCATTAGAGATATAAAGTGGGTCGGGCTGGCCCACATTTGATAAGCCTATGTAGGCTTTGTACCATGCCTAGGTCCGACTAATCTAAAATATGGGCTGGGCTGGTCCGGCTTGGCCCATATTCTTATTAAGAGGCCTGGCACGGCCCACATGCTCAACCCACATTTTATGTGAGCTTAAGTGGATCATGCCTAAATGGGCTGTGCTTATGCGGACCGAATATGGGGTCACAATGTGGGCCTAATTTCGTTGTTATTCTATGCCTTAAAATATCAAATATCGGCCTAAAACCCATTCATATTTTTTTAAATTTTAAATAAATTGAAAATAAACAAAAATAAGTAAATAAATAACATTAAAAGCATATAAATGAAAATATTTAATTAAGATTTTTTATAATTTAATTAAGAAATATATTTAAAATTATATATAGAATGATTAAATGTGGGCTTAATATGGGCCGATAAAAATGTGAGTTCAGTCGGGCTGGGTCGGGCCCGTAAGCCTATGAATGAGGCCCGGCCTCGGACCCTACTATATATAACAGATTGGCCCATGCTCACATAATGTAGGTCTGGGCCGGATCAGTACTGTACTTTTTCTTCAGAATGTGAATTGGCCTACAAAGCCCGACCTACTATGATATTTCTAGTTGTCATGATAGTGCTCCATGTTATTGGGCAAATATTCTCTTCTAATAATGCAAAATAAAAAATTTCTAGGCCAGTTTTAATTGTAGTTATGGACCTAATATTGAGGCATCGGATTGTAAAGTGATAATTATGATAAAGTAATAGGTGACCATAAAGGAAAGAATAATTAAAGAAGGAAAAGGAAAAGGAAAGGAAATTGAAACGAGTGGTAATTATATACTGTTCACGTGATAACTGAGGCGGCGAATTCTAAATTCATTTTGATAATAATTGTCATATAGAAGTACAACTTGGTATACATGAATATTTTTTTTTTGAACACGGTATACATGAATATTAATCTTACTTACCCTCTTGAAAAGAATAGCATAGAAAATCTAACTAGTTCTTGTCGTCCCGAATGCTATAGAGAATCATTCACTTTTTAGCAGTTTTAAATAATATATATATATATTAATCTAATAGATACTTTTCTTAGTCGGATTAATATAAAAATAAATACTTATTATTAAATTTTTTTTAATTTAATTTTTGCCACGTGCATAATCAATTTTAATTAAATAAAACAATACATATAAATAAATAAAATATATATATGGATTGGTGCCCAAATATATATATATATGTATATATATTCGTTGCAATACTAGGGAATATAATTCAATAATAACGTCTTGATCGCGGGGCGGCTCGGCCTATGACATGGTTGATTGGCTCGTACCAAATAATTTTAATTTATCGTGATTGAACTTGGTGTGGATTAGGTTGAAGGAGCTGGACCAGTTGGTGCTCATGGGTCAAAAAATTGTCAGGGAAAAGAGAGAGGTGGCCAATGCCTGCCCAACATCAAAGAGTTGGCTCGCGGCAACAATATGTAAGTATATATATATATATAACTAATCTTTTCGATTTATAAATTTTACTGATGTTTTAAATTTGTAATTATTTTAGTTAGTTTAAAGTAACTTAAGTTAAGTTGTAGTTATTCGAAAGAGAATGAGAAAAGAGAAAATTCAAGAGAGATAAAATTACAAAAAACAAGTTAACGATCGAACGAGAAAAGATAAATTAATAAGAAAGATAGTGATAAAAGAAAATTAGAAGAGGCAAAGTGATTATAGAGAATAAAAAGAGAGAAAGTGATTAAAAAAAATTAATTGAGAGAGAGAAAATGATTAAAGAAAATTAATTAGAAGAAATAAAGTGATTAAAGAAAATGAGTAAACTAAAATAATCATGAGAAAAAATGAGTTCTTTTTTCAGAAAATAAAGAAAAACAATATTTTCACGTTCTTCAAACTTTTTTTTTGTTTTTGTAATTTTGTTATTTTTTAAAAACTATTCTTAGAAAATAATACCAAACAATCCTATTTGTTCTTAAAAAATAAATAAAATAAAATAAAGAACAATTTTATGTTCTTAAAAACAAAAAACAGTTTTTTTTAATTATGATGCCAAATTCCCCCTTGGTCTCTCTTTTTTTTTTCCACCGCAAGAGTAATCTCCCCATTTATTGGGGTTTTTTTTTCAATATTGGAATTTCAAGCTTCACAAGTGGGCGAGTATAGAACTATGGGAGATTGTAGTGATAAATTTGATCTCTTGTATTGAGGCATTCTTGTGGCAGCGATGATACGATCGGCCGTTCATTTACTTATATTCGATAATTATTCGTTTAAGAGTATCCATTAACAATAAATGGGATAATTACATGTTTATACTTTGTATGTTGACTAAATGTTCAATTTATATCTTATATTTTTGCTATTATCAATATTGTTCTTCAAATTTAAACTTTGTACTAAATTTATATGGCCTCTCTAAATCAAACACAAGTTTTATAACTGAGTTTACTTCAATACACTTTTAATTTAAAATATACATTTACACAATATACTAAATTTCAAATTAAATTAAAACTAATCAATCAAATAACGAAATAAAAAATTGAAAAAAATCAAATTACAAAAGTCACCAACAATGGAATTTTAATATTTTATTAATATAATGTAGCTTCCAATATGTATTATTATTATTATTATTATTATTATTATTATTATATATATATATATGAGTACTAATCCAGTAACTTTTTTTTTTTATCTAGGTATCTTTTTGGCTAATTAAAATTTATCATGCACATCTTTTTATAATAAAAAGTAAGAGATATAAATAGTATTAATGATACATGTATTTTCATGCACATCGTTATAGTCGTTGGATCACCGTTAGATGATGATTTAACGACTGAAAAAAAAAAAAAAAACTTACACATAGATTAAAAAAATATATATATCTACTGGATTGGTAACCTATATATACATATAAATTTAAAAAGGATATTTTAGTTATCTAGGTGGTCAAAAGTGGTGTTTGTCCAAGAGGTAGTATATTGTCATAAGTTTAAAATACGAAGGGTAGCTTATGTTGATAATAATAAGGTATAATTGAATGAAAAGACCGAAAGCAAAGTAAGATTGTAATTATCACAAAATAAATAAATAAAGGGAAGACTACTCATAAACCTAGACATATATAACCATCAAGAAGCAGACACGTTCATTAGGTATTATTGCCGCTTTCATTTCATTTCTAATGCTAAGAATAAAGTCATGTTGGCTCTTTGGAAATAAGTTCGATGGAATTTTCTCTTCCAAGAAAGTGGAGGCTAAGGTCTGGAGGGTGTATCTCGTCTGGTACAAAGATATTATCCTAAATCGATCTGGTCTTTTGAGTCGAATATGTTGATGATTGTATTAGATCTTTTTTTTTTAAAAAAAAATTTAAAGCTTGGTGTATTTTTCTCATTCTCCTTGTTTTTTGGTGTCCAAGTTAACTATGTGTTAAACTACATATAGTTTAGTTTAGTTACATTAGAAGTGAATAATTTGAGCTTTTTAAAATTGCTCATCTATTAATAGATTTGTCCTGAAAATCAGAAGTTCCAGTTATCTAATCTTCATTAATTAATAAATTAGTGGAAAACTCATGCAATATGATTGTCATCAATAATATTGACATAAATCACTTTAAAAACGAAATAGCATATTAATACAAATAATATATTATGGCATACTAAATGGTGCTTCTAGCTCCTTAGTTGCTATTTTTCTCAAGAGAATTCTTCTTTCTTATGTTTGTAACTCTCGATTTATAAATCATAAATCACCAAAGAGGGAGATCTTTAGGACCACTATCTCTCCAATATGATTTTCTTTATTTGTTTAATAATTTTTCATTATTTGTTTAATAATTCTTTAATGTATGAGAAGACATATGTTACATAACTTTAGAGATTATTTATGATTATTTTCTCTCCCTTAAATCCGTGTAAATTTTAACGATTTTCGTTGTTATCTAAATTTTTGTGACTTTATTCTACATATGAAGCTTTTAAGATCTAAATTTCGAATATTTTATACAATGAATATCGTTCTTTATAAAAAATCCACCATTTCATCAATTGAAGGATATATCTAAATGTATTGACATTTTGAACGTGATATGTCTAAATTTTAGCCATGATGGAGGGTGATTTGAACGTGAGTCGAAGATATATCTCTTATTAAGCTCTAATATCTCCATTGCAGCTTTATGTGCAAGTCATCTAAATGTTTTGCACAATCCATCACTTTCTTGTTGTCGGAAGAAATTAGTTTGGTTGCTTTGAAAAAAAAAAAAAAACTATTTATATATCAAAACAGATCTTTTAGGACAATAGATAAACAGTAGGTTCCTAGGTGGAGGAATATCCTCTAGGATATCCTTTTCGTCCAAATTATCCGTACTTTTTCTTTTGCATATTGTAAGATTATGATAACAATGATCATAAGCGTCAAAGCAGAAATACATCTTAAGAAATATTTACAATTCCCGAGATCTGATAAGATATGTTGCATACGTGGTATATTCGCAAATACGTAAGTTGCATGTTCTGTTGTCCTAATTCTTTTCTCACGTTTTTCTTTTTTTTTTTTTTTTTTGGTTAATTCCTTAATATCTTATTCTACAGGCTAAAAAGAAATGCTAAATAGAAACCATATCTTACCACGTACACCATTCTTTGGTGATGGTAGATAATCATGTTAGTAATAGCATATAATATAAGGGGGGCTCTCTTTCCTTATATATTTTCTTTTGAGAAATTTCCTTCCTCGTGTCTCTGATTAACTCATTCATCTAGATTTTCACTCCGTTGGCAAAAGAGACTCAAGTGTTCTTCTGTCTCATATAAGTTTTCCTTTTGTTATCTTTTTTACTTTTAAATTAGAAGAATATATTACTTTAGATCTAAATCTAACCGTGTTTTCTCTCACACAATTTTAGATTTGTATAAGTTTCGTTTGTTTTTATTATTCTTATTTACTCATTTGTGATTGAAACTCATGATGTTAAAATTTGGAATATTTACTATTTTAGCTCACATCGTGGAATCATCACGCTTTACTTTCCATAATTTGTCGATCTGACCTCAACATTAATGATAAAGAGATTTTTATTTCGAACATAGTGTGCAAGGCACACGAAATTAGTGTTTGGACGTAAAATCGCACTAATAAGACCTATCACAAAATTTACACCCTTATTATATGATGCTACAAGTATACCTGCCTCATAGCATTATCCCTCATATAACATGTAGATATATACGAAGGAATAGTCTATCAAAAATAGATAGTTCTCCTTTCATTTTTTTTTTTTTTTTACTCTGAAATTTATATTTGATTCCGACGAGGCTTTAGACCTCTTATAACGTTCAAAAAGGTGAAGCATTGGCAGGCAACGCACAAGGCCTACCACGGGCCTACCACACCAATAACCTTCTTTTTCTTTTCTCCTTTTCACTAACTCAATTATTACGTTACAAAGATTTCCTCGTTGAAAAGAGTACCTCTTGTTTCCGGGGAAACTCTATTATGGTATGGAAAGAAAAGTTGGCAAGTAATGTCATAAACTTAGCTTTTCTTTCACGATATATGTATGCTGGGACGAAATATATGTACGTTGATATAATATAATATTTCTATATATGTGTGTCGTGTAACATTTGTCACCGAAGACTTTAGTCTTTGCTATTTTTTTTTTTTTAAAAAAAAAAGTTACTAATAACGCTCTTTTTATCACCCTTACATTCTTTTGTCCCAGTATTTTACATATTGACTTCATTAAATAATCTCGTATTCTGATACTACAACAAGTTATTATTAAAGTTAATATATCAAACAATAAGACACGATATTATGTAAAAGAGTAAGAAAAAGAATGTTAACATGATAAATGCTAGTGTTCAGAATTCATGCATTTATTATTAAGAAAAACTGTATACCAGGTGTAGTTTCCCCTTACATATTTGGGGAAATTAGGGATACACGGTGTTTTAAAAAAGAATCTCAAAAATACGATACACATTTTCTAATATTTTTTTCATATAGTATTTTATTGAAAAATACCACAATTTCTTTCCTACTCTTCTTTTGCTCTGATCTAGTATTTGGACTCGCCTCCTCGATCGAGATAGACAAACCAAAGCTCGAACAAAGGATTAGGCTGGAGTAGCTCCAATCTTATTCCCTTTTTTAGCCATAGTGATTCCACCAATTCTTCTGATGAAGCTTAGCGTCGACGATTTTCCCTTTTTCTGGATCAGTTTTTTTTCTATATTTTTCTTTTAGAATTTTGTGCTTAGATATATGATTTCACTTTGGCGGAAGAATTTCATATAGAAGAGAAAAACGTAATTTATATATCATTTCTATTTCTCTATGTGCTTTGAACTTACCAAACTAGGATTTCAGCTTGGCATTAGGTGGTTTGGTTTGGTTCTATTTGCCTTTTGATGAAAACTTGTGCTATGTAAGTTTCTATCTCATGCTTTGTTGACAATTATGATCTTATTTTATAGCTTTTGTTATTCTGATCGCTCTATAAAATTATCTAACGTTGATTTTGACATTTTGTTTGACACACAGAGAAGCATAAAAGCTCGACCTCTCTTAATTTGGGCGGAGAGTTAAAGAAAGACGGAGAAAGAGAGAGAGAGAGAGAGAGAGAGATGTTGAGATTACATAAGCACAGGTAGCTACCTAAATTACGGACCAAAATTGACTTCAAATTATCCACCTTCAAGTCCCCTCAGTTATATATATACATATATATTATACACATATATTATGGATTTAGCAAGGAAAATATAGGAATTGGAAATTGTTGAAATTCTTTTTATAGGTTAATCTAAATGTGATATTTTGGGATCAATAATCGGTAATTAACAAATTGTGGATTATATTTTTATGATTTTCAGGTTCTTAAAGGATAGGATAAGTTGGTTGTATTTATTGTCTCTGTATAGAAACAGTCGAAACTGTTTCCAAGAAAAGTAAAGTTGCAGTGCGTAATGGAAGTTGTCAATAGAATGAGACTCTTTTGGAATGTATTCGGGTTTCAAAAGATAATTATTCCAAGGAGATGGAGGATTGTCTCTTCAAGTTCATTGTTTCCATGATATATAACTGTTTGTGTGGTATTTTTATCAGCAAGTCCGAGGCTTGAAATTTCTGTTGCTTTTGGTCTACTTTCTATTTAGGACTTTTATATGCTTATTATATAAGAGAAATTAAGTAAAATATGCACGAAAATAGGCATATTTTAGTATATATGCTCAGTTTAAAAACTCTCTGAAAAAATATGCACGTGGACGAAACTACCCTTAAAAATACTAAGAAAAAAACTATGTCCATATCACTTTTAATTGATCTAAATCTCTCTCTCGTACAGAACCTCTCTCTCTTTCGACTAAAAATCTCAGTCAATCTGAGAATTATAGTACTTCATACTTGTACAAAACCTTGTTCTCATATCTTACAATACCGTCAAACTTATGATTTCTCTATTTTTTCTCTTCATTCTTCTCCACATAGTTATGGGTATAGTCTAAAATAGCATATTATCAAATTTCGAGATATTATGAGGTAATTTATCTGTAGAAAAATAATTTTGAGGTTAATTTTTGCAAGTTTTGAAAAAAATCGCGAAGATTTTCGATGGTTTTTCGATGATATTTTGATAAAAAAAGGTATTCTCAGTAAAATTTCGATGAAAATGGTATTTTTGATAATTTTCGATGCAATTTCGATGAATTTTCGATGTACTTTCGATAATATTTCGATGAAAATAGTATTCTCAGCAAAATTTCGATGAAAATGATATTTTTGATAATTTTTTATGCTCGATGAATTTTCGATGCATATATTTCGATGAAAATGGTATTCTCAGCAAAATTTCAATGAAAATAGTATTTTTGATAATTTTCGATGCAATTTCGATGATATTTCGACAAAAACGGTATTTTTGATAATTTTCGTTGCAATTTCGATGATATTTCGAAAAAAGTGGTATTTTTATAAAATTTTATCGAAAATATCATTTTTATCGAAATATTATCGAAATTACATCGAAAATTATCAGAAATACCATTTTCATCGAAATTTTGCTGAGAATACCATTTTCATCGAAATATCATCAAAAATACATCGAAAATTCATCGAAATTACTTCGAAATTGCATCGAAAATTATCAAAAATACTATTTTCATCGAAATTTTGTTGAGAATACTATTTTCATCGAAATATCATCGAAAAACCATCAAAAATTATCACAATTTTTTTTAAAAACTTGCAAAAATTAACCTCAAAATAATTTTTTCACACATAAATTACCTCATAATATCTCGAAATTTGATAATATGCTATTTTCGATTATACGCATAACTATGTGGGGAAGAATGAAGAGAGAAGATAGGGAAATGATAAGTATGACGATGTTGTAAGAGATGAGAAAGTTTTTGTGCGAGTATGGACTATGGAGTACTATAATTCTTGAATTACTTGAGATTTTCAGTCGAGAGAGAGTTTCTGTATGAGAGAGAGATTCAGATCAGTTAAATGTGATGTGCATAGTTTTTTCTTAGTATTTTTAAGGACAATTTCGTCCACGCGCATATTTTTTCAGAGAGTTTATAAACTGAGTATATAGGCCAAAATATGCCTATTTTCGTGCATATTTTACCTAATTTATCTTATATAAAGTTCATCTCTGTCTGTTAACTTGTTAAGCACCATAAAATATTATACCGTAATATGTTATGAAATCTTGTAAGTCCTTTTAGTACAGAATAATATATGAATGAAAACTTTTGTCTAACGGGAGTTTGAACTAAATTCTCCCTGCGATTTGTAGTCCTTTTATTTTAGGGTGTGACAATTTTTATAATTAGTCACCAACTAAAAATATTAAGTCACAAATAATGTGATAATTATGCAATATGAAGTTAATTAAGAAAATATGAAGTGTCAAAATTACACAGGACAAAGAAGAAATTTGACGTTCCAAGACAAGTGTCAATATCAGATCTCCAATACATATTAACAGCCTATTGGACAACACATTCTGGCCTATAATGTAGTAAATCCTTATTGGAGGACGGTTAGAATTCGACACCTCATCAAAAGGAAGAGATGTGTTTGTATAATCTTTTGAGACCTTATTACAAGAGGTGTCCAAAATATAAACAATAAGGTGTCTGATACCAATGTAGTCGATTGTTGATTCTTCTGTACATCTCAGTAACTCAGGCCTATAAATATGGCTATAAAGACGTTTGTAGAGGAGGATGATTAGCTATCAATTGAATATAGAAAGCTTCTTTTCGTCCTCTCCTGAAACTAAAACTCCACTTGTTCTCTTTCTTTACCTCATCAATTCATTTTTCCATCTGAAACTAATTAATTGACTTCTCCTTCTCCACTTTCTCGGTTCTAACATCAATCAATACAAATAGATATACATGTTTCTTTCTTTTTACGAATTGCTGCCATTTTTTTTTCTATCCATCAATCTTTTTTCTTTTGTCACATCAATTTTGTTCTTTCTTTTAGCCTATCACTTGAAACTCTCTCTCTCTCTCTCTCTATGACTTCATCTCCATCAATTTCACCATTAATTACTCTTGGTTACCACCCTGAACATCACAGCAAATTAAGGCCATATCATTGCTTTATTCTAGTTATATTATCAAATAAACTCAGGCACACACATACACGTGTATATGTGTATATGTATATATGGTATCTATATGTTTAATATTAGTAGTTATATATATACACATATAATTATACATATGTATAATACTGCTATTATTATTATTATTATTATTATTATTATGCAGATTTTGGGAATATTGAGCTACTAACTCCATTATTTTCTATTGTTCTAAATATTTACAGGTGCTCACTATATATACATTGTGCTAATATTTAAATTATGCACTTTAAATACTCGTAGACTCATGATTCTGAGTTGTTTAGTAAGCTGAGTTGTGGCATAGACGACCCTTATTTGCAACTGTTTACGTTAAATTCAGCACTTTTATTTTCTTTTATCTTTAATATTATGGCTGGAATCATCTATGTCAAAGATCTAACTTTCTAATTATTTATTTTCAATATCGTTTATTTATATTTCTGATTGAATGGCTGGAATCACCTGTGTCAGAAAAACTAACCATATTTTTGTTTGTTTCTGACCATATAGCTCGTATCACCTGCGTCAGAAATAGTGGTTATTTAACACATGGTAATGGTCATTAAAACCACCCACACTTGTTTATTTGCAGGTTGAGCTGTCAAAGATACAATAAGTATTTAACATGTGGAGTTGTATTACTACAATTTTCTACATCCTTTTCTCCATTTCTGTCATTATCCTACTTGTCCTTAATTAAGTGTTTTTACGTTTAATTAATTTCTCTCTAATTAAATCACAAAAGCACCCCTGGAACACCTTTATTTATTGTGTTATACATCTTTTGGACTAATGAAGGCTCATAAGGAGAATATTTACAAATATTTTTTACTATAATTTAAAAATTAATTAGAATGGAGTATATGATTTTTAATGCTTTACTTCTATTTTATTATTTAGTGAAGTTACTAGACTAAATGAAATAACTGAACTTGGATAATCAAATGGTTAACAGTCGAATTAGTAATATGATCATCATTTTTTGTTAGTAACTAATCTAGAAATCAGTGACCATTGGATTGGTTAGTAATCAGTAACCATTTCGAGCCAAACTTGGTATTTTAGAATAGATTTTACTTTTTGGTCACCTATTACTTGGTGTTTGAAAGAGACTTTACTTCCTTGTTACTAGAAAAAATAACCAATCAGTGATTATGAGCTTGGTGTTTGGAAGAGATTTTTGGTTCATAGTTACTAGTAACTAGAAACTAGTAACCAGTCTAGAAATCAGTATCTACCAGGTTGGTTATTAACCAGTAATCATTTAGAGCTAAACTTGGTATTTTAGAATAGATTTTACTTACTTGGTATTTGAAAGAGATTTTAGTTCTTTTTACTGGTTATGAGTAACCAATCGATGAATCTGAGTTTAGTGTTTGGAGGAGATCTTTAGTACATGGTTACTAGTAACCAGTCTAGAAATCAGTAACTCTAGATTAGTTATTAACCAATAACCATTCAGAGCCAAATTTAGTATTTTGAAATAGATTTTACTTTTTGATACTTGTTACTTGGTGTTTGAAAGAGATTTTAGTTCCTTATTATTGGTAATAAGTAAACAATCAATGAATATAAGCTTGGTGTTTAGAGAAGACTTTTAGTTCATAGTTACCAACAATATGTAACCAAATTGGTTACTGTTTACTAGTAAGCAAAGTAACCATTTTAAAACAAGGAATCGCTTATTATCCCTAAGAGAGGGAAAAAGAAGTAGTCGCTTATTATCACTTTTTCTTTTTTCATTTAAAAAAAAAAGTTCAAAGAGAAAATTGTTTAAAAAAAATAGGAAAAGGAAAAAAAAAAAGGTAACTGGTAATCATGTTATTTTTTAGTAAATAATTTCTAGTAACCAAAGTAACTATTTCTCTCCTTCAAAAAAAAAAAAAAAGTAGCTCATTATTTATAAGAGGGGGAAAAATAAGAAGTTGACAGGAAAAAATAATTATAAAAAGAGGAAAAAGAAAAAAGATAAATTAATTGGCAACCATAACTAGAAACTAATTTGGTAACGGAGTATTAGTAACCAAAGTAACTATATTTTTTTATATTTCAAAAAAGTATCTCATTATTCCTAAGAGGGAGAAAAGCAAGAATGAAAATAAGTTAGTACTTCATTTAAAAATAAATAAATAGGAAAAAATGATTAATAAATAGGAAAATAAAAATAAAAAATTCAAATAGAGGAGTAGGTTCCGTAAATTTTTTTTAAAAAAAAAAAGATGTGGAAGTGTAGAATTGGAGTTATCAAAAATGATTATAAAAAGAGGAAAAAGAAAAAAAAATAAAGTAACTAGTAATTATAACGAGAAACCAATTTGGTAACGGATTACTAATAACTAAAGTAACAATTTTTTTTATTTCAAAAAAGTGGCTTATTATTCCTAAGAGAGAGAAAAACAAGAATGAAAATAGGTTAATACTTAATTTAAAGAAAAAAATGAATGGGAAAAATGATTAATCAAGAAGAAAATAAAAGTGAAAAATTCAAATGGAAATAGGTTCATTAAAAAAAAGAAAAAAGAAGAAGAAGAAGAAGAAGAGAGAAGTGTAGAATTGGAGTTGTCTGGAATCGAATCTATTGAAGTAGAATATGGCGAAGGTGCCACCAATCACTACATCCAATGGATTTTAATAAATACATTTGTGCTTTTTTACGTAATAAATATTTTAACAAAGATAGCTTTAATTACTAAATTACTACCGCGTTTATTTACTGTGTCTTTGTAATTATTTTAGCATATACACCACACGAAAAAGTTATACCATGTTTTTCGTAATTTTTTCTTTTTCTACGTCAAACTCAAGAATTCCCAAAATATTTTAAGGGGCTTATAGAAATATGACCAAATTTTGGGTCTAATTTCAGTAAATGTCCCTTTGTCAAATGTTATAGCAAAATGTCCAGTATATATACATATATACCAAGTATAAAATTTTATATACCAAGTATAAAAAATTTTATACCAAGTGTGTTTTAGTACAGTAACTAAAATTAGTAGATATGTGTATCTACTAAGTGTAAAAATATATATACCTAGACATTTAGCTATAAAATTTTAAAAGTGGACATCTACTTCATCAAATTTAAAATTTTGGTCATCCACCTAAATTTCTCATATTTATTAAAGAGCCCAAGTTCAAATTTTTAAAAAGGCCCATGACTCATTATCCGTTGTGACAAACTTGTAATATAATTAAAAGGTAGACTAACCAAAAAAAAAAAGGTAAAAACAACAACAACAACAACAACAAAAAAGGGAAGTGGCAGCCCTTCACTCTCTCTATACTCAACCTTTTTTACTATATAAAACTTGTATTTCTTTATCCTCCTCTTTTTCTCTTAAATCAAAAACCCTAGTTCTCTCTCTTTTAAAATCCCCAAATTCCGTATCCAAGAAAAGAGATCTAGAAAAGTCCCAATTTTTCGATCTAATCTTGAGTTAATTAAGCAATCTAAGAGCCTATGTTCCATACTGGCCAATGTATAATCTTTAGTTATGTTTTAATTCTTAAAACTATGATTTTAAAGGGAGCAATGCTATGGGGCACCAGTGGTGCCCAGTACCACAGTGACATGTCTGTTTGTCACTGGATGATTTAATTAATAAACTGGATCCCACATGGGCCCCACTTAAATTATAATTATGATTAGTCAATGCCAGACTGACACATCACTGTGGTGCTGGGCACCACTGGTGCCCTATAGCATTATTCTTTTAAAGGCCTGCTAGTTTAGAAGCCTATTTAAGGCCATTTAATGAGATGCTTTCTCTCTCTCTCCTTTACTCATTTTAGAGGGCCATTTAAAGCAATTGATGAGGCATAGTTCTGTAGTAAATTTTGAGAAAATTAGGTGAAAGACCAATTTTTTACATTAGATTAAGGAGGTATTGAGTAAGTTAAACATTTAGCAATAAACTTGAGTTTAGTCATATACTAAGTTTTGGGTCAAAAAATGATCAACTAACTAGTTAGCCCATTAGTATTTTCCCTTTGGGTTGTTTTGTTTTTCAAATATTTTTTGTGTACCGTTTTCATCTATTTAATGATATTTTTCTTGCTTGGAGGTGTTTGGTGCGAGATGGGGCTTTCTTGGATATAGCCTACTTGGGATACTTGAGATTGCTCTTAATATTTCTTCTCCTTCTTAGGCTTTATTCAAAAAATTATTGAAAAGCCTATTTTGAAGGTGTTTATTAAATGATGAATTTGGTTTTCTCTTATAGTTACTTTCAATGAAATGTGGTCATATTTTAAGTTATATTATTTTCTTTTTATCCATATAAGCTAAGCATGGTTCTTTACAAAATATACTTCTGTTATAATATATTTTAGGAAATACACTCCTCTTAATACTTTTTTTAGTAAATACACCTTTTTAAGTTTTAAATTATTTTAAATACAAAAATGCCTCTAATACTTATCTGATTAAGAGTCCACACTCTAGCTAGACAGAGAAAGTCGAGTCATCTAGCATCTTTCGATACTAGTGTCTAGCACTCTTGATACCAACCATGTCTAGCTCATAACGTTCAAACAAGAATCTAGATCTAGCTAGACAAGAGGAGTCAAGTTGCTAGACATCTTGTTTACCGCTATTGGACACTCATGTCTACTGCTTCTAATACCTTGTTTAGTGCTAAACATCCAAACTTTTTTTTATGTCGAGTTACTAGACACTTTTATCTAGTACTCACCACTATGTCCAGCACTTTTAACTTAAGAGGTGTACATGTTTTTTTGCATCTCTTTTTTTGAAAGGGGTGTAATTATCTAAAAATTATTAGGAGGAGTGTATTTTCTAAAACTTACTATAGAGAGAGTGTATTTCACTTAATTTCCCTAAGCTTTAAGCATGTTTATACTTCTTGTTTTATTGTATATCTCCTCAAAATCATATGTTGAACTTATAATATGAAAAGCTTTACTATAACAAGAAGTTTTCAAGTACTTATTTCTTAGCATTGAGTAGATGATAGAATTCCTACGAGTTTCTATATCTAATTAAATCTGAGCTTATAGTATGTGAGCTTCTAATTTTTTACTGTATATGTGTACTTATTTTTCATTTTATAAGTAAAACTCAAAAATAAAAAATAAAAAGGGTGCGAAGCCATTTAGCGTAGCCTTGGACAAGTGTTTAATGTGTTTTTCTTTTGTTTACCAAGTGGTCATACTTCGGAACCATCACTGAAGATTATAAACAGGAGATTCAAAGTAATTTAATTATTTTATCATATCTCGGGGAACTCATGAATCATTTTCCATATACTCAATTCTCAAACAAAAGTCCAAAAAGAATAATGATAATAATAATTAAATTACTAATAATTACTTTTTTTTTTTTAAAAAAAAAACACTAATATCAACGTTTTATCTTACATAGCTGTACAGAACTTACTGCAGTACCCTTCTAAGCAAAACGCCAAACGGATTCTAATTCATCAAAATATTGTTTTCTCCACTCCTTTCAAGATGTTTCTTGACAAGATATTAGTGGATAAAAGGTAAACATATTGCGAAAACACGAGAACAAGCAACACTTTTCAAGATATAGAAATTGAGAGACCTAAGACAGACTCTCCATTAAGACCGACTACATATCAGATAAAAGATCAAATCACTATTTATCTCAACTATGTCCAACAAAGTTGGGGAAAAAGAATCACAAGCACACAATCCTCACAAAATCAAAATCCAGACGATTCAAGACATATTATAGACAGTCGTCTTAGTCTTCCAGGTAAATGAACAAAAGATTCAGGGCACAAGTGATATATTTTTGAAGTACTCGTGCTCAAGAGCATTCCTTGCTGTAATTCTCTTGCTGGGGTCCAAGCATAGCATTTTCTGTCACGTAAAAGGAAAATACTCAGGGACGCAGAAACCCAAATGGTAGCGGAGGTTCTTAATCAAGTACAATATTCGATATAAAATTATTGTAATGTTCATTATAAAAAGGCTTTGTTGAATTGAACCATAACATGACAACATTAAGTCTCAGAGTTGCAAAGAGCATCGCGTCAAGCAGTCAGAGAAGGATGGAGGAGTCAGAGGATGGTGGCAGTAAAAAGAGAGTAAATTTCAATATCACTTGTTCCTTAAGAACCTTATCTAACAAGTTTAGAAAATTTATATGAACATTAGACATCAAAGAAATAAAGATGCCCATTCTCTGGTAGATTATTAAGCTAATGTCGAACTGGGCTCATTTAAAAGAAAAACTTATCTATGATTTCAGAAACCTAAACTCAACTTGCATGAAAGCACGTAAACCTAGGAATTTTATTTTTGAACTCCACAATGTATGATATCATGCACGAATGTTTATATCTTTCTCTTTCAATACTCTTAAAAATAATCTTTTAGAACAATTAATATGAAAATAACTTCTTGAATAAGTGAGAAGAAACAACAGGATAAGGAAGATTAAGTAATAAAGGACTATGGCATTATCATCGTATCTAACATTAAGGTGTGAAAGTTGTAGATCCAAACTTACAGAAAGAAGATCAAGACCAGCTGATTCAACATTTGGAACAATAGTTGCTAAGTCCTGCAAAGTAAAGGTTACGTCATTTTAGATTCTCAGAAACAAGTGTCGTGTCAGGATTTCATAAAAGAGGTTATGGAGAAAATTACCTTCGGAGGCCACCTAGGAAAGGACGATTTAAAATCAGGCAAAGAGCTCACTCCAGGCCATGTATTCTCACTTGGAGTACCCAAGATTCTTCATAAAGGAAACAACTCTATGAGAATATAATACACGCATAAAATTTTGGAATTCTTTGCAACTTCTTTTATGATTTCTATTATGAAGTAGAAGTCATGGCCTCATTTTCAAACAAAATCTAAATGACCAACTCTAACCACTGAATTATCCTCTTCACTTTTTTCAATTTTTCAAAATCTACGACCATATAAATGCAACAGGATAGAGACAAAAACTATATTACTTCCACAAGGTCAGCCAATGTTTCATTTCATATATTTCCACACTAGTATTTCTAACTCAATAGTTTTTCTTGTGGAAGTGCAAATGGAGGTTCAAGAAAAGGAAATTTTAAGAGTCATCAGTCTTAATTTATCCTTTTTTTTTCCAATCTCAATTTACCAATTTGTTTGTCTGCATTGTCGATTTTTAATGCTGACCAAAAATAAAGTATATCAGAACAGGGCTTGCTAGCCCTGATGCTGGTTGCAGATAATTTCTTCCAATAGAAAGAAGAGGGGGGGTGGCGCGGGGCGCGAGTAGTTTCACCTGAATATCTTGAACAACTCGTCAATCTCAGAGTCCCCTGGAAATAATGGTCGTTGATTCACCATCTCAGCAAATATACACCCCACTGACCAAACATCGACAGGGGTGGAGTAATGACGGGATCCAAGCAATATTTCTGGTGCTCTGTACCAAAGGGTCACCACCTAGACAGAGCCACCACAAAATTATAAACCCAAGCTTGGCAATAATTTGTAGAGTAATGACGGGATCCAAGCAATATTTCTGGTGCTCTGTACCAGAGGCTCATCACCTAGACAGAGCCACGGCCACCACATAATTATACACCCAATCTTGGTAATAATTTGTAGACTGAAAGTTCATCATTTAGACCCTAACTAGGAGGTAGCTGTCTCACTTAAAATAGTAAGGCATTAGAAGTATAAGGATAACATAAAATGGTACTTATCACTTTGAACCCAGAAAACTATTCAGTTCCAAGAGTAAACCATGTTTCTACATCTTCATAGCTATCTCGAAACTGCTGCCTAAATAGAGGGTAGAAAAGAAAAATTGATCATAGAAAGTTTAGAGCCCTCAATTTAACAATCAACCATTGATAAGAACTAAGAACAGGAAAGAAAATATAAATCTCTTGCTTAATCACACCTCATGAGTAAAAGTCCTGACTGGAATACCAAATGCTCTGGCTAGTCCAAAATCTGCAAGCTTTAGTGCATTATTGCTACGATCAATCAATAAGTTCTGGGGTTTCAGATCTCGATGAAGAACTCTATGAGAATGACAATATGCAATGCCACGGAGAATTTGATAAAGAAACATCTGCAGAAATGCAAAATAACCATATGAAGTTCCATTGCAAATAGTCCCCAGTGCATCAATGAAAGTAATTTAAAGTATAATAACTAATATGACTACAAAGAAAACATAAAGCATCAATCTGAACCAAGCCATGAAATGTAGAAAATCTGCTTTACAGACTACAAAAAGTAAAACCATGATTAAGAAGTTGACAAAAGTACAAACTGGAAATTGTGCCCTGCGTACGATATCATACTGTGAAATAATGCAATTTTTCGTTAACCACAAAAATAGTCAATAAGTATTATATATTTTAGAGGTTAAAAAACAAAACTCACTTTTATCTGGTGAAGATCCTTTGCAAATTCTGGAGATGTATCCATATGCTTCTTCAGATCCAAGTCTAGGTATTCAAAAACCAAATACAAACGCTTCTCACTGTGCACTACATCTTGTAAACTGTCAATGAAATACCACATCGACAATTTTTAAGCTGCTCTATTTTAAAATAAAATTTTAAAAATGAACAAATATGAACAGTCATAAATAACCAGAAATAATAATAACAAGAATAATCATAAATAATGAAACACAACAATATAGAAATGTTTCTTGTCAATACTTTATTGTTTTACACAATAATATTCTTCCTCAATATTCCCACAAATATTCAAATTTTTTTAGATCCCAAATCTGAAAATTTTACATTGGCTAGACACTAAAATCAATTAGACCTTCCCTAGTTGCCCTTGTTTACTAGGCCAATTTTACATTGGCTAGACACTAAAATCAATTAGACCTTCCCTAGTTGCCCTTGTTTACTAGGCCAAGACACACAACTGAAAGTTTTGACCTAAGGCTTCATAAAAATTTGCTTGAAATACAGCATAAAAATTGTTTAAGGATCAAACCCATGACAAATGAAGTATCTTAGGAAAACGTTTTGGACCAGAAAATTGTTTGTCTAAATCTCTCGTTATCGCTGTTGTTTTTGTCGTTATCATTATCATTATACTTGGTATCCAAACACTATTGCTCAAGACAAAACATACATGCATCAGCGAGCACAAGAATTTCAGAAGGAAAGGGGAAAAGAAGTGTTCCTCTAATGTGTCATACATCATACAACTGTAAAACCAGTCAAATATATGTATCTACTTATGGTCTACTTACCGCACAATGTTCCCATGCTGCATTTCTTTCAAGAGAGAAATCTCACGTATAGCTGTGCTTGGCACTCCCTCATCTTCTTGCTCCAAACGGATCTTCTTCAAAGCTATAGTCTGATTAGTGACACGGTCACGAGCCTTGTAAACCACACCATAGGTTCCTTCACCAATCTTCTCAACTTTTTCATACTAAAATATTCACATACATCACCAATCAGAGCATAGAAATAAATACGATGAAATTAAAATTTACACAGAGAGAGAAATCAACCACTAACCTGGTCCATGGCCAGGCTCAAATAGTCTCCCTGCCAAGTGTAAAGCTACAAAACCTAAAAGAAAGCACAATTAGTATGTCCAAAGACCAGTAAAGTAATCTTATGGTGTCTTATGGTTTGAATTTGTGCGTAATATGTGAATTTCACACTGAAAGAATAAGCATCATTTGTTTCTCTTAATTTACAAGATCTGAATCTGAAATGTACCACCATAACCCCACCCATCACAGTATGAGAAAAGGTTAAAAAAACTACTTTTTCCTTCAGTTTCTTTACCCCTCCCAAAATTACTGTAAATCTTAAGAAAACTACATATCATGATATTCTAGTTTGGGAAAATTAGTCACTCAACTCTCCTCAAATAATTTCTAATCCCAACTTTGAATCACATTTTGCCATTAAGTTTAAATCATCCCTAAAGGAATAACATAATGCATATTCATTATACCTATATTTAAAGTTGTACATATCTCTTCAAGCCATCAGGTTATTTACTCTGTTTCGTTCACAAATTTCAATTAATCATGAAAAAACAATTTAACCGTCCCAAACTTACATATAAATGTACAGGTGTTCTCTCCCTATACCATATTTTCACAATGTAGCCACTAATTTACTTCATTAACACTCTCCTCTGAACGTAACTAAAAACTGAATAGAAATTTAGGACGCGTTTGGTATAGGATTCGAATTCTATTCTACAAATCTGGAAACAGCTTTCATATAGAAAGTTGATAGGATAAAATTTCTATATGAAAGCTAGTTTCTGGATTTGTAGAATAGGATTCGAATACTATACCAAACACGCCTTTAGCATTTGCTTTCTCTTGAACATCAATAATTTGTAATGTAGTCACTATACTTGCATTACACAAATTGATCCGGCAACCTAATCCGAAA
This sequence comes from Trema orientale, assembly GCA_002914845.1. Lineage (NCBI taxonomy): Eukaryota > Viridiplantae > Streptophyta > Magnoliopsida > Rosales > Cannabaceae > Trema > Trema orientale. The sequence goes on along the minus strand of JXTC01000039.1, from coordinate 183,075 downwards.
CTCTTGCGAGTTCAAAAATTGTAACAACTTTCTTACTCACAAACACCAAACCTTGTCTCATACAAAAGAGAGTCATGACTAACAAAAGCTACTAGCTACTAGCTACATTGCCATTAAGTTAATGATTCAAAACCTCAGAAAGAGGTATTACAAATCAATCGAACCAACCAGCACCGTAATCGATGAGAAACAATTCAATATAACAGTAGAAGCTAATCTACTCTACAGCATTGAATCAATTCAGAGCTTAAGTAGAAAAATCAGACACAAATTAAACCACACAAACTGCTAAGATTCACCGATTAGATTCAAATTACAAACTAAAACTATCAACATTGTGATTTGACTCCGAATAATCATTTCGAAAATCGAAGCCGGGAACACTGGGTTTGAGTTTGAGTCGAGTCGATTGTCTACGCGAACTCGACTCAAAACCATTTCATCCTCAAACGGCCGAGTTGACTCGGCCATTGTAAGCCTTTCCTAAAAAACCAGACGAATCTCTTCCAAATCAAACACCATTGCCAAACTTTTAGCTTCTTTTTTCAGGTGAAATTCACAATTGATTATCAAACTGGAGCAGAGCAAAATGAGAGACACGAGAGAGAGAGAGAGAGCGAGAGAGCGAGAGAGAGAGAGAGAGAGAGAGAGAGAGATGGGAGAAGTAAAGTGTACCAGAGAGAGAGAGAGAGAGCGATGAGAATCGGCGCCAAAGAATGGGGTTTCGGGGGAATCAGCTATGGCGGGTTTAGCCGAGGGAGACTTCTGAGGTCGTTTACTTACCCTCAGCGTCAGCCCTCCACAAAAACCATCTCTCTCTCTCTCACTCACTCAAATAATGTGAAAAATATAAATTTACAAAAGGAAAAGAAAAAGAAAAAGGTAAAGTCGCATATATACCCCCAGCCAATTCTTTTTCAGATTTTTTTACACAAGTTAATAATGTTAATAGGCCGCGCATTATACATGTAGTAATATTTTGCCCTCTAAATTTTAACTTATATATTAATGATTTATGAATTATCCTTACATAGTTGCTGCAATAATGATCCTTTTGCCACAAGCTCTTAAATATAATAAGTCATTATAAAGCACATAATTTGGTAACTATGATCAATAATGAGATTCTAAATTTTTAACTTACACAATAGACTACCAAGATTCATAAGACTTATGCAATTATTGCAACAATGACCATTTTATCTAAATTTTAATAGTAATGAGTTTTGTGCAAAACACATAATTTAGTAAGTATTGTTAAAAACAAGACTCTGACTCATAAAAATAAATATCTAATTATACGCTTTATCCATGATTATTTTTTGTTAAAAAATTAATAATTTGTGATAAATGAGTCATTATTGTAGCAATTGCATAATTCAGATGTCATTATCATGTAAGTTAAAATTTTAGAAGTAAAGTGATACAATGAGTATAGTTGATGCGCCATTGTTATATTTAATCCTAACATAAACAATAATTTGTCATAGAAGTTATTTTCATCCTTTTGTTCTCAAAAGATGGGTAAAACAGTATAGTCACAATACTCTTCTTTTTTTCTTTTTTTCTTTTTTTTTTTTTTGTTTCTTCGGTTAATCATATATTCAGAATTCAGCCCTTAAATTGTTAGTTGAATTTTACTTTGACACTCAAAATTCAAAATTTACCTATTTCGGCACTCAATCTTTTATTTTTTTCCCATTTAATTTCGTTTCGTCACTCTTTTCCGGTAAATAGAGGGAAACGCCATGCATTATTCACATGAGTGCTGATTAATCTCTTCTCTTATAATGAAGGGAATCCGCTTTTGGCTCATGAAATCTCTTCTCAAATAATGTGCTTATAAAATTGGTACAGACTGGTTACTTTTTCATCCAAATAAATCTGATCGATCTGCAGTTGGTTTCTTTGAAATCTCATCCAATTCAATTCACATTTCATCGGTATTTCATATTTGTATTTTGAGGATTGAATTTGATCGATTTTGGTTGGTTTAATAAGTTATTTTTTAGTTTGGTCAGTCTGATCTTTAGCATCTGATCTTATGGTCCCTTTTTACATTTTTTTATCACTTTGTTGCTTAAAAATATTGAAAAAAGCATGAGACACTCAGCAAGAAATTTTTTTAAAAAGGATATTTTGGGTATTTCACTTAAATAAATAAGTTTGCTATTTTATGGTTGAAGATAAACTATATGTCACCTTCTCAATTTAAGAGATAACTGATAACAATTATTTGTATTTATGTACTATACTGACAAATCAAATAAAATTTTACATTACATTATATATGGGCACCAATCCAATAGGTTTTTTTTTTTAATCATTTTGGCCAATTAAAATTTATCATGTACATTTTTTTTATAGTAAAAAATAAGAGAGAGAAATAGCATTAATGATACATGTCTTTTCATGCACATTATTATAGTCGTTAGATCACTATTAGAAGATGATCCAACGGCTTGAAAAAAAATAACTATATATATAGGTTAATAGATTGGCAACCTCTATATATATATATATATGGGTGATGTTTCAATGGAGATTTTTGTATTTGCTCCATGGATGGGTAAACCTATCAAGTTGAATATGACCTACAATAGCAAGTAATTTCACCTATTTTTGATCAATTAATGTTTTATTCAATTATTTTTCTTTTTTATTTATTTCTTTTCTTTTTTTGATTTTAACTTATAAGTTTAATTTTTTAAATTTCATTTAATTTGAACATATTATGCTACTAATATGAATAAGTAATTTTTTTGAGAATTTAAATAATGTTGATTTTGTTTTTATATGAGATATAACGTTAGTTTTTTTTTTATAATGAAAAGGAATATTAGTTTTGAAATTATAAAAAAGAAAGAATGTTTTTTTAAGAAAAAATTTTGATAAAAAATTAGTATTTAATAGTTTTATATTAACGGTTAGTTGTTTTTTTCTTAAGAATATATACATAACATTAGTTTTTTTTTTTTAGGGGATATATAATGTTAGTTTTGAAATTATAAAAAAGGACTCATTTTTTAATGAAAAATTTAATATATATATATATACAATTAGTTCTTTAGAAAAAAAATATCTAGATATATATACGGTTATTTATTTTTCTATTTATTTTTTAATAAAAATAAACAATAGAATGAAAAAAAGAAAAAACAATGAAAAAGGGATTGGAAAAAAAAAATTCCAACTCATAGGTCACATATAGGTTACTAATTTTTTAAGTCATAAATATTTAATTAAATTTTCATTTTTTGATAAAATTACTAATATCATTATAACCATCAGATTAAAATCCAATGGTCCAAATGAAAGTACACATCAATGGAGCAAAAATAAAAATTTCTATTGAAACATGACCCTATATATATATACAAACTATTAAGCATTTAGGTAATATACAACTATATATAAAAAAACTTGGATAATGTAAGATTAAAAAGAACATAAATAAATTATTGAAAATCAAAGCATTGTTTATTGAGAAAATTTGATTTTTTATGGTATTTCTTCAAAAAATTGAAAAATCCTGGAATTTGAAATTGTTCTGAAAAATTCTGGATTTAATTATAAAAATACCACTTATAAAAGTATTTAGAAAAACACCATTTTTTATTGATTAATGAGATACTTAAGGTAACTAGTCGAGTTACCTGAGGTAACTTAAATAGTTACTTCAAGTACCATTGAAAAATATCAAATTTAAAGAAAAATGATATTTTTCTAAATATTTTTTAAAAGTGTTATTGTTCTAATAATATTTTTAAAAAGTGATATTTTCCTAAAGCAATCCGAGAATTTTCAAAAAAATTAGTCCATCCGGGATTTTTCAATTTTTGGTATCTTGGGCCTAAAATTTTGTAAATATCCCATGTTTATTTACATATTTGGGAAAAAAAAAAGAATCTTTTAAATATTGAAAACAAAAACGCATCCTAATTATATTTTGAAGGAAATTAAGCCTTTTATGCCATTTTTAGAAAACAATTTAAAAAAAAAAACGGTAGCTTGTATTTTTTGTAGGCTCGGTACGATTTTTATTAAAAGAATATCATTTTTAAAAAATATTTAGAAAAATATCATTTTTAAAATAGTAACTAGTAACTGGTAACCAGTTTTCAGAAACTAGTAATAAGTAATCAAAAGTATTTAAAATGATATATAACTTGTTTTCAGAAACTGATACCTAGTAACCACTTTAAAAATATTATTTTAAAAAAAAAATTAAAAAGTGATATTTTTCTAATAGAAACCCTACGAAATTGGAAAAAAAAAGAAATCTGACTTTCGTATTTATGTAATTCTTTTAAGTTTTTATAAGTAAAAATGTTAGAAACCCTGTTTTAAGCTTATAATAAAACTTCACCCGTTTAATGAGTCCATAAAAGATCCAAAATTCCCCCAAAACTAAATAATGACCTTAAGGGAATTATTTACTTTTTTCATAAAAAAAATGTTTTCTTATTTATATTTTTAATTGAAATAAGGGTATTACCCTAATTTTTAACTCTACAAGATGAGTAAAATGTCCTTATTAAAAGCTACAAATAAGTGTCACATCTTTTCTATTTAGTTTTATCAGCGAAATGGATAGTATGGATTAAAATAAGACGCTTTGACTAAATGGGTAGTAAAATAAAGACTTTTTAAAGTTCAAATGATAAAATGAGATTTTGTAAATAATTCAAAGGCAAAATGAGACAAACCATCATTTAATAGTGACTAACACATGATATTTTTCGTCTATTTTATAGTAGAAGAGTAACAAAACGGAGTTAATGAGATAAAAAAGGATCAGTGTCAAAATAAAATAGGTCTTATTTTTAAGTTTAGGGGCCACAATAATATTCATATAATAGTTTGTGGGCTAAATGTAGGATTAATTCCTTTTTTTAATATGGCAGAAATTTTTATCCTAAAATTTTACTATTAGTTTTATTTAAAGCTACTCTTTTTTCACTTCTCACCTTTTTTCTCATGAAATTTTAAAATTCAAAATTTTATTCTCACCTCTTTTAAAATCTTCACTAATTCCAAAACTACCCACCAATGAAAATTTTATTGAAATTTCAAAAAAATACATCTAATCTAATCCGTGAAAAGGTTTTCAACCAATCTAACCCGTTTCACAAATGTATAGATTGTAATAGTCATTTGAGATAAATTAATAAGTCCTTATAATTGGGCTTTATATTTCTTTTCCTTGTTTTCAGATTACTTATTTTTAGCACAAATATGGCTATTTTATGAATTCGGCCCACTACGCATCATTTTAGCATTTGAACTAAAAAAAATTATAACAGTTAAAATCTAAAATTTAACAAAATAACCAACCTAATTATTAAGTAATTATTTAGCACACAACACAACAGTTATGTAGCACAAAACAATCCTTCAATATATTCATACTATTGTTATTTCGTTATGTGGTAATTTTTATTATATTTTTCTCAATCTTTTTAAAAGTTTTTTTATTGTAAAAGAAAAAGAAAAAGAAAATAATAATGATGATTGTTTTAAATTAAAATATATAGAAATATATTAAATACTATAAGGGTGGATGTAGCTAAATGGATAAAGGCATTGGATTGTAAATCCACCATGCGCGAGTTCAATTTCCATCGTTCGCCCATAAACGTTATTATTCATTTTTTAATAAATGATTGACTACAAAAAGATTTTCTTTAGTGAACGTGCCACAATAAATTACTCTTTTTTTTTAATTATAAAGACGAAGAAAGAGAATTGATTTTCTCTCCTATTTACTACGATGACGAAGAATTAAATTATTACTATATTTATTCCTTTTTCTAATACTTCTGCCATGTGCAGGATAATCTCAAGAAGTTGAGGGTTTTTTGACCAATTGAGGCTCTCCCTTCACCACCCCCATTGGGATGGTCTATAAGGTTCATAACTACTCCTCTTACTACTTGACGCTTACTTAGCCAATATTTATATCCGACTCTATCCAAACTTTTCTGGTTCACTATAATATTCCCCACTTGTCCATCTATTGCTAAGTAATTTTTTGGTATCAAACAGACCTCCCCAGAAAATAATTTTAATGTGGCTGATTTCCCCTATTTTGCAATCAGTTTCACTGCAACACCTATTGCTTTAGCTAATTGTCCACCCTTTCCAAGTATAATTTCTCTATTAAGTATGGTTGTGGCTAAGGGCATATTGATTGAAGTAGATTCTTCTTTTTGATCAATCAAAACGCTTTCCCAAACTATACAAGCTTTTTCTAATGCATACAGCTTTCTAGATGTAGATGATGATATCTATACACATAGATCTTCTATATATCATATAATTCTTATATGTATGATATGTAGAAGTACTACATGAGTGGATATATAGGAATTAAAATCTGCCGAATCAATCATGTTATGATCTTTTATATCCCAAGTCTTCTTATTCCTTCATCTGGCTTATGTTCTTCATGTAGCATTCAGACTGAATGACTATGAAATTACGTCAATAATTCCATATATTACGAGTATCGTCGGAACATCTCTATTTTTCTCCTAAGGAATCTTTAGAATTACCACTGTTTAGCTTTTAATTTGTCTCTGACCATCAAATGAAATATGAATAACATATCCTCCTCTCTTTGAAACAAGGGATGCTTCTAGTTGGTTATGTCGATGCTTGAAACATTTTTGTCTTCGTGAATACCCATCCTCCTTTCTTTGAAATAAGGGGTGTTTCTGGTTGGTTCTATCGGTTCTTAAAATGTTAAGAATCTGACCACCCAGATTCACTATGCCCAGGATGCTACTTCAAGGAAATGCCAAGAAAATAGAGAAATTAGAACATAAACAAGATTAACAAGCACAACACAAGATTTAATGTGAAAAACTTCCTAAATCAGGAGAAAAAATCACGACCCTCAGAAAAGACTTTCACTATATAAAAAATTCTTATAATCATATAGTTTCCTCTCTTCTATCTAATGATCCTCGAATACACCTAAGAGAATTTTCTCCCTAACTCTCAGAATAAAACTCTCACTTTTACTCTCACTCTTGATATTTTTCACTCACTCTAAGATGAAGAAATGAAAATGATTAAGCCTCTATTTATAAGTCTAGGCTTACCAACCTCTCTACCAAATCCTCACATTATTGTCATATATAATACGCTGCTTATGTGCTGTAAATATGCATTTTCTACCATGTATACCTTATATAACTTTTTGACATAAATATAAAGATATCCTCCATCTCCTTACATGGTTTATACGTGGTAGAGATATTCTCTCATTTAGTATACTAAATGAATTTAAATGCTAACATGACACAATTTTATTTTCTCCCTATTACTATGTCTCTAGAGTCAATAATTTTCTGTAAGAAACTATTAAACTTAATCACTTACTGCCGTTACTCTTCAGTTTTTTGTTGAGGTCTATCTTGTAGAGATACTCAAATTGGATCGTGAAAGCCTATGCACCTCTGTAACTGGGTAAACAACACAAAAAATTATCTTTACATTGGGTGGTTTGGTGTTTTGATGATCCATACTTAATTTGACTGTAGCTTCTGTATTTATTATCACTTTCGTTGCTGTCCCTCTGGTAGATATTAATGGTATTTGTGAACCTGTTTTTGAATCTCTACTTTGTGGAAATAATATTATTTCTGGTGCCATTATTCTTACTTCTGTAGCTATAGGTCTGCACTTTTACCCAATCTGGGAAGTGATTCGGTTGATGAATGGTTATACAATAATAGTCCTTATGAGTTAATTGTTCTATATACTTCGTGCTTGGTGCAACTTGTTACATGGGTCATGAGTGGGAACTTAGTTTCCGTATGGGTATGTACCCTTAGATTATTGTTGCATATTTAGCTCTTGCTATAGTTGCTACTACTGTTTTCTTGATCTATCCAAAAGTTTTTTTGATGGCATGCCTTTAGGAATCTCTAGTACTTTCAATTTCATGAGTGTATGCCAAGCTAAGTATAATATCCTTATGCACCCATTTCACATATTGAATACTAATTATGTCTTTATCTCATTGAACAGATCAAATCATGAATCTATTTCTGAGATTCAATTGAATTGGAATACGGAACATCATAATAGTGGAATTTCTCATTTCCTTTCCCTTTGTAAATGTAGCAAATTCCGATTTGAGTATCACCCATTCATATGTATTTTATATATTTCATGTATTTATATTATATAGACGATAAAATTTCATGTGCTTCAATAAACAAAATATAAATTCAATCATTATTATATCGATCTGTATTATTTGATGAAGAATGAGCAAATAATGGGATTTTTTTTCTATAAACAAAAGAAGGAAATTCAAAAAAAAGAAAAAAGATGCTTGACCAACGTTTTCAGATCCACATTCATTTCTTCCTTTTCTTCCCTTCTAGATATGATTTTTCCTCCTCTCTCTTCTCTCCACCATTGTTCATCTCTCTTCCTCAACTATGACCAATACTTTTCGTCGGGCCTTCAGCGCCACCATTGCTACCATCGTCGACACAAACTCGTCAGCCCAACTCTATCGCTGAGTCCAAACTCGCCACCGATTATCACGAGTCTACCAAGCTTTAAATACCTATAAACCTAGATTGAGAATATTCAAATAAGATTCGAGTGCATTTGAGGATAGCATTACATTTGCTCTACGAAAAAGTGGTAGTTTTTAATGATGATGTTATATTTTAATCAATTGGTTAGTAAAAGTGGTATCTACCCATTTAACCCGATATGAAGAGTTCATTTATCCGGAACCGAGAAATAAGATAAGGAGGAAAACAGAAATCCGTAATCACTAGGGCTACTTACAAAAAGAATTTCACACATCATTATTTTTTTTAAAAAAAAAAATACTGAAAACATGAAGACACAAGCCAAAAATTCGCTCCATTTTAGGGACATTGGCTTAGGCAAAATGCATTAATACTACTAATAGTCCTACTACATAAACATAGATTTAACACTCAAAATCCTACTTTTACACACATTAATCAAATACCTGCTTTAGCTCTCTCAACCTATTTACATCCCTTTCATGATCTCACCAAACACTAAGAAAGTTTTAACAATTTTATTCCCTAAACTCAGCCGGAAAACGATCGATTTCATGTCGGATTCCGCATCAACAACTCGACGACATCTCTCATTGCGGGCCTTTCTCTTGAAATCTCATTGGCACACAAGCAAGCAATCCTAAAGTACTCCATCACCTCACACTCCACTAGTCCCTCCCGCGAAATACTTGCATCCACCATTTCGATTTCCCGGTTTTGGGCCACCATTTTCCTGGCCCATTCGACCAGGCCCATCTCCGCGCCGTCGAAGACCATCGGCAAATTGGGCCGCCTCCCCATCCCGATTTCCAACATCAAAACCCCGAAACTATACACGTCGGCTTTCACCGTCGCCACCGTGAACCCTTCCTTGTACTCCGGCGGCATGTAGCCCATCGTGCCGGCCACCTGCGTCGACACGTGGGAGTGCGGGGAGTCAATCGTCCGAGCAAGCCCAAAATCCGCTATTCGGGCCTCGAACTCCGAGTCCAACAACACGTTGCTGGCCTTAATATCCCGATGGATAATGGGCTTCTCAAGCCCATGCAAGTAGGCCAGCCCATTGGCCACTCCCCGAACGATCTTATTCCTCGTCGCCCAAGACAAGGGCAGCCGAAGGCTCTCCTCCTCCTCCGACGAGTCGTGAAGCCAAATGTCCAAATTACCCCTCTCAATGAACTCATAAATCAAGATCCTATCCGCCCCGGAAACGCAGTACCCAAGGATCTTTACGAGATTTCGGTGCCGAAGCTTCCCCAGGGTCTCCATCTCGGCCCGAAACTCCCGAAACCCTTGGAAGGCATCTGGATCGAGCTTCTTGATCGCGACGGTGGGCCCACCCGCGAGTTGGGCCTTGTAGACGAGCCCAAAGCTGCCGTCCCCGACGATCAGGTCGGCCGAGAAATTCCGGGTGGCGGCGACGATCTCCCGCATCGAGACGCTGAGCGAGGGATCGAACGACGCGCTTTCGTCCACGACGGATATCGACGTCAGCCGAGGGTTGGGGACGCCCCGGTCGCGGTGCCGATGATTCCGGCTCCGGTACGACTTGTCGTTTCGGCTCCGGCAGATTATGATGGCGGCGGCGAAGATTAGGGTTATGAGGAAGAAGCTGGCCATGGCGGCGAGGACGGCTTGTAAGGTCGGGTCCATGGCGGAGAGAGAGAGAGAGAGAGAGTCGTTTAGGTTTTGTTTGTTTGGTTTGTTTGGTTTAGAGAGAGAAAGAGAGAGCTTGGGGGGTTGGGAGAAGAGGGAGAGAGACGTGAGGGAGGGGATAAGGTGGAGGTGAGAAGTTTGACTGAGAAATGAGAATCAGAGGAGCCGCCATTAACGGGGTTAGGGGTGGGGTGGGGGGTTTCGTGGAAGAAGGTGGTTTTTTTTTTTTTTTTAATAAATTGTGAGAATTCAATTGGTTGGTTAAAGAGTCTAGTCGTCGTCTGGAGGGACAACGGCTTATTCAGTACGAGTCAACGCCCTTCATTATATGTTTGTTATTTTGTCATCAGTCATCTCTCTCTCTATCTGGTCCTCGGGGGTGGATGATGAGAATGAGATGTGGGAGTATGGATTTTACCAGTGGTGAACTCCATGTCTTCCTTTTAATATTTCAACACGTGCCGCTGAGAATATAGTCAATAAAATTAGAATAATGTTATAGTATGTGTCAGTCTGTTACTGACTAATCATAATTATAATTTAAGTGGGGTTCACGTGGGACCCAATTTATTAATTAAATCATCCAGTGACAAACAGACATGTCACTGTGGTGCTGGGCACTACTGGTGTCCCATAGCATTGCTCATAAAATTAACCAAGCATCCACTAAATTTTGGTAAATTTAGTGAATATTCAGTCAATTTATCCCTTAAGTTTTAATAAATAACAAAAAGGAGATGACTACGGTAGGGGCGTCCCTACGTAGGGTCATGCCTTAATTATCGTTGGATGGGAATCTGTGGAGAATAACGGAAATCTGTGGAGAATCTATTTATATACAGATTCTCATCTAACAGTGAATAGACAGGGCCCTACGTAGGGGCGCCCCTACTGTAGACGCGCCCTAACAAAAAATATATATATTTCACTTCTGGTCTAAAATACATAAATTTAAGTAAGATTGTTCTTTTTAAAAAATATATATATGTATCAAGATATCCTCACTTAGATATTATTAATTAACTATTTTTTAAATTAAAAAAAAAAAAAAAAAAAAAAAACTGTCCAAGACTTTTCCACAAGTAATCGTCTTTTTTTTTTCCCTCTTCATTCACCACCATTCTTCATTCACCACCATATGTTTTTTTTTTTTTTCCTTTTTAAGGTTATATTTGTTTGGTCAAATTACCCCACTGGCACGAAATAATTGATTTTGGTACGTTTTTCCCTAATTTGGTAAAAATAGTCGCACTTTGCTACAAAATGAGCAAAAATGATCTCATTTTTTCCTTAAAATCATCACTTCCTTGAATTCAAAAAGAGTTCTCTCAAAAACAAAAAAAAAAAAGTTAATCCTATTGCAACTTTTCATGCTTTTTTAGGGACAAAGTAAGATTACTTTTACCAGCTTTTGTACAAAATGTATCAAAATTAGTTATTATGGGGGGAATGTAATAGTTGACAAAAATCATGGGCAAGTGGTGATTTGTCATTAGTTATAAGTTTAGAATAAGGGTAATCTTGTCTTTTACATATCAATTTTCATCACCACATTAGACGTTGATGGGAAATTTGTGTTAATATATTAGGGGATTCCATTCTTATTTTCAAAAAATCATGGGATAAATTGAGCATTTCGCACAAGCGAGGAGGTTTGTTTTTTCTTGTCTCATAATACAAACATATTGAAAAATGAGAGGAAATTCTGTCGAGAGTCATATTTTTGCCTAAGTTTTCTATTTGTGGGTTAGTTTTTACTCGTAAGTTCGTTAGCAAATTTTATTTGTGACTTATCGTTTGCCCTTTTTATTTTGCTCATTTTCATGGTAGTTGAAGTAATATTATTGGAAAATTATTGATTTTGACCTTTTTTTAATACGCGTAGTGAAAAGGACAACCTATAAACTACTTACAAAATTAGGACTTTTATTGCTATCTCATTTAGGGCGCGTCTACAGTAGGGGCGCCCCTACGTAGGGCCCTGTCTATTCACCGTTGGATGGGAATCTGTATATAAATAGATTCTCCACAGATTCCCGTTATTCCCCACAGATTCCCATCCAACGATAATTAAGGCATGACCCTACGTAGGGACGCCCCTACCGTAGCCATCCCCTCTCATTTAATGAAAATTTTATAGTTTCAAAATTATCCATGACTAGACTTCAGTTGAAAATTTTTGACCAAATCGAAAAAGTCAAAAGTAAAGGAGGCAGCACTGAAAAGGCGGCCGACCATGTTCGATTGGGATCAAAAACCTTCGACTATAGTCGAACGGATGTTCGTCCTAGTCGAACGTCGATAAAAAATTTTCGATCGGTGATTTCAACTCCAGTCAAATTGTTTGACTATAGCCAAATAGTGGTTCGACCCAAGTCTAAAATTTTCGACTGGGGTCAAAATTTTTCGATCGACGGTCAAAAATCGATCGGAATAACCAAGAGAAACAACATAACAAGTTCGACCACAATCAAAAATTTTCGACCCTAGTCGAGCAGAGGTACCACCAAGATTGAGGTCGAGACCGTCAGTGGTGGCAGAAGTAGCTTGGAGTTTGTTAAATAAGAATGTATCTTAGAGTTTATTAGGGAATAGGGTATCCAAGTAATTTTACATATATAACGTGACAATAAGAATTATTTTTGAAAATATTTATAGGTAAGTCCATTTTTTCATCGTGAGAGTTTAGTAGACCTATATTATTCCCCAATATTATTCTGCGACGAATCTACTCATTTAATTTTCAGAAATAATTTAAATCACTAGCTAAATCACAAATATCTTTATTAGAAACTACTATATATGAAAATATCTGAAAATATAAAAAGAAAAATTATTTTAGTCCATGAATGTCAAAATGTCCTAGATTTGACACTCCACCTATATTTTTGTCTCAGTTTAAACAAATCCATTATATATTTTAGAGGCTAAAACTGAAATAAAAAAGATACAATTTAGTGTAGAAAATGGGACATTTGAAAATTGAGCGTTAAAATTGTGACAACAAAAATATAGTTTGGTTACAATTTTGGGTGATTTTAAAAGTCACAGACTGAAATGAGATTTGAGTTTCTTTACTAGCTAAAAGTAGTATCACCCTATTAAAATCCTATTAACATGTCAAAATTTCATCATTATTAGTAGGGGTGGCAATTCGGGTTACGACACGACGACACGACACGAACACGACACGATTTTTTGCGGGTTAGGGTTGAAGAAAAAAGGTGCGGGTCGGGTTCGGGTTGACCAACCTGACACGAATAAAAAAACGGGTCGGGTTCGAGTCAACCCGCTTGACACGAACTTGACCCGTTTGACCCGCCAACAAATCTATATATATAATTAAATTATAAAAATATTTTTTATTTAATTTGTTTATGACTATTATTATAGATATATTTAATTTGTACAATGTAAGTTTTGGGATTATAAGTTATTAATTATATTTATAAATTATCCCTAATTTATTTATTTTAAAATGAGACAATAATAGCCTTAGAAAAAAAAAATATAAGTAAAAAAATACGGGTCATAGCGGGTTCGCGGGTCAAAAACGGGTTGACGGGTCAAAATCGAGTTGTGGGTTGGATGTGATTCACCAAAACGGGTTGTGCGGGTCGGGTTCGGGTCAACCCGTTTTAGGTGCGGGTCGGGTTAGTGTTGATGGTTTTCTGACACGACGGGTCACGGGTCGGGTTCAGGTTGACATAATTTATGTATATATTAGACTTCAACCCGACACGAACCCGACCCGTCGACACGAATTGACACCCCTAATTATTAGTCAATCAATTGGGCTATTTTCAATTTTACCCTTCTTTTAAAGCATGTGATAAAAAAGAAGGACAAACTATAAACTCGTTTACAAAATTAGGACTTTCATCTAATGAAAAATTCAAAATTAAAAAATTGCTCCCAACACTACCCTGGTTGAAAATTTTCGACCATGTTGAAAAAGGCAAAGGCGACCGATTATGTTCATCCGTGATCAAAAATTTTTGAGTAGGATTAAAATTGTTTAAAAAAAAAGCCAGTTGAGATTTTTTGACCACCGATAAAAAAATAATCAAAACGTTAGGACTATAGTCGAAAAATTTCAACTCTAATCAAATAAAGGCATGGCTGAGATCAGGATCCGTGGTTGTGGCAGTTGTTGAAAATAGCGTGACAGGAGGCGACCCAACCATGTTTATTTGTGATAAAAAAAGTTTCAAGTAGAGTTAAAATTGTTCGATCATTGGTCGAGACTTTTAGACGACTGATCAAAAAATGGTCACAACGGCTAAGACTAGAGTTAAAAAATTTCAACTCTAATCAAACGAAGGCATGGTTGGGATTGCAATGGTAGTAGAAGTAGTTTAGAGCTTAATGCAGAAGAATGTGGGTTTATTACAGAATAAGGTATCCAAGTAATTTTAGATATATGACACAGCAATGATTAGTTTTGATAATATTTACAGATGAGTCCCTTATTTCCAGAGGTGTTCATCCAATCCAATCAGCAACTTTCTTAACATATTAAATTTGATTCGCACTATGTGCAGATTTCAAAAATTACATGTAATCCAATCCATATAAAACTTTTCAACCAGTCTAATTTAATCCGCAAACGTGTGGATTGGATTGGTTACTTTAGCTTGATTAATAGGCCCTTATTGTTGGGTTTTATGTTATTTTTTTGTTATATAGATTATTTATTTTTAGCAGAAATTTGTGCTTATGTGTTTTGGAAAGTAATAATCAGGTATGGTGGGTTATATAATAAAATTTAATCATTTAAACTACAACTAATAGAAAATTTTATGACACAAATGAATTACAAATAAATATTATACATATAATTATGTAACATGTATAATATGGATTAGATTGGATTAGTTACTTTTAAGATGAAAAGTATATCCGATCCACAGAAGTATGGATTTCAGAAATTCAATCTAATCCAATATATACATGTATAAATATTCGTACTCTATAGATTGGATTGCATCATTTTGTGCGGATTTTAGAAACCTCTACTTTTCATCATGAGGATCTTTATAAATGCCCCAAATTACTTTCGTAAAATATGTTGTTATTAAATTTCACTGTTGCCAAAAAAAAAAATTACACCTAGCTCTTAACTATCATGGCCGTAGTGTGCAAATTAAGCATTTTTGTAATACAAATGTGTGAAAGGTCTTCAAATACGTTTGAAGATGTGCAACCATACTTTTAGCTCATGAAGAGGAAAACTCTAGACAAGGTTTAAGCGTTAGACTTTGAATCATGTTTGGAATTGAATAATAAAGAAAGGAACAATCAAAGAAGCTTTAGATGGAGCTGGAAAGTTGCCATTCTACATGAACTAGCTGATAAATGGAGAGATTTCAATAACTAGGTGAAAAATGAAGTTGTTCCATCATATTATAAAACATACATGAAGATCTGTTTTCAGGGATAGAGCCAGTATTTTTGTCCAATGGGAGGGGACTCGAATTGCGTTTTGTCTATTTTATGGAACTATTCAATATTTTGTCTATTTTTGAGTGGGTGTTTTGTATAGTTTAAGATAAAAAATTGTAAATACATTTAAATTTTGAGACTTTAGGAAGACAAATAAAAAAATGGGGTCTCCAACTCCCTCCGTCATTGTCTATTTAAAGGATGCCCAAAATTCAGCCATTATGCTAAAAATCCAAAAAAAAATAAAAGAAAGAAAAAGGAAAAAAGGCCGCTTAGAAAGATTTTTCTAGAATTTATAATATATTAAACTTTATTTAGTTTTTAATCCTAGTTTGATTATCTATTTTTCTTTTGGCTGATGATAAGTCCAGGAAGGGGGTGAGGAATGTTTGTCGAAGGCCTTCGACAATGGACTCTACCCCTCGGGAGAAGAGTATGTCATCCTAGTCTATCGAATATTTGCTTGGACTCGGGAGAAGCACACATCATCCTAGTCCACAGAATATTTGCTTAGAGCGAGGATACATGTGGTTGTGATCTCTGGCATTCTACAACGAGTAGTGAGATGGCAGAATACAAACCTTCATATTTAAGGCTTTTACTCGAACCGGTGACCATGAGCCCATCCTAAACCTTCCTACTAGGCCCCACCCCCACTACGAGTGATTCTAATCGGATGAGCTTTGCTTTGAATAGATATATCCTACCGTAGAATTGTAGCCCTTTCTTGATCCTAGTAAATAGTGTTTAACTTTTTCAATAACACATGTTAGCTGCACGTGTGAGAGCATATAATTGTACCAAAAAGTCAAGTTCTATTAAGTGTGTAACTCTTTGTTGGGTTCACAAGTTAGACTGTTAGCTTTGCTTTGTTTTTCTTCTTCTTAGGGGCTCTTTTTTCTCGTTCCTCTAATAATTTAATCAATGACTTATTGTAAGGAAAGAAAAGTAATTCGGCAAAGAAATATAGTTTTGCTGAATTGAAAAGGACTTTATGACTTAATCGAGCGATGGTGCTAAGTGGTCACTCTAAGTGAAATAACTGGTGATAAGCACTAAACACTAATGCAAAATGAGCTTCTAAAACTTGATAATATTTATGATTTGGTTACATGAATTTTTATCTCTATAATTCGAAGTTCATCAACTTTGTCATGGTATCGTTTCGATATTTGTACTCAGATTTGATGGAAAGATTAGAATGAGATTAAATAAGGTTAATTAATCCTCTCATTTTGCTATCTTTAGATTTTATATTGCTTTTCAAGAATGATTAATTTATAGTATAAATGTATTTGACAGAGAGATTACGAATAAGATTAAACAAGGTTAATTAATAGATTAGATATTGCTTTTCAGAATGACTAATTTGTATTATCAATTCTGGTTGGAGGCATATGATTGTTGTAAGCACACTTCCTCAAAATATGAAGAGACTTTAAACTCCGATTCCCTCTAGTAAAAAAATAAAATAAAATAAAGTATCTAGTCGAAACAAAATTATCCTTTTTGACATGTTTCTACGTTAATTTAGAGAAAGAAGACCCAAGGGGTAATTTATTAATTTTTTGACGTTTATCGGTTGATCAATTTGGAGACAATTATCAAAATTCTTACTTTAAGTTTTCATTTTGAAATAAATAAATAACAAGTTTTCCTTTTAATGAAAAAAATAAATTATAAGAGAGAGAGAAGTTCTAGCTTCTCTCTAAAAATCGGCAAAGACTGTCTTTCAACCACCAGAAGCTCTTTCTCCTTTTCTGCTAATAAGTTTTGCCCTTACCCTTGCTCTTCTCTCTCCCCGGTATGGTTTTTCTTCTTTCTTTTTTTTTTCTTTTTTCAGTTTTTCTTTTGATTTTTGTTCCTTCTAATTAGTCTTTCTATTTTTGGAGGTTGTTATCCACCTAGATCTATATCTATGGTGTATTTGTTGTACACTCAAACTTAGATCACCTAGATCTATATCTATGGTGTGTTTCTTGTACACTCAAACTTAGATCTGTGGTATTTTTAAGATGTCTTTTATTTTTCTTCTTCTTTTAGTATACACCCGTATTTAGATCTGTGGTTTTTCGATTGTATTTTAGTTTTTCTGTTACTAGAGAAGTTTTTTATGTGTATATTTTTTTTAGTATTCTTCTAGATTTGAGGCTTTCAAGAGTCAGATCTGAAAGATGTTATGCGGTATTCATTGATAGATGTCGTGAATAGAGTGGCGTTTACTGATGAGCTCTATGAAGAAGTCAGCTTTTACTGATGGACGTTGTGAAAAGGGTGACATTTACTGACAGACGCTACAAAGAGGGGACTCTAAGTGCTATAAAGAGAGGACTAATGTGATGTTTATTAGTGAACGCCTTAAAAGAGGTCTACCTGTTAACTTTAAGCATTGTAAAGAGGGACTACTGTGGTGTTTACTGATAAACGCTTTGAAGGAGGTCTGTCGGTTGACTCTAAGTTTTTGCTTGGAGCTTTTCTCTGTAAGTTGAGGGTAGAATTTTACAATCATATTTCTTATAATTAAGAATATGATGGTTCACACTCATTGGTTTCTTTGGAGTGACTTTGGATTTCGTTAAGAGATGTTTTTATTTCTTTTAGAAGCTTGTTCAATTATTGTAGCCAATTTGACTAATGATTAATATAATTCCCTTGAGAAACATTTTAAAAAAATAAAATAAAATAAAATTTTGGAGAAAGTTATCTCGACAAAAACTATCGTATAAATTTGTTGTATATTGAAAAAGTCCCGTGGCATGAATTTGGCAAAGATTAATAATTGTAAAAATAAAACACTAAATAAATAAATTATCAAATTGAGAATACATTCTACAAAATTAATTATCAATCAAATTGGGAATAAATTAAAGTCAAAGTTCAGGAACTAGAAATTCATTTAACCAAACAAACCGTTAATTAACAATTAGTCTATCGTCAGCGCTAGCCAGCTAATCCATTCGATAATTTTTTTTTTTTCCTCCGAAGTAATCTATTTGATAGTATATGATCAAAGGAGAACATGCAACTGTAGGAGTGGGGTTTGGTGTACCGAATACGAAAAGAGAAAATAATGAGAAGAGGCTAATTTTGTGCTTGGCTGGATGACTCATAAAAATGCACAAGTCTACATCATTATCATATGTGACAACATTTTTTTTTATTAAATCAATTATTGTTACCTCTTTTTGTATACACTTAAAATAGTTTTGACTATATCTTCCATAAGTTGACGAGGTTTTCTCGCTTGATGCTTGATTGGTTGATGGCAAACCACTAAATATTGTTCTTCATCACTTGTTATTCTTTATCATATGTATAATAAATATTTTTTCAAATTTGATATTCTTTATCATATATATTATAAAATATACAAAGTCTCATTTTTTTTTCTTTAAAAAAAATGTTAGTCGCAACTATTAATACAAATTTAGATTTTTTTAATAAAAAAATTAAATCGATTTAGTGAAGGTACCTTAACGTGTTGCATAATTTGATCCTAGCTTTTTTTCTTTCTTTTATATTAATATATATTTTTTTTAATTATTCAATTCTAAGAGAATTTGCAATTATAGCTAGCTCGCATATTTAGTACTCTTAGCTATTATTCCATTTTATTCAAGATGAATGAGAAATGGACAAAAATATAGACCGACGTGAAAGTACGTCGTCTCTTCAACTGGTCGTGATTCTTGTCTTTGTATACTCAAAACTGTTTGCATATATGCTTAAGCATAAAAGAAACGAAAATAAGTACAAAATAAAAAGTTACCAACTGGGACTAGCTCAGTTGGTCCAAGACTTGAGAGATGTGTGTGCGAGTTTGGAGGGTCAGGGGTTCAAAACTTAGTAGGGTATGTGTGGGTGTGTGTGTTATTTTCCTTTAAATTTGTAGTAAATGGTGGTCATTAGTTAAGTCATACTTTTTAAAAAAATAAAAAAGTACAAAATAAAAAGTTGTGTGTAACGTACGCATCCAATCAAATATGTTATGGTGTAGCCGTGTAAGGCATTGTGTGAAATAATATCAATATGGGAGCTTATTCGCAAAATAGTCGAATTTTTTGGGTCCCAATTTAAGAAATATTTGTTTTTCAAACATTATAATAAAATGGCTAAATATATACGCATGTCGATTTACTGTTCATAAAATTGATAAACTGACATATTAAAACATAAAATTAATGTACTAATAAAAAACGACCACTTAGCAAAAGAATGAAAAATTTAGTCAAAAAAAAGCAAAAGAATAAAAAAAAAACAACAAAAGAAAAGAAAAGAAAAAAAGAAGTCATTTAGTAAAAAGGTAACAAAAAGGCCATTTCTTAAATTGTAGTGAAAAAAATGTCAAGATCATCTCTTATAAATACTCGGATAAAAAAAAAAGGCCATTTAACAAAGAGATAAAAAAAAAAAAAGTGATTTATTAAAATGAAATTTAAAAAGGTCATTTCGTATAAAACCCTTTTTTTATTAAAAAAAAAATGCTCTAATGAACTACAACCAGAGGCGAAAGGGAGCGAGGCCAAGGGCATTTTGAGTTTTAAAATTTACATGCAACGTTTTAAAATTTTCAAATTATGCTCCCGCCGCTTGATAGCTCTAGGTTTTTGATTATATCTCTAGTTTTCTAAATTAAAAAAAAAAATTAATATAGGCCTAACTAGCTCATTTTTTATGTTCAACGAAAAAATTGCCATCTTTCTACTCTATATAACTCTCTTTGGGCTCAAATCTTTTTTTTTTAAAGGAAAAAAAATAAGAAAAGAAAGTTCTAAAACCATCATCATTTGAACTATGTACATTCATTATTTAAATTAATTCAAATTTTATTTTTTATATAAGGACAAATTAATTGTTAGATATACCTATTATAATTTTGAATGTACATAGCTCAAATGAGATAGATTTAGAACTTTCCTACAAGAGCTGCAAATAATATCCAAAATAGGAGGAAAAAGAAATAAATAGAAAAAAAACTCTTTTTTTTTTTTTTGAAAAGAAACTCTAATCGTAAATGGTTTCATCATTCAAAATGCCTACAAAAGTCGTTTCATATAAAAACTACTGTACATAATATTATATATAAATATGCAAATATATATAGGATTAAAGAGCTGTTTATTTTTTTAAATAACAAAAAGAAACACTGTAGAATGACAAACATTGTCGTTGTCTTATATACATAAAGAATTGTTAGAAAATGGGTTAAAAGAATGGGTTAAGTTTTTGGGCTTGACTTGGGCTTGGAAGCCCATATACATTATAAAGTCCAATTATGTGTATTGGAACCCATTTTCATGAGCCAT
>JXTC01000039.1:18981-159906 GCA_002914845.1 Trema orientale | reverse complement strand
AAGAACAAGCCAAAGAAAGGGTCCAAGCTAGGACCTAAAGGTGGAGTGGGCAAGAAGCAAAAATTCCAAGGAAAGTGCTTTAACTGTGACAAGATGGGTCACAGGGCGTCAGATTGCCGACTTCCAAAGAAGAAGAAGAACGAAGCCAACCTGGTGGATGGCATCACAAAAGATGTAGAAGACATAAGTCTGTCTGCAGTCGTTTCTGAAGTCAACCTTGTTGGGTCCAATCCAAGGGAATGGTGGATTGACACTGGAGCATCAAGACATGTTTGTTCTGACAAGGGCCTGTTCACAACCTTTGAACCAGTAGAGAATGGGGAGAAGCTCTTCATGGGTAATTCTGCCACCTCTGAAGTACAAGGTCTGGGCAAAGTGGTGCTAAAGATGACCTCTGGGAAGGAACTGACTTTGAACAATGTAATGTATGTACCGGATATCCGTAAGAACCTTGTGTCTGGTTCACTTCTGAATAAGCACGGATTCCGCATGGTGTTTGAGTCAGATAAATTTGTATTGACCAAAAATGGTCTGTTTGTGGGAAAGGGATATGAATGTGGGGGTATGTTTAAACTTAATGTAATGACTGTAAAGCCCAATATCAATAAAGCTAGTTCTTCTGCTTATTTGATTGAGTCCTCTACTTTATGGCATGGTAGACTAGGACATGTTAATTATGATTCTATACGTAAATTAATTAACTTGAATCATATTCCTGATTTCCAAATTGATACAAAACATAAGTGTCAAACTTGTGTTGAAGCAAAATTGACAAGGTCATCTTTTCAAACCATTGAAAGAAATATTGAACCCCTTGATTTAATTCACAGTGATATTTGTGATTTAAAATTTGTACAAACAAGGGGAGGCAATAAGTATTTTATTACTTTTGTCGATGATAGCACAAAATATTGTTATGTGTATTTGCTAAAATCCAAGGATGAAGCAATAGAGAAGTTTATTCTCTATAAGAATGAGGTTGAAAATCAACTTAATAAGAAGATTAAGATGATTAAAAGTGACCGTGGTGGAGAGTATGAATCACCTTTTGGTGAATTCTGTGCACAACACGGAATAATACATGAGGTCACCCCGCCTTATTCACCTCAGTCAAATGGTGTTGCTGAGAGGAAAAATCGTACCTTGAAAGAGATGATGAATGCATTGCTGTTAAGTTCTGGATTGCCTCAGAACATCTGGGGGGTAGCTGTTTTAACAGCTAATTACCTTTTAAATAAGGTACCCCGCAAGAAAGAAGAAAAAACACCTTATGAATCGTGGAAAGGTAAAAAGCCTTCCTACAAATACTTGCGAGTATGGGGATGTCTTGCTAAGGTACTGGTACCTACACCTAAAAAGGTGAAAATAGGACCAAAGACAGTAGACTGCATTTTTATTGGTTATGCACATAATAGTAGTGCTTATCGGTTTCTTGTGTATGAGTCACAAATCCCAGACATACACAAGAACACAATAATGGAATCGAGAAATGCATCGTTCTTTGAACATGAATTTCTGTATAAATCCAAGGGAGTACCTAGTACATCTAAACGAACTTATGAGGCTATCACTGAGGATAGTCAGGACCAAGAACAAGTCGTTGAAGATGAGCCTAGACGCAGTAAAAGAGCGAGAACTGAAAAATCTTTTGGTCCAGATTTTTTAGTTTACATGTTGGAATGTGAACCCCAAAGCTTCCAAGAAGCTGTGAGCTCTGTTGAGGGACCTTTGTGGAAAGAGGCCATTAAGAGTGAAATTGATTCCATCTTACAAAATCATACGTGGGAACTAGTGGATCTTCCTCCAGGATGCAAGCCACTTGGTTCGAAATGGATTTTCAAAAGGAAAATGAAAGCAGATGGAACAATTGACAAATATAAGGCTAGATTGGTTATCAAAGGCTATAGGCAAAAAGAAGGCCTAGATTACTTTGATACTTATTCTCCTGTGACGAGAATAAATTCCATAAGGATGATACTTGCGATTGCCGCTCTGCGGAATCTTGAAGTACACCAAATGGATGTAAAAACAGCCTTTCTTAATGGAGATCTAGATGAGGAAATCTATATGGAACAACCTGAAGGTTTTGTTGCTCCTGGACAAGGAAATAAAGTCTGTAAACTGGTCAAGTCTCTGTATGGCTTGAAGCAAGCACCAAAGCAATGGCATGAAAAGTTTGACAGAGTAATGCTTGCTAATGGTTTTAAAATCAATGAGTGTGACAAATGTGTCTATGTCAAAAACACTGAAAATGGCTACGTCATTTTGTGTCTATATGTTGATGACATGCTCATTGTTGGTAGTAATGACAGGATGGTCAAATCTACTAAGAATATGTTGAACTCCAAATTTGACATGAAAGATATGGGTCTAGCTGATGTAATTTTAGGAATTAAAATTACAAGGACGTCTGATGGACTCATACTTAATCAGTCGCACTATGTGGACAAAATTTTGGAAAAATTCAACAAAGATGATTCTGGAGTGTCCAAAACACCGATAGACATGAGTCAACACCTTCATAAGAATAAAAATGAGAGTATTTCTCAAGTAGAATACTCTAGAGTGATTGGTAGTCTAATGTACCTGATGAGTTGTACAAGGCCAGATATAGCCTACACAGTCAGCAGACTGAGTAGATATACGAGTAATCCAAGCGCTGAGCATTGGAAAAGAATTGTGAAAGTACTTAGGTACTTACGATTTACTCGTAACTATGGACTACACTATAACAGATATCCTGCAGTTTTAGAAGGATACAGCGATGCAAACTGGATATCTGATATAAAAGACTCAAAGTCTACTAGTGGATATGTATTCACATTAGCAGGAGCAGCTGTATCTTGGAAATCTTCAAAACAAACAGTTATAGCCCGATCTACGATGGAATCTGAGTTTATAGCTCTAGATAAATGTGGTAAAGAGGCTGAATGGCTGCGCCATTTCTTAGAAGATATTCCAGACTGGCCTAAGCCTGTGCCACCAATATCTATACATTGCGATAGTCAATCAGCTATTGGTAGGGCACAGAGTAACATGTATAATGGTAAGTCTAGACATATACGGCGTAGACATAATACCATTAGACAACTACTCTCAACGAGAGTTATTTCTGTAGACTATGTGAAGTCTAAGGATAACTTAGCGGATCCGCTAACCAAAGGGTTAAACAGAGAGTTAGTTGATAAATCATCGAGAGGAATGGGACTTAAGCCCATGAAGTAAAAGTCTATACAATGGAAACCCAACCTAGTTGACTGGAGATCCCAAGATCTAGGTTCAAAGGGACAACCTAATTGTAAAGACTTAGTTGTATCACTGTGGGGGTTATGCTCTTGTGAGGGTATTACCCTCATGTCCATTCCTGTGATGAAAAACAGTGATGTCCATAAGGAATAGGATAAGCAAATGCTTTTAATGATTCTTATGCGTCGGGAAAATCGAGCAGAGTAATGCGGGTTACTCTTAACTAAGAAATCACCTATGTGAGAGAGAAGTGGGGGCCGCTTCAAAGGGGAATTATGAGGGCTTAATACCTTAGAAACTCTTGCAGAACCAGGCAGAGATGTTCAAGGCCAAAAATGAACATAACCGTAAGAACTGGATATGTTAAGAAAGATCCTGTGTGAAGTATATCATCATTTACACGAACGACAGAACAGTTCAAAGACATCGTGTCTACTGATCAGTTAGTAAAGTAAATATATTCTCACGAAGGAAGGTTCAAAGGGTAACACCTACCTATCCTATACAGGTTTCTTTCGTTGAACTCTATCACCTTGTCTAGAGTCTGTAGTCTCTCTTTTATAATTTCTATTCATGTGGGGGATTGTTAGAAAATGGATTAAAGGAATGGGTTAAGTTTTTGGGCTTGACTTGGGCTTGGAAGCCCATATACATTATAAAGTCCAATTATGTGTATTGGAACCCATTTTCATGAGCCATTTTGAAGCTAAAAATTGAGTGGGACCCACATCTTGTTGATGAAAGGTCTTGGTGAATTCTTGTTCTCCTCCGCGAGTACATGAAATTCAAGTATTTACTTGCTCAAAATGGTAATAGGGTGAATGAGAAATTGTCACCCAAAGTGAGCTAAGTGAGAAGGAAAAAAGAGTGGGAATTGGTTAAAGTCCCACATGGAAAATGAACACAAACCAAGAGGTGTTTATATAGAGTTGTCTAACTTTTAGTTAGTAACTTGATAAGCTGAGAGGCTCTCTCTTGCGCGCGCACGCAGGGGGGGTGCAAATCACGGGCCGAACAGCATGCGCTTGTGTGCGCCCGCACGTCCTGCGGGTACGAATGTCGGACCGAAAAGCCCACTCCGAATTGGGCCTCGTTTTGCACCTTGAAATATTTTTTTTTTTTCCCTATCTCAAAGCCCAAAAGCATGAAACTGCCCAGAAACGTTTTGGATGCCAAGGCTTTTAACCAGATTAATGTTTTGATGCTCAAAACTGCCAAAGCATGAATGTGATGGCTGTTAATGGTTGTAACAGCCATGTTTATGGCCAAAAACGTTTTTGGATTTAATAAATTTTTTTTTCAGTTTTGCAAACAAGTCCTCCCTTGGAGACTATAAAAGGGAGTGCTACTCCTCCTCATTCTTCACACCAAAAAACAGAAACTACCTTCTCTGATTTCTCTCTACTATCCTCTCTTAAGTGTTCTTGAGTTCTAGATTTCTTCGAGTGTTCAAAGCGTAGCTACAGTTCTAGTGTGTTTGAGTTCAAAACTATCCAGTTTGTAGAGTGGAGGTGTTGGTGCTTCACCTGCTACTCTTCGTCGTTGTATCCTGGGAGACTGACGCTTGCAAAAGTCCTCAAGCATTCAAGTAGAGGGAGCGAATCAGTTTTAAGGACACTGTGTCCTACACAGGCCTCGGCGGTAAACAGAGCTACTAAATTTCCATTCAAGTTTAGAGCAAACTTTTGGTAACACTATATTTAAAGTTTATTATAAAGTTTGTTATAATCGTTTATAACCTTATATATTGCATGATATTAGTTATATTTTCTTGTAACCTTATAAATTACATGTTAATTATTTCGTACAAGAATCAATGAGATTTTTTTTTTTGTTTACGAAAAAAAAGAGAAGAAAAACATCATGAAACGGAAAAAAAAAAAAAAAAAATCGATCCTATGATATATGTAAATATATATGTATATCTTTGTTGATAAGCATCCATATATTTTTTTTATTAGTTCCTTTGAAAGTTTCAGTAGACTTTGTTAGAAATAGACTCTGCTTCAAGTTCTGGGTTTTGTACTTCAAGATTTGATTTTTGTAGGATGCACTAATGCTTTTATCCTGTAAAGAGTAACTTAATAATATTTTTAATTTTTAATATTTTTTAGCTTGAAAATTAGATAATCAAAGTGAAGAAAGTGAATGTACAAATTTGGGTATATTTGGAATATAAGAAATACACAAAGTAAATACATAAATAATTATTTAAAATTACTTTATGATGTAAAAAGAAATTGAATGTACACAAGGCTACGGTGATGATCCAGAACCTCAATTAAACTAAACTACAGTTGAAGAGGGTCAATATCACCACCTAATGGCAGCATGACATGCGTCCTGGAGATGAGTAAGGAGCCACCAGTTGTTCACATTCCGCCACATGTACAAGAATATCTTTATGGATTTATTATATTTAAAATATGGATAGATGAGGAGTTGTCACGTGGACAAGCAACTATGATTACGGGGGTAATTGTAGGTGACTAATTCGAGTTAGATCTTAAACATCTACAATTATGAACAAGTAGGCATTTTATATTGAGAAGAAACTCCCTATTGGATCAACACCTAGTAACCTACTTGTTTAGTTGTTTATGCGATCAACATGAGAAATATAACTTGTAAGAGTTCAAAGAGCTGTTATATAAAGTTTTTGGGTTATTTATTAATGAAGATTGGAAATTAGAAGAAGGAAAAACAAGAGATACACAGAGTTGAAAAAAATAAATATTATTATGGTATGATATTCACATGAATTTTTACCATCTCCTAAGTAATTCTTTCCATTATCCAAATATCGTATAATTGCACTTTACATTTTTAGCTGCTCTTACGATTCTTATTTGAAATTTAGTCACTACCCCTTAGAAATTTCCAAAGGAATTAACATTCATTTTCTATCATATCTATATCACCTATTTCGTCATATCATTTTCATCTGGCATTTCAGCCGAATATTACATACTCGATTGAATTGTATATATTTTTATTTAGTTGAAACGTATTATTATTGCCTAGCAGACAATATAGCCACCAAAATAGTTAGTTTTATTGTATATTTATGTCGAACTCAATTATTCATCTTTATTTATGTCGAAGTCAATTATTCATCTAACTCATTTATTTATATACATATTCAACATCAAGCTTGTAAATGCTAAATCCCGCCTTATACTAGCACACCTAGCTATTGTAATCCAGTGGAATGTACTTAGCAACATTGCTAATACATTTAATCCATCTATATACATTTAGTTGTGCATGCATCACTCATACATTCTAAATCCCGTTTTATGCTAGTAAACCTAGTGTAGTCTAGCGGAACTTATATAGCAACACATCTGACAAAATGCCACATCACATCTGAGCACGTATTTGACTTTTAGTCTTGTTTATCTCTTAGTTAGCTTGATATATACACACCAAGTGCAAATCTCTGTGGAGGATAAGGATCCGAGTATATTTTTATTCTCTACAATAGTTGAACCCATTTAAAATTAGGAGTTTATATATATAGATACACATACATACATGTGTGCGAAACATAAAATTTAAAAAAAAAAAAAGATAAGGAAAAATAATGAAAAATAATTCTAGAAGATTTTTAGTATAGTAGCAGCAAAATCCCTCTTATATGTAGGAGCATTTTTTTAACCGTTAGATTAAAATGAATGGTAATTAAAGAAACAAATTTGATGGACTAGAATGCACGGTAAAAAAACTCAGATAAATAAAAATAATAATAATAAAAGAAATAAGAAACGGAGAGAGACAATATCTCCTTGAAAATTGCTAGTTTTACCATCAAATCCAATTATGAAATCTACGAAAGGAAAAGATTTGAAAATTTCTCGAACAATAAAAGGAAAACAAAAAATTGGAACTGGTTTGATGAATCCAGATTTCTCAAAATAACTTAAATCTCTTTTTGTAAGAAGAAAAATGAGAGGAGGATGAAATCTAATTAAGTAAAAAAATGATAGTTGTGGACCTTTTCTTTTTTTTTTTTTTTTTTTTTGATAGAATTATATTGTGGACCTTGTGGTCACCAAGTGATTACAACAACCAATATTTTGTTACTTTCCAATTGATAATAACCATACCCAGGGACAAGGACGGAGCCACCGCCACAGTGGGCCTAGTGGCATCAAATTTCAATTTTCACCTATTATTTTTAAAATATTCAATCCTCTTAAATTTTTATAATTTAAAATTCACCCACATATCTTATTTGAAAATTCAGTAATACCCCTCATTTACCCCCATTGAATTTTATGATTTTTAAACCTTACTTATATTTTTTCACTCTTTTATGAATAATTTTTCTCTGAATTTCACTTTAAAAATTCTTTTGGGTTTATAACACTTCTACTTACAAAAACAAAAAAGAATTACGAAAATACAATGGGTCAGATTTTTTTCCAATTCTCGTACCTCTTTTTTTAGAAAGTACCACTTTTAAATGGCATTAAAAATACCACTATTTTAGAAAATGATATTTTTCTAAATTTTTTTTGAAAAGTAATATTTTTCTAAAAAAATATAGTACCGGATCTAGAAAAAATTAAACCTACTATATATTTCCAATTGTTTTAGAAACGCAGTACATGACTTAATTTTCACAAATTTTTTATTCGGTCTATATTGATTATGTGTTTGAAAATTACTATTTTTAGATTACTCTAATTATATTACTCAATTACGAGAAAAGGACATGGATAGGACTATTTTCACCCTTTTTAGAATTTTGAAGGTTAGCTCTAATAATAAGTATTGTAGGACTAAAAATTAGGGCCCACACGAGTTAAAAGACTAAAATGCCCTAACCAAATTACCAGCCAACACAATAGAAAAGCTAACATGTCCTTTTTCCTGTAAAATCCATTTCTCTCCACTTGACCTCGATAAATGTCGAGATCAGGTCAAGTCAATCTTGACCTCATAACAAATTTTTACTTACATGAAATCATGAATCATTTACCTGATTGAGGATTAAGTTGTACTTAATCTTAGATCAAGTAAAACTTGACTTGTTGTCTACTTGATCAGTTCATTTGGCTGATTTAACTTAATGTTTATTTTTTCTTTTTTCGACCGGGACTGTGGTTTATTTATCATTAAGTATGTAGAATTTTTTATGCCTGACTACGAAAACCACCCTTAAACTCAAAAATCTTTCACCCAAGTTAGTATTTGAACTCTTCGATTGATTCTTCCCATCTAAAAGAACACACCCAGAATGACAAAAACTAGGTCAGCCGAAGATAAGAAAGAGTCAGCAAAATTTTCAACCACAATGTCGTCGGAAAGGACAAAACAGTTGCCATCAAGTCCTCATTGCTAAAGAAGAAGCGGCCATGTAAGTCCCCATTACCAAAGAAGGACGAGAAAGTCACCCATCTAAGTCACCATTTTTACTTTTGGTGCATATTGTTTTGGATCAAGTAGTTCTTGGTCTCAGGTTAAGTACTACTTGACCAGTACGTGATCTAGGGCCAAGTAGGTAGTCCTTAGTCCCATGTCAAGTAGTTGTTGCCTTGATGTCATGAACCACTTAACCACGTGGTCAAGGACTACTTGACCTGCGACGGCTAGATCACCATTACGAAGAAGATGAATGGTTTAGTAACAAATATGAATATTTCAGCACAATAATTTTTAGATCACTATTATAAACCTCCTTCAAAACATTGATCAGTCATTATCAAATAATATTAAAGCTTTCATTAAATAAAATACATATTTTACCTTACCCTCAAATGCCAAAACTCCCTAATATCTAACGAACAAGCTTTGGTCTTTTCACGGTTTCTTATAGCTTCGATCTGGACGAAAAATAACAAAGAGGGAAAGAAAAAGAACACAAAACAATAGAGGAAATAAAGCAAAATAGCATAGAAGAAAGAGAAGAAATGAAAGAGAAAAAAGAAATGGCAAGAAGGGCAATTTTAGAGTAATTTTATTTCTCTCCATCATATTCTACAAAAATCAAAAAGTTAGTCTATCTATGTCCAAAAAATTTGCAAGTCCTAAAAATGTCAACTAGGGTGAAAGTAGTCATATCCATGTCCTTTTCTCCTCAATTTTTAGTCCAATTGAAGAAATTGAAGGAAAAAAAAAAAAGAGCAAAAAGAAGGGGAGAAAAAATAAATTTAGGATTAGATTTCCCCTGGAAAATTTTTTTAGCTCTATCACTGACCATAGCACATATTAAACTGTTTTAATTATAATTTCTTTCTAGCCCTATATAATTATTTTAGTTTTCTTAGTTTTTTTTTCACTGGGTTTTTTTCAAAAAAAAAAAAAAAAAAGGAAAACAATGGATTGGTAATATCATTTTTTTTCTTACTTGAGGGTTGACAAATTTGAACTCCGATCTGCTAGGCTTTCCTGTATTCGCTATTATTAGTTTTTAAACTAGGGTGAAAATCCAATTTTATAATGAAAATAGACTTAAAATGGAACTTCTTTCAAACTCCAGGAACTGCCAACTAAAATTAGTTTTCATACGTAATAACTCCGAATTTTCACGAAAAAAAGAATTATAAAAACGACTAATATGTAACTTTTTTCAAAACAAATTTAAGGACTAAAGCGAAACTTTTCACATATTTTAAATACCAATTAGAAATTGCATTCCTTCTTCTACAATTGTTATAACATTAGTTGCATGTATAGAATAATCAAAACTCCATAATGCATATAATTGTATAATGGGCAACGGTGAGGGGTACTGCAAGTATTAAATAAGTTGGCATGTTTATAATAATCAAATTTCATAATGCATATAAATATATGATTATGTGATGGGCAACACTCAAGGGCACTATTAGGGGTGTCAATTCGTGTCGACGGATCGAGTTCGTGTCGGGTTGAAGTCTAATATATACATAAATTATGTCAACCCGAACCCGACCCGTGACCCGTCGTGTCAGAAAACCATCAACACTAACCCGATCCGCACCTAAAACGGGTTGACCCGAACCCGACCCGCACAACCCGCTTTGGTGAATAACATCCAACCCACAACCCGATTTTGATCCGTCAACCCGTTTTTGACCCGCCAACCCGCTATGACCCGTATTTTTTTACTTATATTTTCTTTTTCTAAAGCTATTATTGTCTCCATTTAAAATAAATAAATTAGAGATAATTTATAAATATAATTAATAACTTATAATCCCAAATACATACATTATACAAATTAAATATATCTATAATAATAGTCATAAACAAATTAAATAAAAAATATTTTACAATTTAATTATATATATATTTGTTGGCGGGTCAAACGGATCAAGTTCGTGTCAAGCGAGTTGACACGAACCCGACCCGTTTTTTTATTCGTGCCAGGCTGGTCGACCCGAATCCGACCCGCACCCTTTTTCTTCAACCCTAACCTGCAAAAAATCGTGTCGTGTTCGTGTCGTGTCATCGTGTCGTAACCTGAATTGCCACCCCTAGGCACTATTGGCACATGAGTCAGCACGCGCTAATAAATGTGCGAGGAAAATTCAAAATTTATATTCTATTGATTTACCGTACTAAGAAGAAACACTTAGTATAAGCTAAGATAGGCTACAGTTTAGTCATTTTCAGTTAATTTGGCATACAGTGAGAACTCCATGGTTGAGTATTACCGAAACCTTGACAAATCATTTGATTTTGACGCCTCCCTCAAATTATTAAACACAAAATGACAATACGGTGACTCGGTCTAAGACCAACGAAGAGAAGCAGCCAAGTGGAGACAAAGCTATAGGCGCTGAAAAATATCAAGCTTTTAATTATAAGATGAATTGTGCAAATATATGACTTCGTATTGTTAATAAAAACCCTCAAAACCGCAAGAGCGATCTGGTGCGTGATTTTGGAAAATTTTATGTAAATCAAACCGCAGCGCACCACAATACACTTCAAATTACGCTTTTACTAATGTCATTTTTTTATTTATAGTGTTACATTTCGTAGTATTTTTTTTTTTTTAATAACAGGATGTCAAAAGGGATAATTGCAAAAAAATACTCATATGTTTCGATATTCTGCAATTTAAACCCTAAAGTTTAGATTCTGCAAAATAATACTTTGAGATTACGAATTTCTGAAAATTAATACTCTGTGTTGATTTTTAACTGATAAAATACAATAATATCCTCAAAATTAAGATAAATAATATGGATTAATCTAGTTTTAATGGAGGATATTATTGTTTTTTCGTTCTTGGTCAAAAAATCTGTCCAGAGTATTAATTTTCAGAAATTCTTAATCTCATGGTATTATTTTGCAAAGTCCAAACTTCATGGTTTAAATTGCAGAATACTCAAACTTCAGGGTATTTTTCTAGAGTTATCCCTATTATTTAAGTCTTCAAAAAACAAAAGTGTAGAAGCAATAGTAGACAAATTTAATTGGCAAAAATTGTCAAAGCAGTGCAAAATTTTGTCCAAACCAAAAAACCGAAACAATCTCACCGCAAATATAGATGTGCTTTGGTTTAGTTTTTTCCAACCATTTCAAACCTAGATGTGCTTTGGTTTAGTTTTTTCCAACCATTTCAAACCGCGTCGTTTGGGAATAAGCATAAATCGTATGTGTGGTTTGGCGCACTAGATATAAAATGTAAAACCGGCCAAATCGCATTACAAACACACCTAATAACTGGGTTGCAATTCCAACTGTTTCCTTTTTTTCTTTTTTCTTTTTCTTTTTTAAATAACTTCACAATCCAGATGTCTTTTCCTTCACTTGCTTTTTCAAACCAGAGCTCTAAATTTTTATAATATAAGGTAACATACCTGTTGGTATCTAAAGTGGCGTCACATAAGGCTTGTTCTGCAGATAGCCGTTAGAGCAATTCTACCTTGGGGAAGTTTGCAAGAGTATATTTTGTCCAGAAAAAAAAAAAAGTTTGCAAGAGTATATAATGGTGAAATGCCCCTCATACAGAATGAAGAGTGCAGCTATACCATGATATTGACGATAATCAAGATAGACATATATTCAAAATTATTCTCTTTGAGACACGTTTACTTTAAGCTCATGACCGAAGCCGTAATACGAAGCACGTTGCTGCTTACAACGAAAAAGGATTCCAGCTGATAGAACGTAATAAACCAATATTGATTCCCAAGGTATTTAACTGGTTTATTAGGAGGTGTTTATCATGAAAACAATATACAATTAGATCCATAAGGATAGAGAGAATTGGAAAGACAAACGAGAATCAAGAGAGAATTTAGAAAGAGTAATAGAGAGAGAATCAGAATAATTTGAAACTCATTCAATCATCGTGTGAAATATTAAAAGATAAACAATTGCTACACAAATAGGAAACTCCAAGAATTTAAACCATACTAACACTGCTTAGTTAAAATAATATAAATCCTAATTATAATTCTGAATAATCCTAGTTATCTATATGGTAATCTGCATTAAACATACTCAGGTTGTCTGTAAAATTTGTGGTTGAAATCACATGGCTATGTCATCTTTGTGATTTTGTCAATATGCATGGTTAGCGATATTCGAGTGTTTAACATGCCTTGAATTCCCAGCAGGCAGTTAAATATAGAGCTGAAAAGGAAGGGGAAAAAAATACCTCAATTAGTTACCACAAGAAAAACAACAAAATTGCGTATTCTGAAGGTTTTGCTTGGTACAAGGCAATCCGAGTACCTGTGGTAGAAAGATCAATTTGTCAAGTACTTTATTTCACTCTGATAATCACCTTCAGAAGGCTTTGCTTGGTCAAAGGCCTTTTGAGGAAAGCTGGTAACATTTTTCACTATGGAAAAATAAAGGTCAAACTCTGCCTTCAGTTTCATGCAGGAGGCTTCTATCCACTTCTCAGCTACACTGGTAGCTACACTGTCTTGGCTGTCCCTTTCGTGTTCTTCGATGGCAGGTCGTATCTCATTGTATAAAGACTTAAGATGGGAGGTGGCATCATTTTTCAGTTCCTGTCAAGCAATTTAAACTCATCAACACGAATAAAGAATGAAAATCAACAACATGCACAATTAGTCCTTGACTGAATCAAGAATGGATTTCCACATGCATGAACATTAAAGAAAACATAATTATTTTTTCCTCCATTCTTCTCCCTTTTTGAACCAGTTGTATACCTCGTATTTTAGAACTTCCTCTTGTGCTTCCTTTGTTGGTAACAGTAAAGCGACAACCTTGGCATCTACTTGCTTTTGTGCTAACTTTTTCAACTTTCCATTAGAATACTGTTTCGACTTTTTCTTTGCCATGGACTTTGGTCCAACCTGATACTTTCGAGATGCGCTATTACTTGCGATATGAGATATCATTGCATTCTTTTGTGAAAGAGCCTGTTCAGCGTCTTGTGAATATAGTTTATTCTCTTCTTTCACTTCGGCTTTAATTTCGCTGATATCCACCCCTTCCATTGGATCAAGGGACTGAACAACAAAAGAAGTGGACAAGAACTGGTGCTCAGAACCCACACTGACATTTGGTGTCATCCCATCAACATTATATTCAGAATTCGAGAAGGTAACAGTCATTGAATTGAAGAGCTTAGATGTAGGCTCATCCTCTGCAGAATCATAGAGAGGAATTTTCTCAACCGAGTATCTGTTAACCAAAAGACATAATTAGAAACTACATATTGTAACATCAAAAAAAAAAAATCCTCGAGTACTAACAAAACTTGGAAAATTTTTTGTGTTTGCCAGTTCCGAAAAAATTTAAACTGCATCAACCATTGATTCTATAATGAAGATAAATGTCATCAAGTCAGCATCTTTATGGAAAAAAAAGGTGGTACTCGTTCTCATGTAGGACAGATTTTTTTTAACAACATGGCATCACAAATCCTTAAATAATTTCTAAATTTTACCAGAGGCGGATGAGAATCATTGAACTCATATTAAAACTAAAATGCAATTTGTTCTAGCTCTCCAGATACTGAAGATACAACATCTTTATATTCTTGTTTGGAATACTAAAAAAATTTTGGTCAAACTATAGGTTGTCACTTAAAATTTTGACCTCCTGTATCCTATTTTAAAAAAATAAAGACCTGTAATCACATCCAATATATAAAAGGCTCAAACATTAGACTAGAAAAAAATGAGATGAACCAGCCGTACTAAGCAAGTTGAATGGCTATAGCTAAACCATAAGTAAGCACATGCAGAAGGTCACTTTATGTACTTGGAAAATGATCCAGCGCAATCATCAATTGAGAATATTAAATCTTACGTTAGAAAAACCAAATATGGAAAAACATACCTATCATCATCATCTTCCCAAAGGTATGTATCCTCCTGTCATAAAGATGCACCATATGGTAAGAAAATTGATTTTCAAGGAAAAACCTAGAAAAATAAGAAATGACTAAATAAATATATATATATATATATGTTAAAAAAAACACACACATTTACTGCAAGTCATCACCACTGGCAGAATGACTATTCTACAACCTACCTACATCCTTGATTTTGTAAAGAAATAAGTAGACCAGTAAATGCTGCTTCATATAAGAAAGCTGGTTAAATTGTTAAATATCACAGCTGATGCAGCAGCAATAGATTATATAGAGCAAGTTTTACTTCCTTTCAGTTTTTAATGTATACTGATAGCTGCAGAAACATTCAGAGCCAATTAAATGCTAAAATAATTTGTTATTTTATATTATATATACATCTTAGATATCAGCGAATCGCTAGACATTTTTTATTGCATGCTACTGATAGCTGCCATGCTAGGAGAGGAAAGAGGGGAAAAGAGGCACCTACTATAGCTGATCTGCTGGGGTTCAAAAGGAGGGAAAAGAAGAGAGGTAAGGATGATGTTAAGTGTACCAAGATTGCTACCAAATTTCTAATACCAATACATGTGGCATATAAGTTGTCATTATTCAATTTGTGTACTAGAACTTACCATAAATAAATTAATCACATTCACCAATTAAATGATGCCAATTCACATGCCAAATGTGATAGTATTAAAAATTCGGTATAAAATTTTGGGGTATCTAGCATTATTCAGAGAGATATTAAAAATTCGGTATAAAATTTTGAGATACCTAGCATTGTTCAGAGAGGTAAATGTGGGGTGACCAAGGCAGTGGGCTGGAACTGCTGGAATGCAACAACAGAGAAATGCAGCAGAGATGTGATAAGAGAAAGGAAAGAAAAGAATGAGAGGACGCGCCGTTGCAGCTGCAAACGAAATGAAAATTATGTAGAGGACAGGCCAAGGGCAAGGGGTCAGGACATAGGGAAAAGAGATGGCATGTTCCCAATCTAGGACAGAGAACAGGTTTCAGTACCCAATAACCTTCCCTAGCTGATTCTTTTGGGATTTTAGCCATCCTTTTTCTGTTTCTGTTTTTCTTTTAGGCTTGCACAGAAAACAAACTTCTATTGGTTTAAATCAAGAAAAGTACAAAGAGGAAAAGAATACAACAAGCCCATTAAAGAAAAAAAACATACATACACACACACGCGCGCACAATAGACTTACCAATTAGAAGCAGCCTTTTCCAACTCAAAATGAGCAACCTAATATGGCCTATTACATAAACTA
The DNA here is from genome assembly GCA_002914845.1 of Trema orientale. Taxonomy (NCBI): domain Eukaryota; kingdom Viridiplantae; phylum Streptophyta; class Magnoliopsida; order Rosales; family Cannabaceae; genus Trema; species Trema orientale. The sequence continues at coordinate 144,090 of JXTC01000039.1, read as the reverse complement.
CCAGTAATTTTGAACAAACAAGTAAAATCTCCCTTTTTTTTTTGTGGATAAAAAGCTTATTTTAATCAGCCAAAACCAAGAAATGACCAGTTCAATTTCACATTAACTTGTGGTTTGCCTCTACCATTTTGCCCATTCAGACATATGAACCATCCCTCAAAATTGATAATCATGAATTTCCTATCTTTTCAAAGATTACCTGAAAACCACGAGATTTTGCCCCAAGAAATCCAGAACAGCTGGATGCACCACATTGGCAGCGAACCTTGGCACCACCATACCATTCAAAATTGTAGTCATAAGCCAATTCAGTTCCAATAGGTATATCTTGCTTTGCAAATATTCCAACCCTTATTTCACCCAAGACATTCCACTTCCTTGTCTCACAGTTAGGTTGGCTGCAAACATAGAAAAAAATATTAGGCAATGTCATAACTTTGTGGGCAACAAAAAATAACACAAGGCACAGTAAGTCAATTTTGTAATTTTCCCATCCATATTTACATTTTTCCAACAACATTCTACTGAAATGGCTCACCATGAGTGATTTATAAACCTTGCTTGGCTTCCCTTTTTAGTAGCATCAATAGATTCAGAGGCATTCAGACATATTATATATGCATCCCTGAGACCTGCAGTGAGCCACACAAAATTGTTGACTCAGTTTCAATAAAAGATAATGTAGGAGCACCACTCAAAAATAAAATAAAAATGTAGGAACATATTTTGCAACTCCACAAGCAACCTTGGATTTCGTAAGCTTGTGATCTTCTCTTGGCTTCTTTCCATGATATCACTTCTCCACAATACTCAATTACAAATTGCCCTGCCTGAGGTATAAAACAATTTAAGAGAAAACTGGCCTACCAAGAAATGGTAAGTAAAAATCTAACAGTACTGATAAACAAGGTGACAATGAGTTTACTTTCAGTTAAGTTGGAGAGTTTATTACCTCCACAAGTTTGAATGTGTTCAGGTTTTTTGCTTTTTGCTTTTTGTTTTTTTTTAATAAGAAACGAAACTTGTATTAATAATAGAATTAATACAAAAGAAAGGTGGAAAAGAAATCCACAGAAAACAGAAGAATTACAAAACTGGACTCTAATCCCTAAACCAAAACAGAGAAAGAGACGCTCTTAAATTCTTTTATGTCATGTCACCAAATTGCGACCCAATATCTAATTTTATCCCATAAAAAGTCCAAGCTATCTCCATAATCTTCAAAAATCCTTCCGTTTTGCTCTAACCAAATAGCCCAAAAAGTAGCTAAAGCAGCCACCTTCCAAAGGATTCAACCTCTTTTGTTGAAATAAAAACCTTCCCTTGACGCCAATAAATCAGAACAAGAACCAGGTACCATTCAGCTTCGACCAACTTCCTTCAACAGCTTACACCATAATTTTTGAGAGAAACCACAGTGTAAAAACAAATAGTTAATAGATTCACTATCGTTTCTACACAGAGCACACTAGCTAGGAGATAATGCTTGATAAGGTCTTCTTTCCTGTAAAACCTTGTGAACACTTACTTTGGACGCTAAAAGCCACGTGAACACCTTTACTTTAAATGGGACCCATGTTCTCCCAAACTATTTTCCTAGAAGAAGTACTGGAATAGTAGTGATGTCAAACAAGCAAAAGTTGATTTGCAAGACAAATTCAAGATTTGTCACCCTCCCAAATTCTCCTATCTTCGATGCTAGGACAAATACGAATTGATTCCAATCTATTAATAAGATCCAACAATAAAGGAACTTCTTTATCATTCAAATTACGTATAAAATGAAGATTCTAATTTGTTGAATTTCCAACAATTGTCCTAGAAGTTTCACAAAATTCTGAAATAGGCTGATTCTTAAAAGAAGATAATCTGCAGAAAGAGATAAACAAAGCTTTTAAATTGTGTGCACCGACCCAAACATCCTCTCAAAATCTCATCTTTGAACCTCTACCAACTTTAAAAGACACGCTGGAAAGAATACCATAAAGTGAAGATATTGCATTACACGGACTCCTAAAAGTCACCTTTTCCACCACTAAGCATCCCATTGTTTAGGATTAAGCTCATACTTGCCTGATAAATCAAAATACATTTATTTTACCCCTAAATTCTATTTTTGTTAGTTACTATAACTTATAATTATTAGCTTGTACCATAATGAATTGCTCTCTATAGGGAATCTCCAAAGCCATTTCATTAGTAAAACTTTATATCTTGCTAAACACATTACCAATACCCAACCTGCCTTACCAACTGGAGCTAGCTCAGTTGGTCCAAGACTTGAAGGATGGTGTGAGTTTGGGAGGTCAGGAGTTCAAGCCTTGGTAAAATGTGCGTGTGTGTGTTATTTTCCTTTAAATTTGTAGTAAGTGGTGGTCATTAGTTAAGCCTCACTTTAAAAATATATATATATATATATATATATACCCAACCTACCTTGCTCTTCTGAATGACACACAACTTCCCAAGCCACCAAATGCTCCCCACCCAATTGATCACTCCCATCATTATAAAAATCATGGATCAACTTCTCAATCACTCCAATCACACTACACGGATTTTTAAATAAGGACAACATAATAAATTAGTATAGAAGTTAACACCCATTGAATAAGTGTTAATCTTCCACCTCTCGAGAGAAAGTTGTTTTCTAACCATCTAATCTTTTAGCTACCTTAGGAATCACAGGTTCTCAAAAATCAATCTTATGAGGATTTCCCCCCAAAAGCATACCCAAATACTTAATAGGCCAATTTCCGACCTCACAACTTGAAACACCCACCAAGTTCTGTAATAATTCATTCTTTGCGTTGATATCCAAAAGTATGTTGGAGTCAAATTTGTGGGCCGCGTCAAGTAAGAAAAAGAAAAAAAGAAGAGATTAAAAACAAATGGTGGGCCTTGGATTTTTTTTTTTTTTTTTTTTTTTGCTAAGAATTTGGACATGCATTTAATGCTTTTAGAAGCATTAGGCGCCGACAGAGCATTTCGGCACAAACGGAGGGCGCCGTAATTTGATGCCTCCACAAAAAAAAGGAGGGGGTCAGTCTTTGTGGGCTGCCAAACTGCGTGGAGAGGAGGGCTTTGGCTCTATGAATAGAGCCCTTCCCTCATTAGCTTCTGCATCCCATGACGAGAAGGAAAAAATCCCAATAAGGGTGTCTCGTGGGGATCAAGAAAAATATCCCAAAATATATAGTAGCATGTCAAGTATTTCACTCCTCTGAGAAATTCATGTTCTATTCTTTGTGTGTTTTTCCTTTCAAGAATTAGGGAGGTGAGAGTTTTCTTGTTTTCTTGTGTAAGAATGATGGTTGTTCAAAGAGATCAGAAAAGTGTTAGTGAGAGAATACTTGTGAGAGAATGCTTGGGTGTATTTGAAATTAGGGTTGTGAGTGAGTGTTTGTAAACACTTGTGTAAATTTTCTCCCTATAGTGAAAGATTTGCAGCAGTCCGTGGATGTAACCAAGTTGGGTGAACTACGTAAATTTATGTATCATGTTGATTCATGCATCTATTTTTGAAGGTATTGTTCATATGTGCAGTACTATTCATGGATACGGTATTGTTCGCTTATACAGTAAGTCAATGGCAAGGTAATTTTTCCCCAACAACTAGTATCAAAGAGAGGTTGTGGTCGGTTCTTGGGCACACTAGGGCTTGGTGGTAGTCTAAGAAGTTTTGTGTAAGAAGGTTGTGTTCAAGTGGGAGCATTTGAACCTTCTAAAGAACTTTCTTAGCGGGTTTCTCAAATGAGAAAGTGCAAAATGATATGTCAGGAATCAAGTATTCAACTCCTATCAGAGCTTTGGTGGTATTGTGTTCAAGTATTCAAGTATTCAAATAGTCACTTTCTCACTTTAGTGCAAAGTGACTATTCCTCTGGATTGTTTGTCAGTTTCTTGCGAGGTTACTATTCATGTGAATAGTGAAATTTTGTTGTCGATATTGGTTCGTCGACAATGGTGTTCTAATACATGCTAGTCACAGGAATAGTCATAAACGATCCAGAGGAAGCTAGATTCAAGTCGGCAGCGATGAAGACTGGGAAGATCTAAATGCAAGAGTTGCAAGTGATCATCCTTGTGTCTTGAATGATATCGTTTCTTGAATCGGAGAAGAATGTAATCTGTTGGAGGTGTGGACAATCTTGGCACCTAAAAGAAATTGTCAAAATTAAAAAATGTGGAGCGGGTTCAACTAATAGCTCTAAGACTAATGATACTGGTAATCCTTATGGCATGTCAGTAAAGTTGCCATGAAAGAGGATGTGATAGTAGCGGATTCAGGATTCGCAAGTTTGCACACGGGCATTGGTTTGGCGTTAATACAAGGTGTACAGTGAATGATGTCAATGGCTGAGAGACTTCCGGAAAAGCCAAACATGAGAGTCAACACCATAATTATCAGCAAGGTTCTTTCAACATGAGCCGAGATGAAATTCTTAGAATCGTCAATTCTAAGTGGTGTACTCATGTAGTGGAGTATGATTGTCGGTAAAGACAATGATAACAACGTAAGCTATGAGATGAGCGGTTGCATTGATCGGGTGTGAAGACATGATTAAAATCAAGTATTCAAGTGGGAGATTGTTAGAGTCAAATCCGTGGGCCGTGTCAGGTAAGAAAAAGAAAGAAAGAAGAAAAAAAGAAAAGATTAAAACAAGTGGTGGGCCCTGGACGTTCTTTTTTGTTTGCTAAAAATTTGGACAGATGCATTTAATGCTTTTAGAAGCATTAGGCGCCGACAAAGCATTTCGGCACCAAATGGAGGGCGTCATAATTTGATGCCGCATTTGTTGACAAAAAAAAGGAGGGGGTCAGTCTTTGTGGGCAACCAAACCGCGTAAAGAGGAGGGCTTTGACTCTATAAATAGAGCCCCTCCCTCATCAGCTTCTGCATCACATGGCGAGAAGGAAAAAAGTTTAATTAGGGTGTCTCCTGGGGATAAAAAAAAATATCCCAGAATACGTAGTAACATGTAAAGTATTTCCCTCCTCTGGGGAAACTCTTGTTTTATTCTCTGTTTGGTTTTCCTTTCAAGAATTAGAGAGATGAGAGTTCTCTTATTTTCTTGTATAAGAGGAATGGTTGTTCAAAGAAATTAGAAATGTGTGATTAAGAGAATACTTGTGAGAGAATACTTGGGTGTATTTGGGATTAGAGTTGTGAGTGAGTGTTTGTAAAACTTGTGTAAATTTTCTCTCTATAGTGAAAAATCTGAAGCAGTCCGTGGACGTAGCCAAATTGGATGAACCACATAAATTTGTGTCTTATTGATTCCTGCATTTATTTTTGAAGGTTATTGTTCACATGTACAGTATTATTCATATATACTGTATTGTTCACTTATACAGTAAGTCAGTGAGAAGGTAATTTTTCCCCAAAAAAGTATACTCTTCCTCATATTTATTCACAAGTTTAAACTTGAACAAAAAAGCTTCTAGCAATTACGACGAATTCATAAACGTATCACGATCTACTTCCAAAAAGAAAAAGGTATCACCTGCAAATTGCAAATGTGATAACCCCATATTATCCCTTCCAACCACAAACCCCTTAACAGTATTAGTGGACTTTGCTTTATCAAATAATCCACCCAAAACATCAATTAACTAGGGTAAACAGAAAAGTGGGTAAAGGATTGCCCCGCCTTAATCCTCCTGAACCTCTAAACTTTCCCCTTAGTCTCCCATTTATGAAATGGAAAAAGAAACAGAAGATAAACAAGCCCTAATCCACATTCTTCAACCGATCCCAAAACCCTTTAAGCACCAAATCCAAAAACATCCACTCAAACATAATCGTAAGCCTTTTCAAAATCAATTTTGAAAACGATTCCTTCTTTCCTAGACTTCCTATAGTGTTCCACGATTTCATGAACTACCAATATCACATCTAGAACTTGTCTTCCCGCCACAAAGCACTATGTGCCTCAACTAGGGTATCCTCAACTACTTCTGTCAATCTTAGAGAAAAAACTTTGGAAATAACCTTATAAGGACTAAGGACTATCCAACCAATAATACATAGGCTGATTTATGAAATTAGACCATGCAAATTGACCATTGAACAATGAGGGATCTCTCAGATTCAACTCCCTTGTTAACTCATCAAAGAGTCTCATGCTCCTTGTGATACTATCACTATTAAACTTTTCTCGCACCTATCGCACCACATTATAATTCCCCCTATACAACACTCATCACCACACAAACTCCAGAAACCAGCGAGCTCATCCCAAAAACAATCCCTAGAACAATATTTACTGGGACCATAGACACCGGTAAACCACCAACTATCTAAACCCTCCACCAAACAAAGATGCCAAAAATTCCCTTAACAACGTGTCAATAACCTTAACTCTCCTAACATCCCACAAAATTAAAATACCCCTTGCCCTCCCCACCAGTGGCAATGCTAATTATTCTTTAATACGAGACTTCCAAATGCTACCCGCAAACCTCCTATCAACCTCCTCTCTTTTCACTTTTCGTAAAACAACAATATCAAGATTAGCTACTTCTTTGATTGCTCTCCTTTTTCAATAAGAGCCACTTCCTCTTATATTCCAGGGAAAGATCTTCATTGGAAATCTTTCTTACCCCTCCTACTCTCATTTCTTTCTTAATTAATGTTGAACTTCAAATTATGTAACTCCCTTTGTTCCCCTTTCTTCTAGCAGTAATTGCATGCCGGGATTTTTTTGAAAGAGCAGTTATGAATGCTCTTAAAAGTGGCAAATGTAAAATTTTATGTCCACGGTAACAGAGAGAGGAAACGAATACATCCAGCTTTAAACAAGACTCCAATTGTTTGTTTAGGGGAAAAGAAAAAGACTCCAATTCTTTAATTGAGTACACTTTAGAATAGGAGAAACAAGTTTATAATTGACCCCTCATTGATAACTAGCAAATCATATCAAGATTGAGAAAATTCATGCTAATTTTGCACAGTGTAAACCATCACCTTTATATCCTCACCAGCTAAAAGACCCCATCCACGGTTTTCTGTTTTGAACAACTTTGTCCTGGCATATTCACATTTCTGAAATCTCTGTCAACAGTTCAATGAAGAGACATCCAATAGAGAGGAACAAAAGTGATTAGATAGCAGTTCAATAACACAAATGAAAGCTACTTTGATTGGACAATATAGCATAGCAATATTGGGAGTGAAGCAACTTTTAACCGTTAAATAGTAACATTAACAGAAATCAGAATAAGAACATATAGTTAGGCACAGCATTATGAGTTTACGAAGTTCAAAAAATTAGTGTAAGTGGCAAACATTTCTAGCCAAATTTGTGCCAATTCATGACAGGAAAGCAAATAACTTTTGTGCCACAGAACTGATCACAAGCACAAAGAAGATAGACATAAACATAAGAGCATAGTAATGCATGCATTCACGTGACCACAAATAAGGGAAAAGAGTGCGAGTATGTGTACACGCACATGAGCACATGTATGAGATACGGAATTATATCTACCTGATTTTTGCAATAGTGACCACATGGACAAAAGCCAGGAGTGCACTCTGTGCTGGTGAGTACATTCAAGCAGCTCTCACCACAAGCACTATCAGGATGGTTTATATCATATTTGCATTCACATATGACAACATCCTCCTCCTTTTGCTTCCTGTGTCTAAACAAAAAGGAGATGGCAAACTGGCGATAAGAAAGAGGCAGACGTATAGATAGATAAATATAATCATTAAACCTAGTGAGGAAAAACGAACCACTAGAACATTAAACGTAGCCAAGCTAAACTCTTATAAGGAACATCAGGGAAAGAATAAAATAAAGATAAAGAGCTCTTACTTTCGATATGAGAAATCATTTTGATATATGTGTATGTACTGAGGTGGTTCTTCTGCATTTTGAGCCTTGAAACAGAATGGTCACATAAGAACAGAACAAAGAAAAAGAACCCCTTTTTTAGGATTCAGAACTAGAATTATAAACATATAATTTAAATTTGAAAAACTAAATTCCAAATAGCATCAGAGACCTCCACAAGCAAACACACGATTTGGACGAAGAGCCAAGAAATTCATCAAAAGGAAACTATGTTTCACCATTAGGATTTTACACACGCTTCCACAAACTATGGAAAAAAAAGAGAGTACCACACACACACAAACAGAGGCTTACCATTCCAGATAGGCGGAAAATTTTGATATGTGAGGGACCAAACGTGGCTCGAGCGGGAGCAGTCGCCTAGAAATTTTACAAGGCAGCAACTTCAACAACAGTAACGCTCTGTTTGGTTGCTAAGAAAGTTAAAAAAAATAAAATAGAAAGGCAATGAATAGAGAAATACGAAACACAAAAAACCAAAAAACAAAAAAAAAACAAAAAATCAAAGCTTTAAACAACCGTTAATGGAAAACCCAGAAGGAATAGAAACCATTGAATTATGCTTGATGCTAAATTGTAGTCCCTAAAATTTCAATATCTCCAATTTCGTCCCTTTTGTCCCAAAATCAAAATAACCTAAGAAACCTAATTCGGCGAAACTTAATTAGGGTTTAACTACAAAAATCAGATTGAATCAAAAAACGAGGAATTTCACACAAGCAATAAGAAATTAAGAAAAGCCATTGGAGGAAGATTGAAATTGAGAAAGAAGAGGGTTTACATTGCTTCATTTCCAGACTTGAAACAGAGTCTTTGCCACACCAATCACCATTAGCAGAATCTCATGCTCCTCTTGCCTCTTACTCCATGGAAACCAAACTCTGTCTCTCTAATATTTTGAGCTTAAAACACTTCCGTCACGTTGTCGTCGTTACAGGAACTTTTTTTTTTTTTTTTTTTTTGGTGTTATTTTAGTTTCATTTGTTTCGGTTAGATGAATTTCGCACGTGTTTTGATATATTTGGATGGATAATCTCATAGTTTTGGTAATTATAATTTGATGATCCCTTAGTTTTGGTAATTATAATTTTAGTCCTTGTACACATCTCGCCTAACGAAGTTTATTTATATATTGAAAGATTACAATGAGTTTTATATCGTGTTTATTAAAGAGTAACGAGTATGATACATGAAGCAATGATTCTCATTCAAATGTTTACTAAAATATAAAAAAGAGAGGAATGTGTAAGGTCCACACAAGTTTAGGGGAAATAGGAATGTTTCCTATACTAATAAATTTGATTACCCATAAACTCTTATTTCTTCTTTTTTATTATTAAAACTATAAACTACAATTTTACTTTGAAAAATCTATCTACTTTAAAACGTACATACATTTAAACGGACAGTTTAGTAAATATAACGCATTCCCATTACTTTTCTTAGGTTAAGTAAATAAATGGATAGTATTCTAGTGAATATAATTCCCTTCCCTATTAGTTTTAAGTAAATAACATAACGCAAATAATGATTCACATACCCTTCTATTTTATCCCCATTTATTTCTCTTTTTTTTTACTTAATTACGATTACGGCGAAGTAAACATGCTATCAGTGTAAACGAGCGAGGAGGTTGTGTGTGCTGTGTAAAAATCCACATTTTTAATGGATTATTATCGAAAAAAAATCCTAAGGACTCATTTGGTCCATGATTTGAAAATTGATGATTTGAAAATGGTATATTTAAACAGAGAATTTGAAAATTCGGAAGAAAAACGTGTTTTTGAAAATGTGTTTAGTTGTTATATTTTCTTATTCTTTTTCAAATTAAAAAATTTAAAATTGTGTTTGATAGTGTTATATTTGAAACAAGATAAAAACTATATATGCATGTATATTTTTAAATAATATATATATATACTAATATAATCGAATGTACTTTTTTTTTCCTCAAATTGGCTCTGGGGCACTAATTCATTCAATAAAGTGAAATTAATAACCCAGAATGACTTAATAAACTGGCAAAAGCTTCAAAGTTATTTATTATGTCTGATTGGTTGATTATGAGCTTTAACTGGGATTAAGGATTAGTCAGTATTGTTTATTTTTTGATTTGAGGAGTTTATTTTCTCTATTTTCTTTCTCAGAGTTGGAGAATACAAAATTAAGGATTCAACAAAGCACTAACTTTGCTCACTTGGTAAGAATCTCCATTTTTCTTCATAGTCTTTTTTTTTTCCCTTGTTTTATTTGTTATCTTTGTTCCCTTTGATAGTCTTGGTATTAGTTGACAGAGAAATAAAGCACAAAAGGACAGCAAAGAAAGACGAAAAAATTGGGTTCCTATGCAAGGGGCCACACAGGAGCACCCAAAGTAGACGAAGCTTCAAAATTAGCCTAGCGATCCACCCAAGAAGACAACTGCTGGAAGATCACTAGGCTCCAGTCTACCAAAAATGAGGTTACATGCTGCCCAGCGAGCTACATACTTCATTCAATGCATATTGTGATACTAGCTTTTTTTTTTTATAATAAGAATTTGGTTAAAGAGCCCGAAGGCAAGAGACAAAACAACAAATGACTATCCAGAGCCTAAAAAAAAAAGCAAAAACAGAGAACTCGCTCCTAGAACAAATAATCTAAACAATCAAACGAATCTTCAAGGCGACTAAGACTTGTGTTCTAAAACTGAAATTAGCTCTTGACAATCAGATTTCAACATAATGAAATGAAACTTCTTTTCTACTGCCTCATTTAAACCTGTACATAACACCAATGCTTCAGTAACCAGTGGGTCTTGGCGACCTCATGAATCAAGTATGTGACCTGGGGTCAAGGGCTAGTCAAATAGTTTTTTACCTTCCATCTAGTAGTTAATGACTCCAAGTCAAGTAGTACTAGTACTTGACTGGGTCAAGTAATCCTTGCTATGAGGTCATGAACTACTTGACTTGGGACGTCTAGATTACCATTACATGAAGAAGATGAATAGTTTAACAAAAATACTTGAATATTGATAACTCTATGAAAATAGAGTTATCTTGTGTGTTTTTAGTCTTAGGTTAGTTGCTTTAAAAGAATAAATTGTGTAGTTTAGTTGCTTTTCTTTACTTTATTTTAATTTGTGGTGTTGCTGAAGTTTAAGATCTAATCTAGTTAATATCTATCTTATTTCCCTTGAGTTTAATTAGAATTGCTGAAATCTGGTCTTAAGTTTTGCAGAAATTAAATGGCAGCATCCTAGAAGGAAAGCTAAATTTAAGTCAAAGCTGGAAGCAACTTTGCTGCAGCAATGTGCCGGAGCAATACTGCACAGCAGATTCAATTTCCAGCTGGCGTTATTTCGAACAGCTGGCATATATTTCATACAGCTAGTACTGACAGCTAATATTGAATACCAGCTAAAGGAAAATGAAGAAAAGTGGTCCTCACTCCTCTATTTGGCTGACACGTGTGCTAGGGTACATCACTCACCCTAATATAAAAGGAAAAGAGTATTGTAAGAAAGGAAGAGAGTGGTGGCGGCTGAGCTGAGAGTACAATACGGAAAAGGAAAGAAAGAGAGAGAGGAAATAGTACAGAGAAGAAAGGACGAAGGAGGAGGCGTACAGGCGGCTGCAAGGAGCTAAACCTCCATCGTCCAGCTAGCATTTTCTTACTTATTTTAGTCTTCTTTGTATTTAATTCTTGTTTCTATTTCTTGAGCTTTCTGTAATCAATGGAATATTTTAGGATGCTTATTTTTACATTTCAGACCATGAGCTAAGCTTCCTTAGCTGGGATTATGATGAATCTGAGGTTGTAATGATGGATTAAAGTTGTTTTTAATGTTTATGGTATTTTCCTCTAGTTTGTTCAAGTGAGCTTCATATTTATTTCCTTTTATTGCTTGGCCATCAATATCAGGATAAACAAATTAGGATTAATTCTAGAAAGGTTAATCTTAGTTGGATTAGCTTGAATGATGAATGATTCAATCATCTCTTTAGTAGATCTTTGAATTAGTAATAGTATAGGAATATATTGTTACCATGCAAACCCTTTGAGAATTGATACTGTAAATGATGTTTTGAGAACTGGGTTAGCATAGGAATATGTAAAATCTGGTTTGAAGAACTTTAAACATATTGAATTCGGAAGATTAATATGTGCAGAATGAATTTTCGGTTACTGGAGTGATTTTTGCCGTAGGCGTTGCTGCAGCAACTAAACCCAGATTTGCAACCAAGGAGGATTCAATAGTCCCAGCTTATCCATACCACTGATTCACATTCATTTGATTAGATCTTATTATTTTCTACTCAATATTTACATTCTTATTTGTATCTTTTAATTGTTGCTATTTTATTCACAAATTGATATCTCTCATTCATTAATTTAGCTCTTTTGGCATTTAGATTTTTACAAATAATTTTGGTAATCAATCCCTGTGGAGACGATACTCACTCACTACTATATTACTTGTTTCGACACGTGCACTTGCGTAGCTATTATAAAATCCGTAACAAATACTTTAGCACAATATTTTCTAGATCACTATTATAGACTTCCTTCGACGTTGATCATACATTACCAAACATTTCATGAAATAAAGTACATAGTCACCTTATAAGATCCATGCTTTCAAATGCCAAATCTCCCAAACAAGATTCAAGCAATAAGTTCTGCTCTTTTTTTCAATTAAGAATGCTTTGATCAAAAAAGAAAAAAATAAACAGAGAGGAAGAGAGGAAGAACATGGCTGTGAAAAGAAAAGAGAGAGAAACAAATATAATGGAGGAGGGAAAAAATAAACAAAATAGAAAAAAGAGAGGGAAATTACATTTAATATATTAAACATTCACACCAACTTTCACTTATCAGCTAAGGGCAATTTTGAAATGTTCTTATTTCCTTCTCTATCAACTCAAAAAGTTGGTCCTATTTATGTCCAAAAAACTTGCATGTCTAAAAATTATCAACTAGGGCCCAAATTGGTCCTATCTTTATCCTTTTCTCGGCTTTACAATTACAAGGCAAGAAAGACATTCTTGGATTTTGGCTGCTTTGCCATTGCTAAAGGGAAGATAGTATGGGTTTATTCCTAATTAATTCAAAAACCAGACAACAAATGCCTCAAGGTGATGAGAATACCGAGAGAAAAATGAAAACAACACATAATTAGAAAGAAAACATACATTTTTCCCTCATCAAAATTATTTAAAGAAAGAAAAAACAAAAATAAAAATAGAATCTTTGAGAAACGTTTTGGGTTAAAAAAATTATCGGTTAAGAACACAGATGAGGGTGAAGAAGCGAGATTACGATAAAGAAGATTCCTTTTCCCCATCCTCCTTCTTCTTTTTTCAATATTTGATAATTTTTTATTTTTTGGTTAAATATAGTAATGATTCTTGAACTCATTCTATCACTTTGTCCCCAAATTTTCAACTTGCACAGTAATGACTCATGAATTATGCAATTGTTATAACAAATGTCCATTCATCACAAACTGTAAGTCTTTTAGCAAAAAATAGTCATGATCAAAGTATATAATTGTGCATTATTTATTTCTATAAGTTAGAATATCATTTATAGCCATAATTATTAACTATGCACTTTGCACATGATTCAATTCTGTTTAAAATTTAATAGTTTGTTAAACTAAATGGTCATTGCTGCAATACTTCCATAAGTCTTGATAGTCTACTATGTAAGTTATAAAATCATAATCTTATTATTCACTATAGTTTTCAAACTATGTACTCCGTAATGACTTATTTCTACTAAATATTTATAGTTTCTGACAAAAAAGATCATTATTGTAATAATTACATAATTCAGACACCACTATTATGTAAATAGAAAATTTAAGGAGTAAAGTGGTACAGCAGGTATAATTCAAGATCTATTAATATCATTAACCGTTTTTTTTTTTCTTCTTTGGCTTCCTTTCCTTTCATTTGATTTAATTCGATTTCTTTTTAATTGTTTTGTTTAAAATTGTTTTTAACTATTTTTTGTGTTTGATAACAAGGATATCCTATGGGTGTCTCAACTGTTAAATAAGGGGGAAAATTATCCTTTTATGGCATAGATTGGAGAAAATATGAACTAAGGATACATATTTTTTTCAATTTCAAAATACGAAGGTATAATTTTACAGATTCTAAAACTTAGGGATAAAAATACAGAAAACAGGTAGTTGAAGGTATTTTTTTTATAGTTTATTCTTCCCAATAATTAAAGTGGATAATGTTTGTGTAATTGATGATCAAGATTCCTTGCAGTCTCTTTCGTGTAAAAATAGTTAAAAGGAACAAAAAAAATATTGAATTTCCATTTCTAATTGACTTTCAACATGTACGAAGATTTTTCCTTACAATTAAGACCATAAAAAATTAAATTCGAAAGAAGATTCAATTAGTTCATGACTTAAACTATTATATTTAAGTATGTATATCTTTATGTATTATATATAACTTATAAATTACAGCAAGAAAAAAAAGCTTGAAATAGATAGAGTGCACAAAAGGCTGGCAATATTGATCGGGGGAAAAAAAAAAAGATGAAGGAAATAGTTATGCCAAACATGGTGATGATGATCATGATTATAACACTAATTATTGTATCAACTCATGTTGTGCTAGAAAACGACGTCGTCTCGACTGTCCCAACTTTTTCTCCTTATTCTTTTAATTCTCCTATTTCCTTTTCGTCTTCTATTTCGTTAGATAGAATGATCTATAAACGTAACTAGGTAAGCTATATGAATTGGATTACAACCGTATGTGTACCATTGATACCTATTGTAATATTCTTCTCTCCTCCTCCCTCAAACTTCAATGATACCATAGGTAACCTATCCCTTTAAAAAATGACTAACAATCTCATTCTAATTTATCGGAACGATACTATAAGTAAAAACGACTAACAATCTCATTCTAATTTATCGGAACGATACTATAAGTAACTTGCTACAATACCATAGGTAACATTCTTTATTATTATTATTATTATTATTATTATTATTGAAGATTACTCTAACCTTATTGACTATATTTCCCTGGATACTTTAGGTAACTTGGTAGGATACTACAATAGTATCATGGTAGGATACCTATAATAATCTCATAATTTTTTTTAATAATTTTTTTTTTGGTATACAAATAAAGAATGCAAACTCACTTTCTAATTTATCCAATCAACATAATTCATATCTAAATTATATATATTTAGAGGAGCTAAATTTGTATCTCAAATGGCATAAAGACACCCCTTATCTAAATTAACTCTATTAGAAATTTTGAAAATTACACTTTTTAGTATTGGCAACCTTACCATTCCTAGAATAGACATCTTTTTGTGTACCACCATTTTAATTCACTTATTAATTTTGGCACCCTATAAAAAATAATCAAGTTACAAATATACCCTTAATAATAAAAAATCATATTAAAAAAGGCAGTCAAATAAAATATCTTCATTTGATGTCTGATTTCATACATCAAATTGAGTTCATTTCTTTTTTTCCCCCCTTTTATTTAAGCGTTTATATTTCCTCTTAGATGCATGGAAAAAAAAAAACAAAACAAAAAAAAGGACAAGAATATAATCTTCTAACAACTAGAAATACTAATCTTTTTAGATTGATTATTTGAAAAAAAGAAACAAAAATAGACAAACGAAGAAAAAAGAAAAGAAAGAAAAGACAATTCAAATGCAAGATGCTGGTAAAAAAAATAATTAAATTAGTGCTTTTAATATACATATATACACACATACATTAAATATGGTTTAATATATATGAATATGTATATAATATATTTATATATGGGTCATGTTTCAATGGAGATTTTTGTTTTTGCTCCATTGATGGGTACTTTCATTTGGACCATTGGATTTTAATCTGATGGTTATAATGATATTAGTAATATTATTAAAAAAATAAAAATCTAATTAAATATTTATGACTTAAAAAATTAGTAACCTATATGTGACCTATGAGTTGGAATTTTTTTTTTCAATCCCTTTTTTATTATTTTTTCTTTTTTTCAATCTATTGTTTATTTTTATTAAAAAAATAAATAGAAAAATAACTAATTGTATATATATCTAGATATTTTTTTCCTAAAAAACTAATTATATACGTATTAAATTTTTCATTAAAGAATAAGTCTCTTTTTATAATTTCAAAACTAACATTATATATCCCCTCAAAAAAAAAAAAAAAACTAATGTTATGTATATATTCTTAAAAAAAAGACAACTAACCATTAATATAAAACTATTAAATACTAATTCTTTTTCAAAATTTTTCTTATAAAAAACATTCTTTCTTTTTTATAATTTCAAAACTAACATTATTCTCTTTCATTAAAAAAAAAAAACTAAAGTTCCATCTCATTAAAAAAAACTAATATTATTTATATTCTCAAAAAAATTACTTATTCATATTAGTAGCATAATATGTTCAGATTAAATGAAATTTAAAAAATTAAACTTATAAGTTAAAATCAAAAAAAGAAAAGAAATAAATAAAAAAGAAAAATAATTGAATAAAAAATTAATTAATCAGAAATAGATGAAATTACTTGCTATTGTAGGTCATATTCAACTTGATAATCTTACCCATCTATAGAGCAAAAACAAAAATCTCCATTGAAACATCACCCATATATATATGTATATTATTCTACATATTATATACATATAGAGAATTAAGGTCTCCCTTCACCAGTCTCATTGGAATGATGAAATTTTCGTCTTAGCCTCCACTAGGATACCGATTCACTGAAACTTTATACGAGTTCGAAATTTTTTTCAATGAACTATGATAATAATTCATTTTTATCAATATGATGTTGCCTCATTAAAATTGTTCAGCAGAGAACACATGAACTCTATTGTTGCTCTTTCGAATTTCTTTTGATCAGCTTCCAAGCTCTGTAATTTTTCCTCACCCAGAATATATACGTTAGACAAAATAATATAATCATTATGGTTCCAAGCTAAACATCTTCATTGTAACCCTCGGATAATGTTGAAAGATCACCATTATTTTGTTCAATTGATGAACAAAATTATCAAAGTAGTAGTAATAATAATAATAATAACAGGGATTGCAAGTAATATACTTATGGAGAAAGTTTACTAAATTTTTTTAATTGTATTACGATATGGTGTAATTAATGAGGATAAATTATCATAAGTCTAATTAAAAGATATATAAAACTGTATATTTTTGTTTTTTTAACCTAAGGATAAATATGTATTAAAAATTTTGACAAAAATAGGGATGCTTTTATGCAAATAAAGACAACGTTGATGATAGTGAAATACAAGGTATAAACTGAAAAAAAAAAACCGATCAAAATGTGAGTATAAAAAATGTAATCATCCCACTTTTTTCTCTTTTTTTTTTCTGAAAAAAAGTAAAAAAAAAAAAAAGACAGCAAAAGTGAATCCAAACGATACCCAAATGTGCTCTAAATTCCAAGAAATTCATTTTAGGAATAAAAATAGAGAAGATAACATAATTTGGGAGCTAATTATGTGAGTACCCTTCAACATCTAACTTGGTAGATTTTGTGATAAACTTGATTTACACTAACTGTATAAGAGCTTCCAAAAACGGTTTATATTCTAGAAGAATTTTTGTTTTCTTTTTTTCTTTTTTTTGCTAAAAAGAATAGTAGAAATATACATTTGAAAAATCAATTGAAAATTATTACCTTTTTTTTTTTTCTTTTTCTTTTCTCTCTTTTGTTGGAAGGACTTTGGTTAAGGATCTTCAAAGAATCTTGCAGAGTATGGCTTTAGCTAGGCTGGCAGTGGCTGTGGCTTTGCTCTCCTCTGAGTCTGAACCGTCACATATTCTTTATGGTACAGAATATTATTATATAACACTATACAAAAACCAAAAATATGAATATAAAATTATATACCTTGCTGGCTACCTACAATTAAGGATTACGGATTACTAATACCAAAATTAGCACAACATAATTCAACTCGTTTTTAAAAATTTACCATAAAATAAAAAAGTATCAAAATCAATAAATCCCAATTGACTGGACTAAAAACAACTGCCACGTCAGATAATCTGCTGACGTGGCAGTAATTGAAGTTTCGAACCAGGGGTAGATTAGTAATTCGGACGACTTGAATAAAAGTCACATGCTATAGTGACGTGAGAGAAAAGGGTTTTCGTTTCCTTTTTGTGTAGTAGTTTTTGCAGTTCCCTATATATTCGAGCGCACACAATATTTTTCCCTAAAAAACATTCTCATTTCTCACACCAAAAAAAAAAAAAAAAAATGAAAAAATGAAAAAAATCTCAAAAATATTTTCCAAATTCACGAACCGCCATATCTGAGATCACTTCTTCTCTTTCTCTCTTGGGGTTTTTTTCCATTTCCGAAATTGGAAAATTGGTTCAGACTATTGATTTTTTTAATATATCTTATTTTTCAATCATGGAGCAATCGAGTGTGGCTTCACTGTGGATGTGAATTTATTTCTTTTAAAGGGCTTTTTCGAATGAGGGACGAGATGAATGCCCAGAAGTTCAAAATGTTCGAGTCGGTATTGACCTAGTGGGGAAGAGTGGAGCGTGGGATTTTGGTTTTTGGTCATGGCAAAGCGCGTGTATGAAGCCTGGAAAGGAAGTAATGTAAGTCTCTTGCTCTTTATTTTCTTCAATTTGGGATCTTGTGTTGGGTTTTATGCTTTGAGTTTTGGATTAGATTTGTGGTGTTTATGAGAAATTAATGGGTTTTGATTGATTCATTGGCTCGCTTGGTTAAAGCTTTGAACTGGGTTGGAGTTAGGTTTTTGGGTATTTTGATTTTACTATGTGCTTTAAGCTGAGGCAGTGGAGTGAACGAGAGGGAAATAGAACTGGGTGTTTTTTTCCTTTTTTTTTTGGGATCTATTATTATGTGTTTTGAATTGTTTTTGGGAACTCATGGTGATCGTTAGGATCAGTTGAGTGTTGTTCTTGTAAAGGGTTCTCAGTATTGGCTTGTTTGAAGCCTTGAGTTTTGTTTTTCTTCCATTTTCTATTTTTCTTATCCAATGAACGAGTGTTGCTGGTGGTTTCTTTGAAGTTTGGACAACCAACTTGATTAAGATTCTAGATTCCTTTTTTTTTTTTTTTTCCTTGTCTTATTTTCTTTTTGTTGCTAAGTTGCTTTTTGGTCACGGTTTGAGTGTTCTGTGTTTGGTGGTAGGAAATTGAAAACTGCATGGAATACAATTTTCTTCCGTTTGGTGGTAGGAAATTGAAACTTCATGGAATACAATTTTCTTCTCAATTCAACCTAGTAAAATACTTGTTCTAGGCTTTGCTTTGAGCATTTTATTGCATGGCGATCAAAGTACTAAAGTAATGAAAATTAAGTTCACCCCGAGTCTTAATATTTTCTGCTCGCTTATCGTAAATTGGAGGGAAGATGTGTGTTCAGTATGCGGAAAGAAATACTAAGAATGTATGGGAAGTACAGGAACATGAGACTTTTGTTTTTAAATTTTGTGTGCTCTTAAAGTTAGTTGTGCTTGTGATGCTCAAGTCACATGGGGTAGAGTTTGGTCGGTGATGTTAGCGAATCTTCCTTGGTTGAGTTTTGTAGTAGAATCTGTTTTTTACTGGGTTATGTTTATTTACATAGATTTGGCATCACATCTTTACAGACATTTGTGTGAAACTTGTTGGTTCGCATGGAATTTAACTCATCCTATTTGGGGATTTGCCCTTCCATTGCCAGTTGTCTTGCAGTGTGAAAGCATAAAATTTATTCCATTTGTATTTGGTAGTCGGTTAATGAAAATATCTCATTCGTTAAATGCGTCTCTATTGTGCATGTGTCCACACCCTTGGCCCCCTCATTCTCCCCCAGTCCTTCTCCCATCATCCAGACAGAGAAATGTTTGAATAGAACAGATTTTTGCATGTCTATGTATTCTTGGACTATATCACATGCTTTTGATACTGAATTCATGCTAAGGTTTGATTAGGCCAGTTTGACAATCAAATTGAATTTGTATTACTGAGGATAACTGAACAGTATCCTTAATTGGACGATCGCTGGGTGTGTTTATCAAGGAAATGGCAATTTGTCATTGTGCCATAGTCTGTTTTTTTTTATTTATTTATTTATTTATTTTTTATGATGCAATCTCACTTTCATTTTACTAGCATGACGGTTGCATCCTCCTGGACAACACCTGCACATCTTGGTGTAGACATTTTTGCTTATAATTTTTCCATAAATCCAAGTTGTATGGATAGGAAACAAATCGGCAACTGAATAAATCTAGTGGTTATATATTATAGTTTTCTTCTTTCGGAATCTTGTCTTTTCCAAATAAGTGGTTGGGTTGGGCTTTGAGTGATGGATTCTTCATACTTTGTCATTGTTAAAGCATAGTCTGTTACACTCATATTTAATATTTGATCTCTAGCAGTGTCGTGGAAAATGTGGCAAAACTGGTGATTGATATTGTTGCACTACTTGCCATTGTTAAAGCATAGTCTGTTACACTCATATTTAATATTTGATCTCTAGCAGTGTCGTGGAAAAGGTGGCAAAACTGGTGATTTTATTGCAATACTTGCCTCGTCACATATTTTATCTTTCTTGGCGGCAAGAATCTTTGTAAAGAACTTGAATTTTTTCTCATATCGTATCTTTGATTCATCTGTAGGAACAACTTTTGTTTTGACGTCACCGACTTAAATTAGGGTACAATTATGGAAGCACTACATAATTAACTATCATCATGGCGGTGACCTGAATTAGGATACAATTATGAAAGCAAGTATTATTGGCTGCCGTATAATCTCTTGTTATTTCTCTTTGGGCATGCATTAGGCAAGATTTATCTTCTTGTTTTGAGCGAGCAGCAGGTTTACACCTAATATGGACTAAATGTTTCCTATTTGACAATATCTTGGTGGACTTAACCAAATTAGTTTGTGGTTTCCCATCATTCATTAATACTTGGTGGACTTAATTTGCCTACTTGTATTCTGTATAGAGTTGATGAAACAAATTCGTTTCTTACAAAGGCTCATAACAAACTAGTTTACCCGTTTTTGTTCTTTTGAAGATTGTTTCTTCTCCACATTACTTTAATTCAGGTTTTCCCTCAACATGCTTCTGCCTGATTAGAAGGATAGTTGTGATATGATTAATTAATTCTAGATCAGAGAAATGTTTCAAGAATTTGGGGACAAGATAAAACCAATGTTCCAGTATTGCATGCTTTTCAAAGTTAAGACTGTGTTACTTGAGTAGGCTGTCACTGGCTTTGGTACTTAGTGTGTCCTGCATGCTATTTTTTTAAAATATATTTTATGTGAATGTTTGTTGAGCATGAATTATTACAAATATATAAGCTGGCAATGACATTCTTGAGCTCCGATGTATAACTGCGCACCTGAACTATTTTATCTTTTTTGTGCTATGTTATATGAATGTGACAGATGATGCTTTTTGAGTTTGACAATTTTCTCCTTGTAATCAGGAGTGTGGCAATGCATACTTAAATCATCACTTATTACTTATGTAATTCATTTATTTTTGGACTAAAAGCTTTATCTAATATGATTGCTCAGGTAGTCTAGTTTATTATGTTGTGTTAACAGATTTATTACCTCCTTTGTCTTTTTAATATAATGGAATTTTTTTGTCCTCAGAAATTCCTCTTTGGTGGAAGGTTGATATTTGGACCAGACGCAAGGTCACTGCTTGTCACTTTATTGCTGATTATAGTCCCCGTTACCATATTTTGCATATTTGTTGCAAGGCATCTTCGGCACGAATTTTCACCAGATGATTCAGGATATGCAATTCTGGTGGTGGCAATTGTTTTTACTATCTATGTTAGTCCTCTTACCACTTGTATATTTCCCATCAACAGGCTTCTAAATCCGTTAGGGGTTTTTTATTTTTTTTCCAATCCCACAACGGAAACTGCATTCCTTTTGGGGTTAACAGGGTTTCCCTTTATTATTTATGGAATTTGAAGAATTTTTACTCTCTGGACAAGAGAAATGCAGTTGGTGGTGTCGTAATCTACACAAGTGCATGTTATCTGGTTGAAATCTTTAATATCGTGTTTTTGAAAGAAAAAGAAGAAGAAAAAATAATAAACGGTTTACATATGATATCATTTTGAATAGGATCCTCTTTTAAATATCACAAACTTGGCCTAGTATAAAAATCCTCTTCGTAGATTTGTGCCTGGCTAAAATTATTGGCCCAGTGGCACCTTTGTTTATGGATTGTGTTATTGTTGACTGTTGAGAGCGTCGAGTGGGTTTTGCTTGTTTTGGTCTCCTAATTGATGCTGCTGATTCACAAAATGGGCTACTTGACCATTCCGACTATTTATATTTCATCTTCCCAGGAATGTCTACTTTATATGCTCTCTCATTGTGTTAGCTTTGTATAAAATTTTGCTAACTTCTCATTACTATTATCCTATAATTTGCCAGTATTTAATTCATTAGTTAATGTTGATAGGTGTTGGTGCTTCTTTTTCTTACTTCAGCCCGGGACCCGGGAATTATTCCACGTAATTTACATCCTCCGGAAGACGAGTTTCGTTATGACAACTCTGTGTCAAATGAGATTGGGGGAAGGCAAACTCCAAGTCTTCAATTCCCTCGGAACAAAGAAGTAATGGTCAACGGTCTTCCTGTGAAGGTGAAATATTGTGATACGTGTATGCTATACCGTCCTCCACGTTGTTCCCATTGTTCCATTTGCAACAATTGTGTGGAGCGTTTTGATCATCATTGCCCTTGGGTGGGACAATGCATTGGATTGGTATGCTGTTAACGTCCAATTTAGAAGTTACCTTGTTTCTGAGAGTTGTACCTCTCCATATCATGGTTTTGAGTTTTGTTTGCTGCCTTTCAGGAAGTCATTATTAGATGTGTAATTGTCTATGTATATGTGCAGCGAAACTACCGTTACTTCTTCCTGTTCGTTTTCTCTTCGACTCTTCTTTGCATCTATGTGTTTGCCTTATCAGCTTTGTACATCAAGATTCTGATGCACAATCATACGGGCACAGTTTGGAAGGCAATGAAAGAATCTCCTGCATCTGTGATACTAATGGCTTATTGTTTCATCTCGCTTTGGTTTGTTGGTGGATTAACCGGCTTCCACTTGTACCTTATAAGTACAAACCAGGTTAGTTAACCTTTCTTTCTGTACATTTTTGGGCAAGCTTGAGATATTAGTGAAACTCATTTTAATTTTAAAGTCTTCCTGGACTAGAATGGAAGGACTTAAATGCTCTTAAAGTGTAGCGATTATGACCTCGGTGTTCAATATGTATTTTGTGTTGGTTCGAAATGTCCAAATTTCAGACAGCATGACTGCTTTAACCATTATTAGAGTACGTAGATTGATGCTAGTTTTACTTATCACTTGTATCAGACAATGTTGAAACACACTTCAAGTGAAAATATGTAGAGCTACTTAATCAATTAGGGGGCTTTGCTATGACCACAGATTTAATGGATTATAGGAGTTATTTACTCAAGATTTACAACAATACTTGATTACGTTTTTTAATTTTTTCAAATTGGTTTTATTCTGCATGTCATTTAGGTCAACTTAACCTTTTGTTTTTCCCAGACTACGTATGAAAATTTCCGGTACAGAGCAGACAACCGGATCAATGTCTACAATCGGGGTTGTCTGAACAATTTTCTTGAAGTATTCTTCACAAAAGTAAAACCCTCAAGGAACAACTTCCGAGCTTTTGTTCAAGATGAGGTACAGAAGCCTCCGCCTTTACCCTCTCCAAGGGATGCTGAACCAGATGATTTGGTTGGGGATCCACGTTCAAAGGTGGAAGACGATTTAGAAATTGGTGAAGATCTATTGAAGATCTCACAGCGTCGTAATTTCGAAGAAATTGATGAGGACATACGTAGTAGAGGAATCGATGAGGATGTACGTAGTAGAGGAATCGACGAGGATGTACGTAGAGGAATTGATGAAGACTTACGTAGAGGAATTGATGAAGACTTACGTAGAGGAATTGACGAGGACATACGTAGTAGAGGTAGCAATGGACCTCCCCACAACACCTCGGAGGTCGACTCTGTTTTGAGTTCAGACCATCGGGCTCCCACTATACGATCAGAAACACGGCACTCAAGCTGGGGAAGGAGAAGTGGGAGCTGGGAAATCGCTCCGGAGGTTCTCGCTAACGCTAATGTCACCGAGAGCCGAAGTTATGTCACTCCGAAGGATGCGCGACAATGATTGGTGGGCTGTATATTTGATCTTAGCATGACATCCATATGGGCAATCTGTGATTATTTGATATTCCCTAACCTGGACGGGAAAGGAAAATCGCCATTAACCGGATAAATTTACAAATATGCCAGGTAGGGTTCTGATGTATTGTCCTCTTTAGGTATGAAAACAAACATAATATGCCTTCTTTTTTGTGGGGATGTTTTGCCCTGCTCTTTTCTTTTGCTAATGAATAGAATGTGTGCTTGTAATTGTTTGGGAGGTAAGGGGATAGTGTCTTTGGCAAAATTTTCATTTCATTCCTTTCTCTTTTGGTATTGTGTAACAATTTGCTACTGTGAAATTGAAAATCTTGTGATGGCTTTAATTCATTGTGTAATTAATTACTGCATGGGACTCCCAGAAATCACCATTTCCACATTCAGATTTTTTATTCTGCCCCCCCAGCAATGTTATATATCACCCTTGGTTTTTAATCGATCATATATTTATGGCAAATGTCAACCATCAAGAAAAAAGTAATTTGAATAATGTGGTTTCTTGGGTTGGTTAATGAATAAAGAAAAATATGCATTAAATATTTATAGATATGTAATGTCACTTCGGTAAGTCACTTCTTAGTTTGTCAAGATATAATGTTACATATATTTGTATGTAACTACGGGATTCACATATTATAGTTAATCAACTTTTTAGGGCTAGAGTGATTTACACCAATTTATATAGAAATTTCTAATTGGTGTAAGCCTTGTGGTATGACATTAGCGGTTTTCTTCTTTTTGGAAATGGAACTTAATAGAAATCCCAGATTTTTTTTTTTTCGGTCTTTCTATGCTAAACAAATAAAATGCATCCACATGGTAAGTTTTTACGCGGCTGGATATTCCAACAATCTCTATTGTTGGTTTACTAACAAAAGCTTCAGAAAACGACATCAGATTGGTGTTAGCTATGATAAGAACAATAAAGTTTGCAATTTTGCATCACCATTGTTGATGGGCCAGAGGACATCCATAGCCTAAAGTACTTCAGGTGGTTAGGAGAAGCCGACTTTAAACTTAGCTTTGTTTAGTATAGTGGGAGCATGACGACACCAAACGCTTCTGTCGTTTTGCGGTGAACAGAAGGAAAAAGAAAAAAAGGACAATTCATAGGCCATTCATTGGTGTGAGATTTACAAAGAACCTACAAAATAATAAACATTTCTTTTAGACAAGCATATCTATCCGTACTCTCTCAACTAGTGATACTCAAATTCACACAAAAGTTCGAAGAATTTTTCCACATGCCCTTTTTCAAGCCGCTAACGAAAAATTTGAAAAGATTAATGATTTGGAAGATTGTATTACAACTTCAGTATTTTTTTTATTTTTAAATTTTTTTTAAGGTGCTAGTTGTTACCGACTTCTTGTTGTTTTAGGAATATAATCTAGCCTACAAGGAAGATGGTTCTTCCCTTAAAAAAAAAAAAAAAATCTACAAGGAAGATTCTTGTTGCTAAAAATTTATTAAAATTTTCTATAGTTAGTGTTGCAAAATTCTTTCTTAAAGTTTCATACTCAAGATTAAAAACAATTTACAGGTATAAGAATCTTTCATAACGTGGGATAGATCTTTAAGTAATAGAAAATTAAGAAGATTACCACCTTATGGGGTGTCCTATCCAGTCTTCTCATAGATTTCAAAGTAAAGATTCTCTTCTTTGCATTTCTTTTAGGAAATACAACCTTTTCTAGTGATAATTATTACTTCATATTCTAACAAGATGTAAAAATATTTTATTCCCAAAAAGAAATGTGAAATTGAATAAATTACCCTCCAAATCAGCGTAAACTTTCTCAAATAAACCCTCTTATTTTTTAATAGATTATAATCCACGGGTCATTTATATTTTTCTTATATATATATATATATTCCATTAAACAATATCTGTTCAAAAGGCAAAACCTTATACATTGTAGCACATCTTAAAAATATAACCTTACTCTACAGTATGGACTCCCCAAACCTAAAATTCTCCACAATCCTTTCCATTTTCTTTCTCTTATTTCTCTCTTCTTCTCCTCCATCAACAAAAGCAGAATCCCAGTTGGTTGATACCATCTGCCAAGAGACCCTAAACCACACCATGTGCTTGGAGGCTCTCGGATCCGATCCCCAAGCGAAAGCCACGACGGATCTTAAAGTTCTCGCGAAGATAACGCTTCGGTTATCGATATCAAATGCGAAAGACAGTCTACGTTTCATCAACAAGACGATCAATAACATCATTAATGAAACCGATGATCAACCAATAGTAGTACTGGCGGCACTTAAGCAGTGTGCGTATTGGTATGAAGCCGTTGTTGGGTCGTTCAAAAGTGCACTTCTTGAACTGAAGGAGGATATCATGACGGCGAACTACGACATCAAGGTGGCAGGAGACGACGCCGATTACTGCGAAAGCGAGTTGGTTTCAAAGAAGGTTGATATTGCTCCTTCTGTATCTGAAAGAAACTATCAAGTGAAGTTGTATAGTAGTATTGGATTTGTAATCACTAATAAACTTCCGTGATCTCATCCATGTGTATAACTATATATAATCTCCTTTTCTTTTCCAATAAAAGGTTTTCACAGTAATATATTGTCTCCAAGAAAATGAGAAAAATCATAACATTGTGTAATTTTAATGTATAATATAATTTTTGAAGATAATATATGTTTCTCTCGTTTTTGTTTTTCCGAAGCGTTTTGACTACAGTTCGTTGAAGTTCTTGATTTTTTCACTAGTATGGTGGTTCACTGTATAAAACAATGTTGCATTGGCATATATATGAGAAATTGGCAAAAGAACAGTAGCAATTCAATAACCAACTAGGAAAATATACAACTGACTTAAATGAATGATTTAGACATGTTAAACTGATCATTATTTGGTAAAAGAAATGCATTAATTGAGATTTTTTAATTTCAATACTACGTTACAAGATAACGTTAGGGGTAATTGATATCATCATTAATTCAATGTCATTTAATGACTTTATTATTTTCTTCAAAAAAAAAAAAAAATTGCATATAATAGGATTTACATTAAATGAATCAAAATTGGAATAAAACTAACTGACAATGTTTTCAGTTCGAGGACTAAAGTACTAAACTAAGTGAAGCTTGGACAGGTAACATGTCAATTTTTGTCAGTGAGTCAATGACTACCAATGAGAAACAACTAATTAATAACGCTATGAATCGGTTATTTTCAGTCTCGCTGTACGGCTCATTTGTTTATTGGTATTAAACTGAACAGGAAAGAGTGTCCAAATGTGAATATAAGACAAAGGGTCCACAATATTATAAAATTCATGAAAAGTTAAAAAACTACACAAGATGTAGTTAATGCTTTACGTAGGACTTTGTAATATTGCTAATAAAAAAACAAAATAAAATAGAAAGGAAGTCCTTAAAATCATAAACAAAAAAGAAAAATAAAAAGCTTAAGCAAAAGAAAAACAGATCCCTCTCAATCGTTTATCCTTGTAATGAGTACTAAAAATATATAGTTATTGTAATTTTTTGAGTCTTCTACAATTGCACGCGCAGAACTAGATAATAACAAGAATCTTAGTAGAGATATAGACGCACATGAATACGATCATTAACTATAGTTTCTCTAAAAATTTTAATCCCTTGAATATGATCACGCAGAGTCAAAAGTATCTTTTTTGATTAGTAACACATGGTGAATTGTCTTGCTAACATTTGCCTTAATTAGTCGTACAAGTTTTGGCATTTGTTATATTAATTTTCTCTGGCCAGTCAATTATGTATCTTTTCATTTTTTCAAGTGGAATTAATTTGTACTGTAAAATTATTCCTTTATTAGTAGCATATAATTGAATAATTTTTACTTCTGCATTTACATAGTAAGGGAAGAGAAGTCAAAGCCATAAATTTCACTGTAATATTTGGATAATATATTTGTATCTTAATTTTAAAATATAAATACTACCTTTTTATCATTTATTAAAACTAGATTAAATATAAAAATATAAATTTTCATTAAAACCCAACAGAAAATTCTTGATATTTCACCCAAATATTTTCAGAAGTTGCTTTTGGACTTAGGCTATTTGTCATGAATTTAAATTTGTTTTTATTGAGCTATGTTTTGCTTAAATTTATTGTACAAAATACTATGAATAGACGTCTAAGACGCTAAACACTATATAGTACTTAGGGCCAGTTTGGTTTAGCTTATTAACAAGTTAAAAGTACTTTTTGAACAATCTGTGAGTCAAAGGTGTTTAGTAAAAACTTGAAAATCAGATTATTTAATAATTTTTGACAAAGCTACAGCCAAAAGCCAAAGTTGCCCTAATGAATCTAAGGCAGCTTTGGCTTTTAGATTATGTAGAAATCTACAGTATCTTTTAATGAATAAATCATACTGGTTAAAATACCCTAACTTAAAAGTAAAATTGCAACACATTTAATTGAATTTATTTTCATATCAATTTTTTTTTAAAAAAGTATTAATATATTTAAATCATAATTGACTAAAATACTCTTCATATTAATTATTTTAAAGTAACCAAATTGATTCTTTATTGAAATTTTAAATTCAGATAAAAATAAAGTAAATTAAAATAAAATAAAATAAATTTAATTGAGTAACTAATTTAATTGAGTTTATTTTTATATCAATTTTTTTAAAAAAGTATTAATATCTTTAGTATGTACAAATATGCATAATTGTAAAAAATATTAATAAGCTCTTTCTATAAATATGTATAATTGTATAATGATATTTATTTTGGTCATTTTATATTTGCACAACAATTCAGTCATACAGTTTACCAAACACTTTAATACAGTTTTTTCAAGTCACAGCATTTTGAAATTACAGTTTACCAAATACTCTGCTACTTTACGCTGCAGCGGATTTTTCTTTCAGCACAACTAAAAGTGTTTTCCTTAAAATCTACAACTCTACCAAACTAGCCCTTACTAGATTTACCTACGATCTGAATTCTATTTTCAATCGACTTGCCTTTGTCACTACTTTTATTTTCTTATTTATTTTTTTAGGAAATTAATATGAGATATACATATACCTATCTACGAAACTGAGTTCCACATCGAGCAAGAATTAAAAAAGAATGGCTTATTTACTTATAAATAAAGGTTGTCTTGTATTAAAATATAAGAAAAATAATTAGTTATATTCTAGTATTATATTTTAATATTTCAAATGCAATAGTATTCCATTTTTTCTGCAATGTAATAATTCATTCTATTATAAATATAAATATTTATACAAGTCTTTAGCCAGTCCAATTGATTTTGACATCTTCTATTATAAAATAATAGTTAATATGATACTGTCAAAGAGTGAAAATAAAAATAATTATATTTATCTTTGAAATAAGTTATACATCCTGACCTTAATAACAGAAAAAAAAATTAAAAAGTAACACATGTAATGGAAATCTCTCCTATGTACCTTAGACAACATTCTTATCTCTTTAATTCAATGAACCTAATCTTGTTCTCAGACCAATTGAGAGCCTTACTACATGCAAACAAAGCAGCAGCCTTATTTTTCCCATCAGAATTGGTCAGAGCTAAACAATTCAGAACTGAACTCAGATTCTTAATTACCATATAGACTTGACGCAATATAACTCAAAAATTTTCTGTCTCTTGGAGCATGATTTCAACCTCAGAATCCCCAGCTTCTTCATTACTTTTCATTACAGTCGCAATTTCTTCTCTCAGGAAGGATAAAATCCAATAGACGATAAACGGTACCTTCCCCTTCCTCAGTTGCTTCAAGTCTTGGATCTTAGAGTTGAATTCTTGAAAGTTTGCCACCGTCACACTGTTACTTGCAATTAGCAACTGGAATTTTGTAAACTGGATCGCCATTTCTCTCTTAATATGAGAGAACCAAACCCACATCAATAATAAAAGATTACTTATTTGAAACGTGAAACATCCTAAGGACCTAAGACTAACGTAGATGATAGAATAAATCAATTAAGGGTTATGTATGGTAGACATAATTCTACATCTAGTCTGAATATCATTCACAATCGAAAAGGATAAAAGTTAAGTGCTATTATTTAGAAATTGTAGGTCGTTTATATATTAATGGATTGTGATGAGTCTAACAGAAAATCTAGTGTGCATAGAGACACTAAATAGAATCATATGAAATATGTTCTTTATATAAATGTCGTTGCATATTCTCACAGAAATACAATTAAGAATGTTTATCTTAATTCTAAATAATGAACTTATATTCTTGGACTATATTACTTTATATATTAAAGAATACAATCTTATGATTTGCTAGATTTTGTTTGGTATTTTCATAATATACTTTTATTGTTATGGAGAATACATATTTATAGAAATAGAAATTATGGTTTTCATTAATTTAAGAGTTAATGTCGCATTATATTTGTTACAAAGGCTTGGATAAATAAAAATTATTGCTGAGTATTCAATAATACAATTATTGAATTATGACTGTTAGTGCGAAATCTAGTTCGATTGTTATGGAGTGGTCGAAGGTTAAGTTGACACTTGAGCTAAGCGTATCAGTGGTAGACGATGTGATAAGTGGTCCCAACCATTTCTTGGGGTTGGGAGCCAAGTAGTAAGAATTAGTTCTCTTGTAAACACATCTCGGAATAGGAAGGGTATTGGGCACCGAAAGATTACCTGCCAAGGTGAATCCAATGGTCAAGTCAGCAATATAGAGAAGGGTTTGGGCGTGATTAACTTTCAAATGAGGTTAGTGAGCCCCTTAAATAGGCAGGTAGCGACTGATTACGGCCCTTAGATTGTCATCATTGCTATTTAATTGATCCAGTCTATACGTCACTAATGAGCTTCCTAATTAGACATTTGCCAGAGTAGAGCTTATCTTCCATGCTGTGTAGTTGGATTTTGTGGCTTTATGAATACTAGTCACATCATTCATCAAGCCATTCTCTCGCCCGTCGTGGGTACAACGGGACTACAATTTATAAAGGATTTTTGTAATCGAATGGGTAAAGCTCGGGATGTGTTAGGACAGACTGTCCAAGTTGTAATTAGTAAGGGCTCGGCTTACCTTCGACCCAACGCCATGCATGTGCTTCATGACCCTAATGAGTTCCTTTTTCACGTTGGGGATAACCTTTGTGAAGGTAGCCTTATTATCGAATAATTGCTCATATGATGCTTCTTGGTAGTAGGGATGTCAATTTCACCGAATGGGGTGGTGCACCGTGGTGCACCGGCCCGAATGGGGCAGGCTTTCACCGTTATAAATGGTGTGGGGCATGGGGCGGGGATTCCCCGTTTAATATTTAGCGGGGCGGGGCGGGGCGGGGTTGGGGTTTGGGATCCCGCACCCGGCCCCCCCCGCATATATATAAGTTAATTTCTATTTTTTTATATAATAGTGATTCAAGTAGATGTTTTTTAAAAAGAAAAAAGATATAATAATATATAGTCATATACTAATATTTTTTGAGTTATCTGGGATTGTGTTAGCTTTATGAATGAATGATATGCTATATGATTTTAGTATTAAATATTTTATATTTGACAATTCTAACATGTTAAAGTTTTATTTGAATATGTTTTTTAGTTATTTAGGTCTAAAATTGGAATTTTCAATGAAGTTAATTTTAATTTTCATTATTTTTCGATGTAATTAGACTTTTAAAAGATTTGAACTAACATAGAATTGTTTAATTTATACAATATGACGATTCCAAACGGGGACCCCGATATACCAATGGGGAAACCGATCTCCGATGGGAATTCCCCGAAATTGCCCCACATCAAATAAAATAGTGAATGAGGCGGGGATGGTATAGTAAAATAATAATGGGGACGGGGATGGTAAACATAAAATCGGTCCCGCCCCGCCCCGTTGACATCCCTACTTGGTAGCTGGGTGCTTGAAATTTTTCCTCAATAGTTGCCCCTAAGCTCGGTGTCTGGCAATTACTTGGGCTTTTAATAATTTGCCTGCTTTTAAGAGCGTGTGTTATTGTTTGTTTGTTCTGCTTTAGGAAGTCATAAAAATGGTTCAGCTACGCCTATTACCCAATTCCTTGGGATATGTGTTGTACCAATTTTTATTAGAATAAATATATCCTTAATCATGTTATAGACGAAATATAATTTACGGAAACCGGAAACATGTTTTACAAAAATAAGAACGCAGCGGGAAAAGATTTTAAAATTTTCTTGACATTCATAAAACATCACAAGATATTATAATATACATATCAATTTTAGAGATCATATATACATCTAAAGGTTACTCTTCAAACCGTCGAGTCTTCATGTTTATTCTCTTCACCCTCGGTGGTCTGTGGGTACCGGTCTACTTTGAGAAACTTCAAGATCTTCAAGAAAAACTCTTCTTTCTTTTTTCTTGAACCCTATTGAAGAGATCGACTCCAAGAACGATACGATGCTCTCTCTCTCCCTCTCTCTTTCAGGTGTGGTACAGAGTGATAGGGGTTGCACCATTTTGTAAAATTCACGTAACTATAAAGAGCTTTGTGTAATTTCTCTTATTCGGCCAACTTAAGCATTTAAGTAGTTATCCATTCTAATCACAGTTTAAATAGAATTGGGCTACTATTAATTAATCAATAATCGGGCTTTGTTGAGCTAGACAGGGACTCAATGGGTCCAAATAATGTAAGCTTCAATAGACTAGTTGCCAACAATTATAATTTACTCTTAATTATAATTGGGTTATGTCATTATATGCCCAATATTGCACTCTTAAATTAAATATCATATTTTCTAAGAGTTATTAACAAATTAATCAACTCGATCTATTTAGCATATACTATACCACAAATGTACCCCCAATGCTATATTGCACTAGTAAGGTAAAATTACCGTAATACCTCTCTACACATATTTATCTTTGAGTTGCCATATTTCATCTAATAGATAATTTGTTGACAATTATATTTTATTTTCATAAACATAGGTAGAGATTTAAATTATTCAAAGATCTTGAAAGATCAGAGTGGTAATAAGATGTGGTGTCCGTATTTATGAAGGATATTTTTCTCAATTAACAAATCTTATCTTCCAATATACCAGAGTTCAAATTATGAGAGAACTAGTCATTTAGTAAGTAAAAAAGATAAAATTTATGAAAACAAGTTCGACTAAGACTAGGATTGAAGTCCATATGCATAGTGCTAAGTTTATTTATGTACAGTTTATTTTAATCCCATTGTGCATCTTCCAACTATTAAAGGAATATGTTTTATTAATTCCACGTTTTCCATATTGTATCTAATTTATTTACAGTTTATTTAAATCCCTTCCAACTATTACTTAGAAAGGATTGGTTCTTATCTTTTATTTTAATTTTTAGTGTGCCTTTATTAGTATTTTACGGTTTCTTTAATAATGACCCACCACTTATGGGATTTGTTGCATATAATTTATGTGATTTTGCCTGACCCAGAAGCTAAATAATTCTAGCTTTTATATTCGTGTACGACTATAATACTCCTATTATCAACAGATAAGCAGATGCTTTATTAGATAACTTCAAGCCAAAAGAAAAATGTAGATGCTTTTAGCATATGATTTAGATTTGTGATTATTAATTCAAATCCTATCTTCGCTCCAGTCTTCTTTATTTCAATTATTTTAGTTATGTAGTATTTTTATTTTTATCACTAATATCATCATCATTATTCAAGAGCATCTTCATTTCTCATGTGATTGATTCATTGCTAAAATTTGGCCTTTTGGGACGAAATCATTTCCCCACTATTTTAGTACCATATTCACTAAAGAAAATAATATTAGTGCCGTAATTGGCATCACGTCTAGCATATTCACATTTTTAATTTACTTATCAATTGGTTGACTTTTCACTTACTAACTAAAATATTATCATTTTTCATATTAAATAAGAAAATGTATTTAGTGTACTTAAAGTTTAAATGTTTAACCTTTAAAAAAGTTTTAAATGTTTAGGTTATAACAAAATCAAGATTTACATATAGCATTACTACCTTGTGTACAAATAAAATAGTGTTTCAAATATGTAAGTTTGATATGTTTTGTGCCAAATATAACATTTACATTTACATTATCCGAGATGGTAGTCATATTATTAATTTGTTAGAGAGAGAACATATGGGTAGCATGTGCGGTCCGAGCCAAATGAAACATTTACAGATTTACTATATATATACACACATGTGCTCCATAGTTTAATGAAAAGGTTTTCTTTTTATTTATTTTTTATTTTTTATTTATTTTTGTTTCCCCTTACAGAATGGAACTCCGCTGATGATTCCAAACACCAAGGAATTGAAGTGTCAAACTTTTGATTTTTTTTTTGTCCTTAAAGATGGTGTCAAACTCAATTTGTGATTAAATAATTATTAATTGCCTTTGCAAGTCTA
The DNA here is from genome assembly GCA_002914845.1 of Trema orientale. Classification (NCBI taxonomy): domain Eukaryota; kingdom Viridiplantae; phylum Streptophyta; class Magnoliopsida; order Rosales; family Cannabaceae; genus Trema; species Trema orientale. The sequence continues at coordinate 109,524 of JXTC01000039.1, read as the reverse complement.
GGGTGAATTCTATAGAGACTGAAAATGAAATAAAACAGAACTTTTGTAAAAGAGCATAACTCGATGAAATTTGGCACAAAATGAGCATAGGCCTAGCATATTCAAGTTTTAGACTTTGAGTTAGGGGTGTTCATGGCCGGTTTGGACGGTCTAAATCGTCAATCCAGAAACCAATCCGAATGTGCGGTTTGGCCGGTTTATCAATCCGTGCGGTTTGAGTTTGTCGATTCAAACCGGCCAAACCGCACCTACATTTTTGCGGCCGGTTTGGGCGGTTTCCGCGGTTTGAAAACTTACAAAATTTGAATTAACACAATATCAACTAAGCTCATATTATAATCATATTTCATCTAAAATATAAAGTCCAAATATAAAACGAAACCATAACATAGTTAAAAGCTATAACCAAATCGAAAGTCATAGTAAACTTAAATTTTAGTTACAACTTACAACTTAATCAAAATTGAATAGTAAAGTTAAAGTCTTTAATCTTAAACATATCATAACAACAAGACTTAAAGTCTAAAATATCATAAGAGTCTTAAGTAACATAGTCCTAAATAACCTAAGAGTAATCATTACTCAATTAGAATGAATAAGCTTACATTTTTAACTATTAATATACATTTTTTTTATAAAAAAAATACATATACAAACTTAATGGCCGGTTCGGTTTGAATCCGACCAAATTTTTTTAAAACCGAAAACCAAACCGACTAAATCGGTTTTCATATTTTCTAATCCGTAATCGGCCATTTAAGAAAAAAAACAGCACGAATTGGGCAGTTTGGATTGGATTGGATGGTTTCCACAGTTTGGCGGTTTTTTTGAACACCCCTACTTTGAGTCTCTTCTTCAAACAATGAGAAAAACAAAATGTAACAAACCAATTTAGTAGCAATTATAAATATTTTATTTTGACACTTAAACAAATAGTAAATGAATAGTTTATTATGAAATAGGCTATAACTCATCTTGATTGAAAAATGCTAATCATCCCGAGCGTGAATCGTGATAATCTGCCGAGCTGATGTGGCCTCTCTTTACAATGAGAATGAGTCCCATTCTTATTCTTTGTTTATTAAAAAGTCAAAAAAAAAAAAAAGAAGAAACCGAAAAGTAAATCTGTCGAAGAACACTTAAAACCTCCTCTCCTCCTCCAGTTATCAATTTCGGCTCTAAATTGGAATAAAGTCATTATCTTCCATTCTTCCTCTAGTCTTCCTTCAGATTCTCAATCGGTTTTTTCATTCTATAGATTTTTTTTTCCCCAATTTGCCCCCATTCTTGCAAACCAACCCACCACTAATAATGGAGGTTGCTAACGTAAATGAAACCCCACAGTTTGTTTTTTTGTTTTTGTTTGGTAGGGGATATCAAGATAACTCCACTTTGTCCCCTCAAAAAAAAAAAAAAAAAAAAAGATAACTCCAGTTTGAATTTCTGAAATCATTCTTTTGATTAGAATCAAATCAGAGGTCGAAATTTTGGTTGGAGGCCACTAGGTAGTTTTAAACTCAGCAACAATAAATTCGGCGGAAAAAAAAAAAAAAAACTTAGCAATAGTACGAGATCTATTTATCAGTCCATTACTTTTTCCTTTTCGAGTTCTTCAATTCTAACTTCTTAATTTTTTGTTTTTGTTTTTTGGCTTTTGGTTGGATAATTAGATCCTTCAAAAAAGAAAATAAATTTAATTGTTATTGCCAGAAATTTTAAAGTCTTTGCCTATGGTTCCTATCGGGAAAATTTGTTGACCAAGTTTAGGTGGTACAAGATTACCAGTGATGAAGAAGAAAGTACGTGAGGAAAAGAGAGAGAGAGAGAGAGAGAGAAAGAGGAAAGAACTGTTTTTGTTTTTTACTTTCTTTATTTTTATTTTTTTTTAAAAAACCGACGTGGCAATCTTCACAATTTGGCACCTGCCACAGACTCCCACGCGGCCCGTGTTAATTTTTTGACCCGGGTTAAATAGCAAGACTCATCTTGATTGATTGGAGACGCAAATTAGATGACACGTAAAGACAATTTAACCAGAGCGTCTTTAAAAGATGCCACGTAAATGACATCACGATCTCTCTGTATAGATCACTACTGAAATTAAATATCTCCCATCATAATTTTCTTTTTAAAACCGCATATTTGTGATTATATTTTTTTAAAAAAAAAATAATAATTGGCTGGTGAAACAAAAAATAAATAAATGAGTGCTTAACAACTCATGACATGTTAGTGAAATAAATAATGAAATAATTAATTAGATATTTAAGCATACAACTCAATATAGCCCATGCTTGCTCAACAGATATAGTCTATATATATATAGGCCAAAGTTTAGACTCATTGTGCACCCTTGATCTAATTCCATTCCTTCCTTCCCTTTCTTAACTAAATCTTTTTTTTTTTTTTTCCCCTCTTAATGGATGCTCCAAATAGTCATAAAATTTTATCATTTCTAGCCCTTTTCTTGCTTTTCTTTCTCTGTTCTACTTCACGTCCAACAAAAGCGGCACCCCAGCAAGTAGTGGAAAACATCTGCAAAGAAACCATAAGCTACGCCAGATGCATTGAAGCTCTCGGATCCGATCCCCGGACTAAGTTGGCGGAGAATCTCAAAGCTCTTGCTAAAATTTCACTTGATTTAGCGATCAATAACGCGAAAGATAGCTTAGCTTTCATCAAAAATTTGCTCAAGAAGAAGAACGTTAGAAGTCGCAGCAACACTGGACTAGCACTTATACAGTGTAGTGCTTCGTACCAAGGAGCGATTGCGTCGTTCAAAAGTGCGCGTACTGAGCTCCATGAAGATGCTATGACCGCAAACTATGACGTCAAGACGGTCGTCGACAATGCCGATAGCTGCGACAACGAAATGGTTTCGAGGAATGTTCGAATCCCTTTGATTTCTTTAAGGAACGATCAACTTAGATTGTACAGTAGCATTGGATATGTAATTACAAATAAGCTTTGATCCACTTGTGTTTGAATATTGCTATTGTTTGATGATGATCATAATAATAATAATAATCCCTTATCCAATGGCATGGGAACTTTCCTAGTTTAATGCTTGATTCTGATAATCATACATATATATAGCCTTAATTCTAATTATTCTTTTTCCTTTTCAGATCAGTTGTACTTAAATCTAAGACTCATATGTTAGAGTATAAGAATTATGCTATACAAATTCTTGTACTCATCCTTCTTATGACTCGTAAATTGTGATTAATCTTAATATTATACTTTTTTTTTTTTTTTGGTTTGAGAAAAATAATGTCTAATTGTTATTTTGATGTTTTCGGAAAGAAAACTTTTACTTGATGATTTTAAGGTTCAACTTCAGTTGTATATTTGTCTTCTTCTTTAAGAATTCATAAACAGAAAAGGGTAAATATATATATATATATATAATATGCACCAATCCACTCATAAAATTATTTTATCTAATTAAAATTCATCACACATATTTTTTCATGATAAAAAATAGAGAGAGAAAAACATTAAATAATGAGTATTTTTTTATTATTTTATTTTTCAACTACTCAAATTATAATAGTCATTAAAAAATAATTGGAATGCTAAAATATATATATATAGATAGATAAAAAAAAATACCTATTAGATTGAGAACCGTAAAATTACTTAAAGCTGGCTTTTACTTCAAATTCCTATACCACACACCAAAAGCCGATACCGGAAAAGGGAGATGTCACGTACATCGTATGTGCACAAAACTGGCTTGGCCAAATCATGGCCACAATGACTTAGCAAAAGGAAAATGATAATTAAAGAGTATACTAAGTGATTTTCAGCATATACTTAGAGGTGGTGTTTGACCCCCTTGCAAATTTTTTGTGGGTTCCACTCATCAATTAGCTTGTGGTGCTTAGTATTAGGTCCAAGAATTTAGCATTCCATGGCAAGCTTCTATAAATTCAAGTGTTCTTGATTTCTATAACAAGTTCTACAATTGTTGCAACAAGTCTTGCTGTTGTTATAACAAGTTCCACAAATGAAAACTTTCAGTTTTTATTCAAATGATTCTTATTTTTATAACGGTTGATGCTGATAGTTAAATTATCAAAATAAAATAGAATTTCGTTCGTTTTTGCTTAGTGTGAATGAGAAATTCATCTTCTTGATTCTTTTTAATATTTTCCATACATTGATGATTCCCTCCTTATTCTATTTTCCAATATTGGTCAATTTTATGTGGACATGTTCCTGAGAAATATTCAAGGTTAATCTTCATCATCAAATGTGCTGAACATTTTTTCATTGATTAGCTGATATGAGGAATAGCTGGAATCAAAGATATGTTGCAACAGGATTAGTTAGTTTCAGAAAAATCACTCAAATCACGGAATTTGATTGTAATTAATGTTGGAATATTTTCCTAAGTTAATTGACAATATTTGGCAGGTTTAACTAATCACTCTTAGCTAGCTGAATTCGTGTCAAAGAATCTGGGCGTGATTCAAGTAACTATTCAAAAAGTTGTTGCGACAACTTTTTGACAGATTATATTTTTGAAAAGATTTTGATTTTGTTTTAATTTGTTTCCAATTTTGCTTTTATTTCTTCAACGCTACAAAAGTCATCAAATGATCTGAAAATTCATCTATAAAGGCTTAGGTATTCCTTAGGAATTCAAGTTTCATGGATTGTATTTCTCAAATTATAAGAGCTTTTTCTTTGTATAAGACTTAGAGTACTTTTTATAGCTCTTTTGAGTCTTAAAAATCTAGTGAGTTTTCGAAACATTGTTTGAGTACAAGTGTTCATCGGGAAGAAGAGCATGATATTTTCAGGAAAAGTCGAGGGGAGCTCACTAACACATTGCCGCAACAGTTTGGAGGGAGTCTTTATTTGTATCAGTCAATTGTTGTTTGTACTTTTTGATACTTTACTTATTTATTTAATCTTTGGGTATGGTCTTGTGAAGTAGGTGAGGATTGAATTACCACGTCAAAAACATCTTGTCTCCTTTATTTACATATCTTGTCTATTGCAATATATGTACTCATTGTTATAATATTTGTAATCCGTGTTATAACATAATTAATCAATTAATCAATGTATGCCTAACCAATTAAAAAATTTTATGGTTACCTTGAGTACCATTGAAAAATATCAATTTTAAAGAAAAAATGGTATTTGTTTAAATATTTATTAATAATGTTATTTTTATAAAAAAATTAAAATGTAATATTTTTCTAAATCAATCTTGAATTTTTCAAAAAAAAAATTGGCTCATCTAGAATTTTTCAATTTTTAGTACCTTGGGCCTAGAATTTTGAAAGAAGCCTTATCTGTATTCACATAATAAAGTACGGATGATGTAGTTCATCCGTTCAAGTATAGTAATATATAGTGACATATAATAACATAGACGTAATTTTGCACAAAAACAATATTATATAACTAACCACAAACTCGATTAATAGATCAAAAAAAAAAAAATCACACTTGTAAAGCTCATGTATACTTGATGCAATTTTGTAACATAGCAAGTAAAATAACACTACATAATTTGTGTGCAAGTATTTTTTTTAGGTTGAATTACTTATATGCTATTGTGTGTTACTAATTTCATATAAATATTTACGTGAAATAGAATATGTTCCTATTTTAGTTTAAAGGGGATTACGTTCATCCAATGTTAGAATTAGTGGGAGAAGCTCATAAAAACAGTTTATATAAATATTTTCATATAAGTAAACTAAAGTATTATTCAATAATTACTTGTGCATAATTTTATTTGAATAAAAGTTCATTTAATTGTGTATATATATATATATATATTTGTGATTATGATATAGATTCATAGCTAGAAGACATAGATACAAGTTATTTACAATTAATCAATTGTGGTTTGAGTAATATAAATATTGGTCATTTTATTTATTCTGTAGTAGACTTGGAAATAGTTTGATTTGTCTTGTTTTACTAAAGTCAGCTGGTGTAATGAGACTTGCACTAAATTAAATTATAAATAAAATTCAACTGATTATATCAATAAAAAAAAATTTTCATAGGTAATAATTAGCTTTACTCTTAATCTTGAGTTATGCTATGATTATGTGTTCTTAAATATGAGTTTATTTGAATTACAAATGAGTGAGATCAATTGAGATCAACACTCTCTGCGCTTTGGTAAAGCGTATTTGTTTAATTATATAATTATAGTTAAAAATATAGAATTTGGTGAAATAATATCCTTTGGCGGATTTCGGTACTTGATTATAAGTCTTAGGCCTAAACGTGTCAACATTAACACAATCAATAAGAACCAAGAAACATAAGATTATATTTTTATGATATTATATAAAGGGCTAATTAGCAAATAATCATTATTGCATATAATGATACTCCAAAAGTAGTCATGCGCAGTTGGAGTACAATTTCAGTCCTTTAGTGGAATAGATTCTGAAATTAAATAATTTGAAAGCCCGTTAATTATTTGGAGCCAATTGTACTTGTCCTAAACGATTCCCAGACTAACTTGTATTAATAGTTACATTGTTATTAGATTAGTTCGATTTTAATTTAAATTGGACAAATCAAACTGGACTACTAAGGAGGCCACACACTTGGCTTAGTTATTGGACCTAGGCGTGTAGCTCTATAAGTGGGAAATACTTGTTTCAGTTTTGGGTAACTTTTAGATAAAACTGACAAGTGTGAACTCTAAGTAATTAATATTTGGAATATGTTAGTTTCCAGAAAAAAAAATATTAATAATAATTTTCATTATTTATTTGATTCAATGAACCTAGACATATTGGATAACTATTCCATTTGTAGATAATTGTTCCAATAATGGTTGATTGGATGTGAATATATCAGGAAAATACCAACAAGGTAATATTTAACTAGTTGCCCAAAAAATAAAAATAAGACAATTATGCATTGTTGAATATTGCAAGAGGTGGAAATGAGTAAAATTTCCCGGAAAGAGAATTTACTATTTGGCCAATGACAGAAAGGGCCACATGCCTATAGTTATAGTGAATATGGCGTGTAGCACCTTATGGTGCTTTTCTATTTGAAACTATTTCTTTATATATATATATATATATATATATATATATATGTTACTCTAGATACCTCAAAAAGGATAGATAGAAATTACATAGAAATCGTCAATTTTTCTAGAGAAAAAATTTTGGAAGATAAGTGAACACTCTATTATTAGATTTCTTTGGAAAATTAAGTACAATCACTAATTTGATATTTTCCTATGTAGTATTGGGGGACCGCAATCTTGTACGACTATATATATATAGCAAAAGTAGAACAGAGAGGTCTATCACAAAATTCTTGCATAAATAAATCTTCTTGAGTAGCATCATCCGCTGTTAAGAATTTGAGTTCTAATCCAAATAAAAGTATATTAAGCAGAAGCATTTAGACAAACATCCATAGGAATGTTCCAGGAACATCGAAATATGCCAAGAAATCATGTGTTACAACACGAGCAACAAACAAAAAAAGGAAGCAATTACTAGTATATCCAGGCCTAATTGCACTGATGTAGCTCATTTTTTTTTTCCCTTGGTGGGTGAGCTCGCCGCTTACTCCTGTATCATCCAATTGTTTACAAACCTCCTCCAGGAGAGTCACCAGCTGAATAATTTGTCTAAGCACAACATCCATAGCCCTTTTTAACGTTACTGCCGGTGAATAATGTTCATGTTATACATGCAGAGAAATAAGCATGAATATATATAGTCAATTAGTGATTTGGTCCTGTTTATCATCGCATATTGGACAACTATCAATTTCGATAAGCTGCATGCAATAACACATTTAAAAAATAAAATAAAAAAGGTTGAAAAATCATGAGACTAACCCGATCACACATCTTAAAATGCTTGTGCTTCTTGACTCCTATTTTAATTGAGGATTGCTATAAGGTACAGTAGTGTAGTGTCGAACACTACAACGGTGTGTCAATCTGTTACTGGTGATTTTAATTAATAAATTGAGTCCACATGAAATATAATTATAATTAACCAGTAATAGACTGACACATCATGCGATTTTGGGCACCATATGATGCTCGTAGTATTACTCGTTTCAATTACAAGCTGAAAATAAAATACCATGAATACTATATAAAGGACTCTCAGACAATAACAAACCCAAGTATCAGCAGCTTTGTTGAGGCCCATGATGAGCAAAGAGAGTCATTCGCACCCAAAGGCCATTGGTCGCCTTGGCCCAAATTCTGTGGATCAATCCAATTCGAACTATAGTACATCAGGCCGAAGCACTAGGCCTTGGAGAAAATGACATGGGTAGGACTAACTTGGGTCAAAATGACTTTTTGATACATGTATGTTTCTAAAAGTGACATTTTTAAGAGTATCAAGGACTTCTTAATTATAGGTCAAGAGCTTCTCGACAATGAAAAAATCATTTTTAGGACTTATTTAAGATCAAGAAAGTTTTTACTATATGTCAAGACGTCCATGGCGCTCCTTTAAATGTCATTTTTGAAAAAACGTACAAAAAAGTCAGTTTGGCCCAAATTCGTGCTATCCACGTCGCTTTCTCTAGGCCTCGATGTTCTCATAGGCGGTCCAGCCGACTCGCGCAGCACGTTTAGATTTTTGGTCAAAATGACATTTTTACGACTATTTTTCACGATGACGTTTTTAAGAATAGACATAATTAGTTATATTTTTTGTGACCTCTTACTGCCGGTTAGTTAGTTCTAAATATTTATGAGTATCACTAAATCTAACACTTTTACTATAAAAACCCATAAGAATTACAAAAAATACGAATTTCAGGTTTTTTTTTTTTCCAATTTTCGTACTATTATTATTTGGAAAATATCACTTTTTTAAAAAATATTTAGAAAAATATTATTTTTCTGAAAACTAGTTACAAGTTATCAATTATAAATACCTTTGGTTTTTAGTTACCAGTTTCCAGATGCTTGTTACTGGTCACCGGTTACTAGTTACTATTTTATAAAATGGTATTTTCCTAATTAGTTTTAGAAAATAATATTTTTTTAATAAAAATCATACCAGATCCCAAAAACAAAAATCATACCAGACCTAAAAAGCACAGGCCGCCATGTTTTTCAAATTTTTTTGAGAAATTTAGGTGGATGATCAAAATTTTAAATTTGAATAAATAAATATCTATTTTTAAAATTTTATAGCTAAATGTCCAGGTATATATATTTTTACACTTGGTAGATATGTGTATCTACTAATTTTAGTTATTGTACTGAAATGCACTGGGTATATAATTTTTTATACTTGGTATATAAAATTTTACATTTGATATATATGCATATATACCGAACATTTTACTATAACATTTGACAAAGGGACATTTACTGAAATTGAGCCTAAAATTTGATCATATTTTTATAAGCTCCGATTTTTTTTCTAAAAGTGCCGTAAAAGACCTAATTTCTCTTACTAAAAAAGGAGCACTTTTATTGATCCATGTACGGCAATGATATGAAGAGATAGATACGACCCACGTCTAACGCTATTGAGTACTTTATTTACTACACACGAGGAAACGGACTTACTTGCTTAATTAAAAGGATTGCCGAATCAAAGAGCTTTATACTGTTGATCTCACAAAGTTGTTAACAAAAAAAATTGAATTAATTTTTTCACTGAATGCTAATTGAATTAATTATTAATACTGCCAAATTTCTTTACTGAATTCTAGATACTAACTTGGTGTTTTAAAAGCTTTATCGCGATATACATTATAATAACAGATGTGGGACTGTAGAAGCAAAATATAATAACAAATATTAGTACTTATATCATTGGAATTAATAAATAACCTAATTTTGATAGATTTATGTGTATATATATTGGTCTTGGAAAGAGAATTTCAGGGCATTTTCCGTAGTTGAAACAACAACTTAGTATGGATATAATTTAGTGTCTTGACCCATGATTACTTGAGATATATAACTAAACGTGATTAGTACGTAGAATGAATAGTCTTCCGAAGAAAAATTAACGCATAGCAACTGAAAATATCCTCTTATCTTTTTTGCTCTCAATCTAAGAACATTTCAAAATTGATTGCGGTGGCATAATACTAAATGACTTCGAGGCATAGAATAACCACGTTTCAAATTGTCACGTCATATGGTTAATTGATTCGATTAAACGTGCTATTTAATTGAGTTCATAAAATCACTGGGTGTCGCACTAAAGATATGAGATAATCTCTTAAATCACTGTTTATGGGATTATAAAAATCAACATTTAGTGTAAAGTTTTTTAGTTACAATAAAATTTTGGGTGCGTCTACAGTAGGGGCGTCCCTACGTAAGGCCCTGTTTATATACCGTTTGATGGGAATTTGTGTATAAACAGATTCTTCACAGATTCCCATCAAACGGTGTATAAACAGGAGCCTTACGTAGAGACGACCCTACTATAGCCGCCTCCTAAAATTTTTTGTGATTAAAAATGACATTTAGTCATAAGTTGTTATTAATGCAATTTTAGTCACAACTATTTATTTATAGTAATAAAATTTATTTGACTAAATATACATTTAGTGTCGTTTTTCTGACTAAAATTTTTAGCCACAAAACTTTTACTCACATCATAAAGTTAATAATATTTTTCTAGTCGTGATTTTTCTATTTTTAGTCACAATTTTTATCGCCACTAAAATAAGATTTTTTTAAATGTTAGGTAAAACAAATGTTATCTTCGACAATGTCATGTCATTCTACTCTCAAAAGCCCAAAACCTATGTATATATTTATACTTGAGTACGGATGTAGTTGACTTGGGACTCGTCCGTTCAAGAATAGTAGTATATAGTAACATATAATAACATAGATGTAATTTTGGACAAATACATCAATATAATATAACCAGGCATAAACTCGATTAACAGTTTTTGGGGGAAAAAAAATACACGTGTAAAGCTCATATATACTTGATGCAATTTTTGTAACATAATTAATAAAATAACACCAACCAATTTGTGTCCAATTATTTAAATTAAGGTAGAATTACGTACATGCTGTTGTGTGCTACCAGTTTCATGTAAATAATTACGTGAAACAGAACATGTTCTTGCCTTCGTTCAAAGGGGATTACATGCATCCAACCCCATATAGATTTTGTTGTGGGGGATCAGGATGGAACAACTTGGTACTATTGCTCACCAAACCCTAAAAGATAGGGAAAGAATTTAAAGCAGTTTCTTGCACCCATTTTCCGAACAATAATTTCACCAAAAAGGAAGGTTTTATCCAAACTAACCAAAATGTTTGCGTCATCACTCTATCCATCTTAATCAAGGAAGTTTGATTTGAGTTATATTTTTTAAGAGGGTACCACGATATATATATATATATATATATAGACACACACTACGCTTGACGTATTGATCATAAACTCTATCTAGAATATTGCTAGCTTCAGTGACTGGTGAGTTAAAGTTAGGCTGCTGTCTACTTTGGTTACTAGCCCCTTATTTGTCATAAAAACTAAGGACAGCAACCAAACTTAATTACTGAATTCCAAATTCCTGAAAAACGACACAATTCCTACTCAGACAAACGGCATTACTTTATAGAAACTCTTGTTGCTTTCATGTTCTTAAAAATCCACGTTCAGTTGTGAAGTTCAGATGTAACCTATGGTCATGTCCATTTCGAGGGAGAGTTACAAAATAAGAACCATAATTATTAACTGGACTTTGTTTTAAGAGATAAAAGACATTCATTAAATTACAATAACCTATACATCAATATAGTACATCATATATGTCATATGTTTCAATACTACCTATGCTTTGAGAAGAAACACCTCTTTAATTCTGCAAACAAACACCTTTTTTTTTAAAACAATTTTGATAATAGTTTAAGAATAAATATGATTACATGACATTTACATTATTTAGTTGTATGTCTAATAGATAATTTGATTATTTGTGTAAGAGAACTTTGTCAATTTTAAATGAAAAATTAGTAAAAATAAATGAAAATTTATTAGGAGACAATTATGACAAACTAATGAGCTACATTTTGTTTTCCGAAAAGCATGGGGTGAAAATTGGTATGGGAGCTTTTTGATGTTTTTCCTAATTTTTTGTGGTATATAAGTTAGTTTTTATTGGAATTTTTCCTAATTTATTAGCTGTTAAGACATATAATTTCCCAAAAACTCATAAACTAAATATATGTATATATAGCTAATGGCCAGTCTTAAAAATTTATACCTCTGGATTATCCCCAACTAAGGATGATAATTTAGGTTATGAGACGACAACCCGATATGAAAACGATATGATTTTTTGCAGATTACCATCGAAATTTACCAGTCAAACCCACCAATAAACATATAAATAATTAAATAATAGAAAAATAATTTAAAAACTAATAAAAAAATATACGAAATAATATTACTTTTTATTGTGTATTACAAATAAAGAGTGGATAAATTGATTTACATTAAAGTTTCTCACACATAATTTATCTTAAAATGAGCTAAAATAGTCCCTAAAAAATGAAAATAATAGTAAAATTATGGGTCATTAACGAGTTTGTGGGTCAAAAGCGGATTGTCGGGTCAAACATGGGTCGTGAGTTAAGTTTTTTTATTTTTTATTTTTTTATCTAAATGGGTTAAGCAAGTTGGGTTCAGATCAATCCGTTTATATGTGGATCAGGTTATATGTATACATTAGACATCAATCCGACACGAACCCAACCCACTGATACGAATTGATACCTTTACCCCTGACCATGATAATGTGTATTAATATTTTGTTTCATCCCCTTGATTATTTTATTGGTCATGAAAATCCATTCAAATTCAATTCGCATTTCCTATCTAGATTCTCTTCTTAGAGAAAGTCCACAATAACCTTGTTTCTTAATTTTATAAGTTACCTAAGATTGTACATTTCTAGTTATTGATAAAAGTAAGTAGGCCACAAATTTTGTAATTAATCATATCATAGTCACTTAAAACATGAATGTACTAATTCAACAAGAATTAAGACATCAAAATTAGAAATAATTTGAAACGGAAAATTTGATATATATCATTAGTGTTAGATTTTACTCCTTCAATCTTCTTGGTTCTGAGTAAAGTATCTCAGTCATGCTAGCTTTTGATGGATCAAAGTTAATTATTTTTTCTTGAGACAGAATAAATTCAGTCATCTATTTTATAACTGAGTAGATTTCGATCATATACTTCAATTTGTTGGGCTTAGGTATGACTAATTTCAGTCTGACTATTTTAGATAGACTCAAATCCAATAAGGCATAATTTGTCTGACTTGAATTTAGTAAATTGGAATCTAGTTGACCCGAATATGACTAACTTGAGTACTCTACTCGGGTGAAATTTGATTGAGAGGATTTCTCATTAGTTTTACTCATTCAAAATTGGTCATACTACGATAAGGAGATAATGTTAATTCTTATAAACCTTTTAAATAAGGTACTTACTCTAAGATTTCCAAAAAATCTATGATTTGACCACTAAGATCGGGTAAGTGCTTCAATTTAATTTAATTACTTCTTTCTAAATTAATATTATTATCATTATTATTAGATAATTACAAAGAGTAATATTAGGAGTAAAGTACTCGGTATTAATTCCCTTTAAGTAATAATTGCTTCTTTCAATCATGGACACTTTTGACTGACTTGAGTATTGGAGTCCATTTTATAGGTACAACCCTAGACATTCTAAGCGAAATCTGGCAAGATATAGGTGGTTGTAAGACACGTGGTGATCTTGACCTTAGTAAATTTAATTGTAGATGTTCGGCATTATAATTTGGCGTTTACCGTGGGGTCTTGGTCATCAACTATTTGAAATTCTCACCTTAATGACAAGGAATTTTGTACGATCACGACACCACTAATGGCAACACTAGTAGCGAAAATGATAATTTAGAGCATTCACTTGCTCAGATGGTGGTGAGATTAGAAGCTATCGAAAAACGGGTTACGACATAATAGCGGATAATGAATCCGTCATGCTGAGAATCAAGCCCTAAGGCGACAACTGGAGACATCCATTTCAATGACCATCCCTCAAGAACGTGATTAGAAGCTACCGAATGGGGGCGAGATTAGAAGCTACCGAAAAGCGTGACAGATGGTGACGAGATTTACCGAAAAGTGGGTTACGACATAATAGAGGATAATGAATCCGTCATGCTGAGAATCAAGCCCTAAGGCGACAACTGGAGATATCCATTTCACTTATCATCCCACAAGAGTGTGGATGTGGATAGATCAATGGGAGTCTGACTAGAGCGATCTCCAATACCCAACCCTCTCAATCGACTCTCAGCAGAATGTTTTCTCCACAATAATTTAGCCCAATATCAAGCATGCAACTATTAACCATTGGTAGAGGGAGTCAATTTGCTTCCTCAACCACTTTTATTGAACGTGGATGGTTATTTCAGACAAATGTGCCTAATGTCATGCATTCCCCGGAGGTGGTCGTCCTTCTCCAAAGGGTGATCACTTGGAGTCTCAAGTAAAGAGGGTGGTTAGACCTAAAACAGAGTATGATGTCTTGGTAAATGGACTTGAAGCATCTCATCTAGCTAGAAATATCATGGATATGATTCAACCACCCAAGTTTGTGGCTCGAAAACTTCGCGATTATGACGTTACCACCGACCTTTGTGAACATGTTTGTCACTTTAAGAAATTCACGCAGACGGTTTCAATACCATATGAAAAAATAGATACAATGAAGTATAAGACTTTCACAAAAAGTCTCAAGGAACCTGTCCTTCAGTGGTTATACAAGTTGGAGTCCAAATTGATTACCTTCTATTTGGAACTCACCAAAAAAATTATGAATAACTTTTTGATCAGCATAAAATTAAGAAAGAAGATTCATGACCTGTTCCAAATAGTACGTGAAGGGAAGATGTAAGTTCAATGCAAAATTTTTAGTAAAATTGATATGGAGGCATACAAAATAAAGATTATACTATTATTGGAGATTAGTATTGGTGCATTATTTACAAGAAGTGGATATGTACTCATCGAGCTCGAGTAAACTTGACTGAGAAGTGGGGGGATAATTATTAATGTCAGATTTTGCTCCTCTCAATCTTCCTAGTTCTGAGTAAAATATTTTAATCGTACTAGCTATTGATGGATCAATGTTTGTTATTTTGGTTTGAGGTAGACTAATTCTAGTTATCTATTTTATAGCTGATCTTCAACCATATATATCAAATTGTTGGGATTAGAGTATGACTAATTTCAGTCAAAATATTTTAGGCATATTCGTATCCATTAAGGCATAATTTGGGTGACTCGAATTTAGTAAACTGGAACCTAGTTGACCCGAATATGGCCGACCTGAGTACTCCAATCATGTAGAATTTTTTTGAGAGGATTTCTCACTAGTTTCACTCATTCAAAATTGGTCCTACTATGCTAAGGAGATAATGTTAATCTTCTAAATCTTTTGAATAAGATATTCACTAAAAAAATTCCAAAAAATATGTGATTTGAATACAAAGATTGGGCAAGTGTTTCAATCTAGTTTAATTATTTCAAAGTGTTTCAATTTAGTTTAATTATTTCTTTCTAAATTGATATTATTATTATTATTATTATTATTATTATTATTATTATTAGATAATTACAAAGAGTCCTAGTAGGAGTGAAATACTCGATATTAATTCCTTATAAATAATTTATTCTTTCAATCATGGACACTTTTGACTGGCACATGGTATAAGTGATCACTTTTGACTGTAACCACTTATATCATATCAGTCTCTTTTGTAAGTACAACCCATTCATTCCAAGCGAATTCTGATATGATATAAGTGGTTTCAAAGCACATGGTGATCATTGATTTTATTAAATTCAATTATAGATTTTCGATTCTACATATACAAAAACATGGTTATTTATTTAAACCAATGATAAGACCTACGTTGAGTTACTATTGTAGATATCTTTAGGTGTATATAAAAGCATTTGTGGCTTAGTAAAAACCTCTAAACAATTGAGTGGAAAGAAAGTTGCATTAAAAAGAATACAACCTAAAGTTGCATTAAAAAGAATACAACCTTTCTTCAAGTTTACCAAAAATGGTAGGTTTTCTTTTTTAAAAAAATAAATAAAAAGTAGGTAAACCACCAATCACCCAACCCTACTTCTAATTCCCCCAGCTATAAGTGTGAGTGATACATGTTTTAACCTATACATATATCAGCTTCTTTCATCATGCCTCATCATCGCAAGAAGCAAAAGTACATATTATTAGATATTAAAATATTAAATATTAAATAATGACTGAATCTGGTTGCTTTTTTCTTAGTATTAAATAGAACACGTGTCAATACCTTTGTTGTCAGCAAACTTGTATCCCCAATCAAAGGTAGACATGTACAAACTTGCAATACGTAAACTCTATATATTAGAGACGTCCTTGGGATTATAAATATTATTGTGGTTAGTTTATCATTGTGTCATTAGCGGCTCTCATATCGCGACACGTGCCGAGCTGGGTCCCATGTTCGTACAATTTGACCGGATATTCAGAGTTCTTATCACGTGCGGTTCCACGTGGGCGCCGGCCTCATCTGAAGGAAAAGGATTTGGTTTCCCCTTCATCCTACGAGTACGAAGAATGAGACGGACATGTATATTCTGGAAGTGAAAGTAACAGCTAAACTACTTCTGCTTTAAGTAATCCCACATAACATTTTGGGTGAAAAATATTTTTACCCCTCGTACTTTAGTTCTAATATTATTTTCGACCCTGATTTTTGAAATGGCTCATTGAAGACAAAGGGTTAATATCTAATTTATCTCAATTTATTGTTCTAATTTATATAATGCGAGAAGATGATGGATTGCCAAATTGAATTGGTTTTTGGGTTTCTATAAGTGTTTTGACGGCTCTCTAGATGGAAAAGGTCGAAAGAATTAACGTGTGACCAAAAGTAATAGTTTAGGGATTCAAATACTACAAAAAAAATGTTTTGGGACCTAAGTGATACGGTGAGGAAAGTTTGGAGACCCTAGGTGATATTAACCCTTTAATTTATGACATTTCTCCAATTTAGTCATTCTACCACTATTTTATTACAGAAGCACGGAAAAGTCCCTATTTTGGCTCTGAATTATAATAAAATAATATTTAGGAAAATTATGCCATACACGGCTTTTTTTGAAAAGATATTGAAAAATATAATGGTCAATTTTTTTCTAGTTTCAGTACCACATTTTTTAGAAAAACGTCATTTTCTATAATTATTTTGAAAATAATGTCATTTTTTAAAATGGTTATTAGTTACCAGTATCTGAAACTGGTTACCAGTTACCAGTTAAAATAGATTCTTTTTTTGTTGTTCTTTTTTTTTCCTCTCTTTTTTTTGTACTTTATATTATAATTCCTATTTTTATTACTAGTTAAAATATTTTTTCTTCTCTTATTTTTTTTATTTCACATACATTTGGTTACTAGTTATCAATGTTCGAAAACTGGTTACGGTTTAGTGGTTGCTATTTTAAAAATTGGTATTTTTTTAAAACTATTTTGAAAAATGACATTTTTCTTAAAAAAAATGGTATGGGAGTTAAAAAAAAAAACTGACCCACCGTATTTTTATAATTATTTTTTTGTTTTGAATGCAAAAGTCTTAGAAACTCATAATATTTTATCCTACAAATTTTAAAACATTCATATCTTAGTACTCTATCCATCAAAGTGCCTCATTTTCATTTCTAGAGGCATTTTATTATTGAAAACAAACGAAAAAGAACATATGTCACTCACATGAGGTTTTTAACTAAGATATTTTATGTAATTTGAAAGACAAAAATGAGGTAATAGGAAATTTTTATTTTATTTAAAAATATTTTTTAAATAAAATTATTTTGATATAAAAGTTAGTGATCCTCTTGTGCTCACGATTTAGTTTTGAAATTTTCTTGATCTTCTTTAGATTAATCATACTATGTGAGTGTTATATTAAGTTCAAATATAAATAAGATGCACTATATTTTTAAGTTTTGCCACAAAAATCTCGAAGTATCTTATATAATTTTTTTTAGAAAAAGTTAATTTGAATATTAAAAATTTAGTGCATCCTAGTTAGTATGATGAGTCTAAATAAGATCCAAAAAAATTTGGAAACTAAATCATGATGACAAAAGAATCACTAATTTTTGTACCAAAATAAATTTTATGTTTTGCTAATATATTTAAATAAAACAAAAATTTTACACTACTTCATTTTTGTCCTACAAACTATTTAAGATATTTTTGTTAAAAGCCTCATGTGAGTGACACATGTTGTTTTTTTTTTGTTTATTTTTACAATAAAATGGCTATAGAGATAAAAATAAGATATTTTAATGCATAGGGTGCTAAAATATAGATGTTTTAAAGTTTGGACACCAAAATATGATTTTATAAGATATGCTCGTCCTCTTTCTTTTTCTTTTTCCTTTTCCTTTTCTTCCCATATATATGCCGTATTGAGTAGGAATTGTTTAGATTATCATGTAAAAAAATCTGCATTTTTTTTTTCAAAAAGTTCTCTTTGTATATTCCGTAACAATTAACCAAACATATCATGAATTAACATGCTAAAGTTGTTGCTTTATTAATTTTATTGTTCTCGTCAAATCCAAATCTTAGTTCGGTCTAAAGATTTAAACTGGAGCAAAAAGTTGAATGCTTCTTTGAGAAATCAAATCTATAGGACACACTTCTTCTTTTTTTTTTTTTTTTAAAGCGAGAGTTAAGTACTCGTCCTAAATGATTGAATCTTAAAATTTTTCACCCATTGTCTTTAATGTTACATATTCTCATAGTACAACCTTGACGAAATAACAGCAAACTTATTTTGAAATCGAACGAACTGTTGACAAAAGTAATGGTTGAAATACTGCATTAGTATAAGATAGCATCATCTAGTACTTTTCTTTATAGGATTCTAGCATTACATGAATGAAAAATTGAAAAGTCCATTTTTGTATTATCACATATATATATAGATCATACAGTGTCATACGGTAATTAGGTAAGAAACATAGTTTGCATCGACATTTAAATCTAAACATTAATAATCAAATAATTGTACTCGGGTGAGATCATACTAGCATTAATACACCAGGTCCGATCAGAACTCCACAATTAAGCGTGTTTGAGCGAGAATAGTACTAGAATGAGTGATCTCTTAGGGAGTCCTCGTGTTGCACCCTTCCCTTCTTTCCTCTTCTTTATTTTTCAGCTGACCTCTTAGCAAAATGGTCGCGCACTCAATGTATGAGTGGTTTTGGATCGCTAAGGGAGGCGCCCATTCTGTGGTTGCCAGTCTTTTTTCGAATAAATAACAAGTTGATGTTTCAACGATTAAAAAAAAACAAAAATTCTACTCTAACATAACGCAATAAAATAACAATGGTTTATAGTTTTCTATACGTTTCTAGCAATACTCATTCTAGGAATAAATTATCAAAAGTTGATCCCTTCCAAAAAAAAAAAGTTAGATGATATGGACTTGTTCCACTAGCTTCCTAATGATAAAATTATATTCCTTTTTTTTGCTAAAATATGTTTCACATTTGTTTTGTAATATATTTTTCAATAGTGAACCAACACTTTGGTTTCAGATTTGTTTCATATATTAGTTGGTACATGGTGACCCTGGGCCAAGTGTCCTTTAAAATATAGTGGGCCTTTGTAAGAGTATTAAATATGAACAGCCATATACAATGCATTTATTTATTTTGAAGCAATTCGAACAAAAATTTTGCACGTTTTCCTTATTTATAACGAGACGCATTGAGACTCGATTCTGTGAACCAATTAAAAAGTAACAGATATTCGAATATGGATGAGAGGTAGGAACTTTTTATTTCAAAGCTCTGTTATCTTTTTTTTTTTTTAAAAAAAAAAAACTATATTTCGAAGCATGAAACCATGAAAAGAAAAAGAAATTGGTGTAATTTTATGCCAAAATTTGGCTTGGGAATTACTTTATCTAGTTTTTTTTTTTTTTTTTCTTTATCTAGTTTTGAACGTGGAATGAATGTATTCAATGTTATTAAATTATTGAGGACACGACTTTTATAGGTGCTCTACAATAAAAGTTTGTTGTTTCCACGAGACATTGGTCTTTATTTACTTTTTTTTTTGAACGAATTTTCACAGATTTTTTTTTTTTAGTTGCATTCATATTGCTCATTTGTAATTTTCTCTTTTTAATTGATTAAGATGTTTTTATGTGCAACCGTTGTACATTTAGGTTCCATAGTTAGGGATAGACATTTTACATTTCTAAAAATTCCCTCTCACAAATAAAGCATAATTAGATTTCAAATTGCGGTGGCAAACATATCAACACGGTAAATGTAGTTCTTTCTAATAAGGAGAGTTGTAACTCCGAATTGCTAATCCTTTTCTGAATTCTCACATTCAAAATTCACTTTTAAACTCGTAGACTAGCTATTAATAAGAGGATGTTAGGCAACTTGACCAAGATTTTTAATGCTCGGGAAATTTAGCATTACTCGACTTTAAAACTTCAAAATTAGGTTAATTAAACACCTAAAAATTTTCGACTTCCTTACAAAGAATATTAATTTGAAGCTCAAAGAGTTCCACTCATACACGAAACGCCTCAAAGGGAGAGGTTGGGTTTATGTCTCATTCATAGCCCCTTGGATGGATAGGACTTTACTAGGATACACTATTCAATTTTACAATTACCTTTGACTCATTAGGACAATGAACACAAAGACAAAGAAGGGTATATCGGTCAAATTACTATGTGGACGATAAAAAACCAAAAAAAAAAGGGTCAAAAGAAAAGGACAATCACGATATACACCACATAAAAACTGTAAAAAAAATTATTTAAAAATTTAAATAAAACAAAACAAAACAAAACAAAACAAAAGCACATTCATTAAATAATCTTGGACTGTAGAGTAAAATCCAGACAGCTCAAGGAAAAAGATGGTTTCTACATCGTTCGAGCGATGATTGAGAGAAAGTAACATCAAATCTTTTTTAGAACAAAAAACTAAATGCCCCTAAACTCCTAATTATGCTTCTTTGTTTTTTTCTCCTCTAACTTTTACATCTCTTTGTTCCCTATTGTATTCTTTTTGTCCTTTACAATAATAGTAAAATATTAAAAATCCAACAATTAAAAAAAAAAAGAAAAATACATGCAGAAAAAAAAATACGGGGTACATCATATCCTAACAAACAAGAAAGAGGGTATTTATATGTATTTTTTAAAAATAAAAAATAAAAAATAAATGATGTAATAATGATTTTTTTTTTGTGTGTCAACCGGAAGAGGAAGGTGGATTGAAACCGGGGGGGCTGGACCAGGGAGGTGCCGGAAAAGCGGAACTAGTCGCCGGATTTTGATTCTCCGGCGAAGGGTAAAACCCGGGCTGCTGCTGATGTAATTGGCTGGAGAAGAGCAGGGGATATGAAACAGAGGAGGAGGAAGAAGAAGAAGAAACAGAGGAACATAACAGAGAAGAGGAAGCTGAAGAAGAAGAAGAAGAAATCATCAATGGCGACTGAAGAGAAGCTAATTGAGAGCTATACAACATCTGTTCGAGAAAGCTCGAAGGCTGTTGCGGTATTTGTTGTTGTAGTAAATGTTGACCTTGACCATGGAAGTCGCCGGAGCTTTGGAGTAGCTGAGAGTACTGAATATAGTCCCGGAGAGTGTCGGAGGAGGAGCCGCCATGAAATGGTGTCGTCCGGAAGAAATTCGGCTGCGCCGCCAAAAGGGTCGCCGGGGAATCGGAAATGGAGAGGTGGGTCGGCGCTGGCGCCGGCACCGGGAAGTTCTGATGCGGCGGTGGGAATGATCGGACATTTTCGGGGAAATTAAGCTTGGCTCTGTTTCCTCGGAACCTCAGGGCGGCCTCGTCGTAGGCCCTTGCGGCGGCCTCCGCCGTGTCGAATGTTCCGAGCCAGACTCTGGCCGCCTTATGTGGGTCCCGAATCTCCGCCGCCCACTTCCCCCACGGTCTCTGCCTCACTCCCCTGTATCTTCTTCTCCTTTCGCCCGTTTCTTCCTGCTGAGCCGTCTCACTAGACGGCGTCCCCGGAACGATGGCGGCGGTTGCCGCGGCTGCGGCGGTTGCCGTCATAGTATTTGTAACTTCTTCTGAATTAAAAAAAAAAAAAAATTTTCTTAAAAAAAGTGTGTGATTATAGAAAATACAAACTAATGATCATAAACTGTTAGATTGATCTCTCTTAGTAGTCCTTTTTTCAGTAATATGGTAATTATGATGAACTGTAGAACACATGCAATAATAGCTTAAGGTACTTACCTCATGTATATGGAGAACTCTTTACTAATTGATACGAAATCAAACTTGGTTTTTCTAATCGAAAGTGAAGAATACTAAATAATTGATAATCCTAAAGTTAGTCTTTTTCTTTTTCCTTCCTTCCTTTTTTTTTTTTTAATTTTTTTAATTTTGGGTTTCTTTTATAATGAACTAAAAATGGAACAAGATGAAGAATAACATACATATATATCTTATGTAAGATAACTCTTTACCAATTGACATCAAATAATGAAATAAAACTTGGTGAATACGTTTGCTAACTGAAAATACTGAATAACTAATAATCCTAAAGTTGCTTCCTTCAATATTATTATCGTTGTTGGTTATTTTTAATGAGTTTGATGAAATGGAATAAGAGGAAGTATAACATTTCTAAAACGTTGGTTAAGTTAGGAAAGAAATGGCTGAGACAAGTATATGTATTACATAATACTTACCTATTATCTGTAATCCTGTTATTTCATGGGGAAAAAAGAAAAAAAAAAGTTGAATTACCAGTTGCACTAGCTGAGGATGACTCCTCCGGAGTCGCTCTAAAATCTCCAAGGCCTCTAAAAACCCTGGTGGGAGCGGGAGCAGATTCTATGCGAATTTGAGCTGAAGCTTGTTCATCACGACCTCTCTTCTGACCACTCCAAGAACCAGAACCAGAACCAGTACTAGTAATACCAGAGAAAGCTGGCGAATACGAAGAAGACGTAGAAGAAGAAGGAGAAGCGTAAACTTGTCCACTACCAACATCACCAACCAAACGACTGTCGTATCCCCAATAATCGCCCCCTCTTCTGCCCGAAACGACATGCGTTAGAGCCGAAACAATGGCGGACATCTCAGTCGGACGGCTGTACCCGGTGAAGATCTGCTGCGGCGGCTGAGGCGGCGAAACGACACCGTATTGGCTGAATATATTCCCTCCTTGTTGTTGTTGATTGTGTTGGTCTTGTTCTTCGTCTTGGTCTTCGCCGCCATGGCCTTGTTCTTGAGGTGGGAAGCTAACATCGTTGGGACTCCTCTGGTTCGCCACCTTCAGACACATGTAAGAATTCCTTGTTTTTTTTTTTTTTTTTTGAGGAATTAAATTTTGAAAAACTGAAGCTGACCCAGATCGTGATTTGACGATTTATGAAGACCCTTTCGGAGGTTATTATCAAATCGACGGCTACATATGTAATATGTATATATTATGTATGTCTATATATCGTGAGTTACTCAATTTGATTCAAACTTGTTGAGCCGTTTTAGGAATAGTTTTTATATTTCTCTCTAGTCTGAATCATTACCATGAGGAGGAATAGATCAGTTTTCTGATATTTATGGTTTTCATTATTCTAATTTCTTAACACGAGTTTTTTTAATTTTATTTTTTAATTTCTCTTTTTATTTTAATTTGTTTTTATTTTTTTATTTTATTATTATTATTTTTTTAAATGATGCCAAAGCCCAAAAGAAAGAAGTAACTACGAATTGCCGACTTATAGGTAGTGGATAACCACGTTCACACCAGATACTGCCTCATGGAGCTCCCAAGTTATATATATTATGTCGGTGATTTCTTTTTTTTAAGAACAAGAATGAGGACCTCATCTTTGAATTGATCTCTGTGCCGACTAGTAGCAACAATTCTTTGAAAGAAAAAAAAAATGTAATTAGGGGTTTTGATTGATTAATTAATCACCGATTAAATATGTAGAAAGTTGATTATTTTGATTATTTTGTTAATAGAACCTTGTAGTAAAAAGTAATGGACATGGTTTACATGTTCAAAAACCAGATAAAACCTTTGTAGTTCTAGTATTGTTCGAGTATCTATGACTTCTCAACGTCAATAAATAATTGAGAACAAAAGGAATAAAATGTCTCATGAGTTTATTAAAAAAAGTGAAGTTATAGACTATCCTAAACTAGACTGACGTTTTGTTACTCTTTTTATATATGCTAATTGGAAAGCAAAAAGTGGCAGAGGAATTTAGCAAATATCTTTGAATGATTGCATTCCATTTCGTTGAATTTTAGAAATTTCTTTTTCTTCTTATAATTTTTTTGGATGAGAAAAAAAAAATCTTATGTAGCTAAGTCCAAAGTAAACAACTACAAGTTCTTTTTGTTATTTGACTCTATTATTGCATAGAAGTTCAAACTCTTTGTTTATTTCTCAGTTTTAATCATTATATATATACATGAATATTTTTGCATAAAAGTTCAAACTCTTTGTTTATTTCTCAGTTTTAATCATTATATATATACATGAATATTTATTGGGCACCAATCTAGTAGTTATTTTTTTTTTACCTATTCATATGTATTGTTTTGCGTAATTAAAATCCGCACGTCTTTTTATGATAAAAATTGGAAGAGAAAAATATTAAATAATTATTTTTTATTTTTTATTTTTTTTCCCCAACTACTCAAATTATGGTAGCCGTTAGATTATAATCCAATATCTAAAAAAGAAATACCTATAAGTAGGTAAAAAAAAAAATAGCTATGAGATTGGCAACCATATTTATTTTATTCATTGTATAATCAAGTAAAGTGTGTTTTAAATGTTTTTTTTTTTTGAACAAAGTGTTTTAAATGTTTGTTATTCAAAATTTTACCAGTTTCTATACATGTGATCAATGAGTAAAACAATATGCATATAAAAATTCCGAAACTTCTATGTCATTTGGCAAAGTAACTAATCATATTTTAATATTGGTCTCAAAAACAAAAACCATGCATTCCTTGGTTCAAACTGAAAACAATCCACACCATACGGTGGTGTAAAGAACTACATTACATTTTTTATTTTCGAAGGAATTTCGTTACATGGGATTGCAGGCATAAGTTACCAATTCCTAAAAGAGAGTTAAAGGCATTATTCATTCGAAAGTTGCAGTTTGATCCGAAATTTTAAATTCAATATAATGAGTCCTGAAATTTTAAATTTTGATTAATTACCCTATTGGTCCCTTAAATTATTGAAAAATCTCATTTTAGCCCTAGATTTTAAAATTTATTGTTTTGGCCCTTATTTTTTTTATAAAAAAAAAACCACTCTGTGTTATATGTTAGATACGTACTGATCACATTTATTTTAATATTGGTCCCTAAAACTTAAGGGGGGGGAAAATCACGTTTGTACTTTTCCATCAAAAATTAAGAGCCAAACTATATAGTTTAGTGATCAACAAAATTTTTGATAAATTATTAATTCCTAAAACAATTTCCATAAAATCTTTAACAAAAGTTGTGATGTTTTTCACCGACGTGCGAGCCCAAGCACCATGAAATCTCCCAACAAGATGGAGGTTGCGCACCCATGACCTATAACCTGGGATATGCTTACAGAGTCTAACTCTCGAACCATAAAACTCCCCAAAGACGCTAAAGAAGTTGGTGAAATTATGTAACTTACCTGGCAAGGCCAAACTAGGTTTCAAATAAACGATTTCTTTCATTTAGAATGCGTTTACTAATCCATAATGAACCATAAAGAAAATGGAAACTAAGAAAGTGTTTGCTTTTCAATTCATCTTTTTCTAACTTATTCATTTGTTTACTTCCTTATTTGGAACACAAATTTTGGGAGTTCTTCACATAGTCAAATTAGAAATGAATAACTCTTTTTTTTATTTTTTTATTTTTTCTCATTCCTATTTCCTCCCTAAACCTTTGCTTTTTAGGATTTTTTGTCATTATGGATTAGTGGAATAATTATCTAACTTAGCATAGAAATGCATTCACGAATGTTTCCATTATTTCTTACTCTTAAAACAATAATAAAAAAACTCGTGAATGAAGCCAATTCATTAGTCAAACCAAGTGTGTTAGAGACTAGCATTGTTACATATGACGGAGTAGCATACCATTTTTGGAAACTTTAGTCTTTAAGGACTAAACATGCCATTTCTCTTAAATTGTTCCGAAAAAATATTACGAGCTCATGGTACAATTGTTTGAAAGTTCAAGGATCATTTATATGGATTATAAAGTATAAAATATCTATTAAAACGGAAATTCTAAGATAATTTAGGGATCGTTAATGAGAGTTTTTCGTAATGTGGTTAATGAGATATTCCTATAGCGTGTTATCTACATATGATATTTTTAATTAAATTAGACTTTATCGATAGCTTTTCCAAACCAATGTTGCTTTCGTTATTCAGTTGCATTGTGACTTCCTTTTTAGGTTATTTATTATAATTCTGGGTTACTTTAAGCCTATGATGTTTTTTTTCATAATACGTGCGGCGTGCCGATGTATTAGTCTCACGAATGGTTCTCGTCTTTTATTTATTTATTTATTTCTCTGAAATTAGACTTAGTGGTAGATGATTTGAACCTTGAATGGCTAATTAAAAGATTAAGCTCAGAAAGTCTTTTTAAAAACTAAAATTCTTTCTTCTTTCGAAAAGAAAATTCATTTCTCCTTTTGTTTTTTTTTTTTCCTTTTTGTTTTGTATTTTTCTTTGGGTTATCTATTATCATGGTCAAAAAATCTAGTATCATGGTCAAAACACGTCTCTTTGTGTGACACACAATGTGTTCCACAAAACCCCAGATAGCCCCAAAACCATAAAGAAGCTCGATGGGAATCGTTCAATTCAAGGCACGAGTACTTGAAAACAGAGTTAACGTACCGCTCCAAATCGTTCACACCGTTTAGCGAGTCAGGCCCATATTTAGTTACCTGTCCAGACCCGACTAGGCCCATGTGCTTTGGTATCTGTTAAATCTATACGTAAGGCTAGCAATTCGTGTCATTCGTGTCGACTCATTTAATATCGTGTGGATTTCGTGTTACTTGTGGATTACCTATTTAATGAAAACGTCAGTCAGACTGACGTGTTATAATACTTCTAAACATTATAATTATTCATTTACTTGATTTTTTCACTCTAGTTTTACTTTATTAAGATAAATTAGCTCATTAGTTAAATCACAAGAAATTTATTAAAAAATATTTTCTATAGAGTCGTTACTTAATATTTTATAATATATTTTGATAAAAAATTAATTAATCATGTTAATTCGGATCAATTTCGTGTCAAACGTGTCAACTAAACGTGCGGGTTTCGAGCCGTGTTGACGGTCGTGTTCAAATTGCCAACCCTATCTATACGTAAGACCGGAGCTAACCAATTGTTCCCAAGTACTGTAAGCGACCTCTCCTATGTTAGTTCACCTTCTTTTGAGACTATTCGGTGGGTTTGTCGTCTGTAGGAGTTTCTGTGGGTGGACTTGATTTGTTGAAGAGAAGCCTTAATTGGGATTGTGACAATTGGAGGCTTGTGGTACTACTAGTGTTACACGGGTGAAAATATTAATTATTAAATCATTTTAGAACTTTTCTTTTTTCTTTTTTTTTTTTATGGGTAGTGAATTCGAACTTATGACTGTTCACATTTGTATCAAAGTATTATTGTCACCTAACTTTCTATATCATTACTTAATCATTTTAGAATTTTATCAGAATAAAAGAGTGTTCGAATTTAACTAATGTGAATGGACTGTCCAAAAATATTCACTGTCTACAGAAGTCCAAATAATCTTACTAGTATATATATCTTTGACAATTTAAAACATTTGCTACTAATATTTTCTTTTTTGTATGACATTCATCCCATTAGGCCATTAATACTTTGAGATAATATTTGGTTCGTGAAGTAAAATTAGAATATTAATTTAAGAATTGTAATAAAATATGCGTAATAGAATTAGACTATTTTTAGAATATGAATAGTGAATGACATCATTATATTTTCAAAAGGTAATGAAATTGTACTCTTAAAAGAATTATAAAAGCAAACAATAAAATAGGCCCTCATTTTAAGGTTTATTCGAACCTTAAAATCAACAATATCTGCAACAGAGATTTTCTGAGACGAAATAAAAAAGAAAAAGAAAATAATTGAATAAGAAAGATTTGGATAAGTAGGGAATGTCAACGTGGACTTCGGTCAACTACTCACATCAGAAACTTGGACTATGTAGTGCGCCACGTAGGAGATTTGTGCCTATGGAGTAGGTGTTGTAGGTCTAGTTAGGAACTCCCTTCGAAGTTCACTTTTATAAAAGTCTCAATGGAACTGATTCAGAAAGTACGCAAGGAAAAGACAGTAGAACAGCACAGTTCCAATTTTACAGATAGTGATAGCTATACGATTTTAGGTTATGTTTGATAGGGAGGAAAGAAAATGGGAAGGAAGAAAAAAATAAAAGGGAAAAAAAATATGTAGGATGGAAAAGAAAATATTTTTTTTTTACGATTGTTTGGTATGTAGAGAAGAAATTAAATTATTTTATTTTAAATGACTATTTTAATCTTAATATAATAATTTTTAAAATTGATATATAAGAGTAATTTAGTAATTTAAATTTATTCATTAACTAATTTTTGTTTCTTTCCCCTTTTCTTTCTAATTTGGAAAGAAAAAGTTTTGTGAGACCCACTAACTATTTTTCCATCTCCTTTTCTCCCCTTTTTCCTTTTCCCTCCCTTTTCCTTTATACCAAACAACATATTTTTCCACTTTCTCTCTACTCTTCTCTCCCACATTTTCTTTCTTCTCTCTTTTCCCTCTAACCAAACATAACCTAAGTCTCGACAGGAATCTAACAAGACACAAATTTTGTTTACTTTTGGTCTTGCATTACAAATCTGTCTCAATATCCTTAAACTTTAATATATACCATTTTTGCTATTATTAAATATGTTTCCGTTTTAATTTTAATGAACTTTTAAATATCCATTTGAAGTGGCGAAACTCTTGGAAGTTTAAAATTGAGCAAAAGCACAATTAAAGAAACCAAAATTGAAACTTTTCCAAGTCTAGAAGCCATATTGGACTGAGCCAATAATTTGGGGCCAAAAATTGAATAAGACCCTTATTTTTTGAAGGAAAAACAAAAGAAAAGCATGCCAAAGAAGCATGTGGAACTAAAAAGGAAAAATCCAATAATATTGGACCTAAAAGACAAAGCCAGAATTGATGGAAAATTGGACCAAACCAATTAGGGTGACCCCTGAAGTCATGTAAATGCCACTAGTAATTATTTATGTCAGAATTGATGGAAAATTTAACCAAGGAGAGCGCGTTCTATAGAATTCTAATAACAATTATTTCACATGTTCTTTGCTTTTCTTTTTGGCGCTTTTTATTAGGTATTAATTAAACGTTATTTCTTTTTTCTTTCTTTTTTTTTTTTTTTTTGAGGAAGGAATTAAGTATACTTTAATGTATAGTGAGGTTTCAAGATCCCATCACCTTAAACGAAAAAATAAATAAACAAATCTCATCACTTTCACATAGCTCGATGGTAATCTATAGCTGGATACGTGTCATATAAAGTCTCCAAACTACAACCCATACTTTGTTTTACTGAGAAAACAACAATTCATATTGCTTAAGTGACGTCTGACTATTGTAATTGTCACTACGAGTTAGATAAAAAGAACTTTATATTAGTAATAATAATAATCAACTTATGTTGATGTCACCGGTAAGAGTGATAATTACTTAACACAACTAGCTTAGTATTTTTATTTTATTTTTAATGTTACTATAAGTTGGGTAAGAATCCGTAAGATTAGGACTTTAGTTGACACTATTTTTTTTTCTTTTTTTTTTTTCTCTTTTTTTTTTCCTTTTTGAGACAGAGAAAGTTGAACAGATCCTCTTGAGGTAGTGTAGTAGTTAATGGAAAATACAGTTTATGATTATGAAGAGTATATAACTTCTATTTAAACCCAATTTTAAATTCAAGAACTCAAGTGAGACATAGATTTTTTTTTTCTTTTTTATTTTTTGAAATGACAAGGATCAAAGGTTAGTAGATTAATCACTAAGAATTGAGATATTTCCTCTTTTGGTATGTAATTGTAGCTACAGACTTAGTATAGTCGTATTTACTTTTATGTATTTAGGTCTATTGTAGTCCTAATTCAGTGACATTCATAAACAATAAACAATAAATAATTAATCTGGTCCTTATGAATACTTGTTAAAATAATAAATTTGAGGACTTGAAGTATATCAGTATACAAAAATATTAAGCAATACAATGTGCGTGCCCATGCATAACTTTTTCAAAGTAGCAATAATTTAAATATTCAGATAATAATGCCACCTGTTCATTACACGGATTTAGGATTAAAGTGATCATAACTGATAACAACTAAGTTTTCACTTGCCAACTAGCTAGGAAGATAAGACTAGAGAGCAATTATATATTATATATATATATATATATATATATATATATATATATATATATATATATATATATATATATATATATATGTGTGTGTACATTCACAAGTAGTCAACTGGATTCATCTTCATGCCCTTGGTCTATGAGTAATATTTTTATTTGGCAAAATAATCAACTATTATCTTTTAAGCTCTTTCACATAGATTTCTCCCTGTCCGCATGCAAGTTAAAGCGCACTAGCAATCTCATATATTTTGGAGCTATATACGTAATTTTAAATTCATGTACATATATGAACACTATAAGATCGTGTTTAATTAAAGAAAAACAAAGTTGTTTATCATGTTTGGCTACTAATTAATTGATATTGACAATAATGTTGTAGAAGATGTAACTATCCCACCCACACAATCAAATGATAAAATTATATTGATGTTTAATATTGGCCAAGAACCAAGAATGCCAGTCAGATGAATAATACAAATTTTTTTTTATTTTATTATTTCTTCTGAAACAAACACAGTTATGGATGAAAATAAATATAGCGCCTCATTGTAATTATTACTTGCATTATTATTACGGTTCTTTAAACTTACAATACGATAGTGGGGCCCGGGAACTACATATCTTTCACATGAAAAATAATGGATATCATTGGTCACATCTTGATAAATTTAGTGAATACAATTTATAATGGTTCTTCGAAGAAAAAAAAAAAGAAAGAAGAGAGAGATTATTTAGTTCGATGGAATGTCTTTAATGAAATGACATTTCTTATAGACAAGTTTGTTTTTTTTTTTTTTTTCCCACATTTGGCTAGGGAAAAAGACTAAGAATAGTCATTCTAGTGGCCTGGTTATTTCACCAAAACATGTGAATTAATACGTATTCTGAAATTTTTATTCCAAAACTTAAATTAACCAAAATATTTTTGTTCAAAAGTACCCATCTAAAAATATCACATTATTTACCCTAATTTAACTGCTCAAGTCCCAATATATACTTAAAGGGTGAATTTTCAATGGGTATTTTTGTTTTTGCACCATGGATAGGTAAGTTTGACTAATTTAGAAATAAATCTACAAAAACAAGTCATCTTATTAATTACATTAATTTCTAATTCTTTTTTATTTATTTCCTTTTTAAAAATTTAATTTAAAGTTTAATTTTTTAATTACCTTTAATTTAAAACTATATGTAATTGTATCTTTAATATTTCATAAAATTTCTTTTTTACCGTACGAAAGACAAAATCCAAGGTGGCATAATTTTCATATTATGAATAAGTTGTTTTCTTAAATAACAAAAAATAAATAAAGCAACTACATTGAAAGAAAATTTGTTTGAAAAAAAAAAGTGACCAACTCATCAGGTTACTAATATTTTTTGTTTTAAATAACTTTCTATATTTATATATGTATTAATTATAATAATTTTTTTAGTAAATTTACTAATATTATTTTAGCCATTAGATTAAAATCCAATAGCCCAAATTAGAGTACCCATCTATGAAGTAAAAATAAAAATCTCAATTGAAACATCACCCATACTTAAAATATTATTTATAGCATAACGTGTTACTTTTGTTTTCAAAGAAAACAAAAACTTTACTGTGATTTTTTCTTCTACTTCTTCTTTTCTTTTTTTCGGTTGAAATAAACTATATTATGATTTTATTTTATTTTTTTTATGAGAAGAAGAAAATTTTATACTAATAAAGTTTGGTATGATAGGAGCAGTACAAATAGGAAATTTCTCGATACAAAACAAAGTTTCATTAATTATAGGACAAAGTACAACACTTAGCTAATATGGGTTATTCCCAAATGAAGAATATAGTAACAAGCACTACCACCATCATCTCAAAATAAAGATTTCAAACTACTAGCAATAAGATCAGTGCTAGACATACAATGAGTCGAGTTTACTATATCTCTATAACAATCTTACAATCATTTTTTACAAAATGGACACTGACCCCCAAACCGACCAAAAGATCAAAATCTACATGAAGAATAGTAAGAATTCTACCTTCATCATCCTGAAGTGTAGCTATAGCATCAACCCTAGTAAAATCCTTCTCCGTGAATAGCTTAACATCTAGTTGAAATGCTTTCAGATCTGAATCAAGTTAAAAATAATAATAATAAACTAGGAAGACTAGGAAAATTCTATCAAAGAGGGAGATCAACAAAAGACTTCTTTCTCCAATGGGTAGAAAATCAAGAGAAAGAAAAAAAGTAGAGACAAGTAGATGAAGCTTTTTGGGAAAAGCTAGCTCAAGCAATGGTTTTACGTGTCATTATTTTAATTTGAAAGCCTTCTTTGTAATTCACACAAATGGTCTTTTGTTTGGGATTTTAGAGGGAAAAAGTGGATATTAGCTGCTACTGAAAATTTTACTAAATGGTCAGAAGCCATTTCATTAAAGAAAGCCACTTCAGAAGCTGTGAGGAATTTCGTTTTGGAAAATATTATATGTATTGAAAAACGATCAAAAATAGGTTTGGTCGACTAAAGTTGGTCAACCACTTTTCAAACCAATGGCCAGAAATGACCGTTGGAGCTGAACTGACGTGTCAAACTCCAACAACTATATTTTTTGTCGACCAGCTTTAATTTTGGTTGACCAAACTTTTAGCAGAAAGCTAATAATGGCTGTAAACGGCTAGTTTTTTTAGATATCTATATATAGAGTCTCATTTAATAGCATTTACAACTTGAGCATGAACCTAAATTGATATTCATCTACTCTCAAAGTGTCTTAACCTATTTTTACATCAATTACACTTCCAAATCATATTGAGCCAATCTTAGAACATCTATTGTGCATTGTTCTCAAATCTCCTAGGCCAAAATTGTATTCATTACTTTTGTGAGGAAAGTTCTTGAGTGTGTTCACTCTTGATTATTACAAAACTATATGAGTTGAGGTGAGGTTGGCACCGGAGTCATAAACAATCCGTGCATAAGTCAGGTCTCGTGTATAGGTCAGGTTACCACTGGAGTCTAAACACCCCATGAGTTGGTGAAGTTGGCACCATTGTCTAAACAATCCGTATGGGTGAGGTTGGCACCAGAGCCTACACAATTCGAGGATAAGCTTAATAGAGCCAAAGTCAAGACTATTGTAAAAAAGTTGGGTGAGCCTAAGAAGAAGTCACTCTATTTGTAAAAAAAGTCACTCAAGCCCACAATCTTGATCCGATAGTAGAAAGCTCAAAGCAAATTACCAAGAGCCAGAGACGTAAGCAATTCGTCCTGTTTATCAAACCTCTTAAAAACTGAATTTACAGTACACTAAATAACAAACACACAATCAAATAGTTTGCAATAAAGTAAAAAGTGTAGAGATAGAGAAAATGGATTTTTCTATTCATTTATAGCGGACGAGTGATAAAAAAGGTGAAATGAGACAAATAAAAAAATGGGCATTAAAATTAGGACATTTTAAAGTTTAGGAGCTAAAAATGGGATTTAGTAATTCAAGGGCTGAAAATTGGATAATCCCTGCTATAGAATATAATATTGTTTATTTCATCTTGATAAGTTTCTAATCATCAAAATTTTTGACTTCATATAGAAACATTAATACATTATGAGAAAGTTATAAGTGTATTAAATACGATCGAGGGACATAGATTTTGAGATTAAGTGTCGAAACTTAATATTCTACTTTTCACCAACCTCGTACTCTTGCAATGTTACCTTCATCCTAGTGATTGCCGAATTTGCTTTCATGAGTTTTATCTTTTAGACTTTCTAAAGGACTAGTTCTAATTCATTAGTTCGAACTCTAATATCTTCAAAGATAAGATTTGTGAATTAACAAGAAGACTCTTGAAATTTTCAATACTGTACATATAATGTCACTCTGGGTTTTTTTTTTTTTTTCCCAACTTTGATAATATAAAGTAGGTACTAGTATTTCATTTTTTGAATCTGACATATCTGTATAGGCAGATAAAAATACTTTAGTCAACTATCACCTATTAGATAAAAAATGACAACTCAAATATCAATATGTACTAAAGAGATAACACGACAATTTTACTATGCCAATAAATAAAAGTAATCTTTCGATTCTTTTTCCTAGATTTTTCCAACGATTTTCTTATAAAATTTTCTCTCTAATTTTGGTGAACCAGTTGCTAAACTAATAAAATTTGCATACTTATGATCCTATAGCACTTATTCATAATAGAACATGGGGTAGAATTCTAGTCCCACTCAGTCTCTTTCAATAAGTTATTCTTTTCCAATTTG
Source organism: Trema orientale (assembly GCA_002914845.1). Taxonomy (NCBI): domain Eukaryota; kingdom Viridiplantae; phylum Streptophyta; class Magnoliopsida; order Rosales; family Cannabaceae; genus Trema; species Trema orientale. Next base: position 74,693 of record JXTC01000039.1, on the reverse strand, counting down.
AATTCCTTTAACTAAAATATTCCTTTTTAAGAATTACAAAAAGAATAAATAGAAAATAAAAAATATATATATCCAACGAGATAAGCAAGAAAGGAGTCCCACTTATGTGTGCCCCCTTATGATGCGTAGAGGGCCAAGGTAAAACCCTAGCCCTATTTGCCTTAGCAATAGGCCAAGGGACTGAAGGATTGGGTCCATTGTGTCATTTCTTTGAGCATTTTTTATTCTATGCAATAACGGGACTTACTGGGTTGATTTAATTTAATCTACAACTACTGGGGTCAATTTTAATTAATTAATTAACTGATTGATCTAATTATATTAGTTATTTCCATTCCATCAAAGGTATATTACTGAACTCGTAAATTAAATATATATTATTCGAGCCTATTTATAGTATATTATTCGGATATTTGTCTATGTCCTCATGAAAAATCTTAATAACCATAGCTAGGTTAAATTACTATTTTACGACTCTAGTTATTTTCTTCCCTATTTCCACATATACGTTTAGTGGATAATTTGAATTTATCAAGAAAGTCAATGCTAAGATTAAATTATCAAAATACTTGTATCTTAATAAGGTAAATTATCAAAATATTTTTATCTTAATAAGGTGATTAAGTCTACGATGAATAAGAGTCATGATTACTATATCTATAAATATATGTTTTCTACGTCTTATCTATCGAGGTTACCACAATCAAATATAAGGTTGTTGTACTTTTTAATAACTCAAATAATATAACTCAAAAGTATGGATATGCTTTGCTGGGGATGACAACTAGCAAAAGGTTGGGAAGAGGGCATTGAAAACTTGTCATGCTGCATAGGTGGAAAGTGGTAGGTGCAAAGTGGTAGCGGTTGGAATAGGTCATGCTTGGGTGATTGTGCCCAAAGTTCGAATTGAAGGTGTTCCACAACGGTAATGAGCAAGATTAAATAAATGGAGTTACCAGAGAGCACGAGCAGGTAGAGTCGACAACAATGGTAAGGAAGAACAGTCGTTGTGAAGGTAGCTTTAACCATTAGGGCTTGTTTCTTTTTAGGGTATCTGGGTTTTTCTTTTTTTAGGAATTTTTTTCAACGAAATGGGGCATTCTATTAATAATTTAATGGAGAATCGGAAAAAGAACTAACTAGTAACAAATTTAATAGTTTAAGGACCAAATTAACAAAAATAAAAGTTTAGGGACTAAACGGTCATTGATCCTTAATTGAAATATTCCATTCCTTATTCTAGAATAATCTCTAATAGTTTAGGAACCAAAAGGCCTTTTATCCTTAATTGAAATATTCCATTCCTTATTCTAAAATAATCAAAATGAGGAGATGGGAGGGAGAGAGGAGGAAGAGAGAAGGTGAAAAATCAGTCCCACTCAAGTAGGATACCCGAGATAGGTGCATAAGAACTCTGCGATGTGCTCTCTTCAGCCCTGACTTTTTAAGAATTATTTTGACTGATTGCTCCATATTTAGGTGCAAGGGGCCTAATGAATTGCCATTAACACATTTAACCGTTTAAATATTTTAAATGATGTGTTATAATTTTATTGTTGGGACAGAATTTGGAATAGCAATTTGGAGAAAGGATCTTGATCCTACAACCAAAATTATATGCTTACAAGTTTCAAGTTCGAGTCAACTGTTGGATCACGTCTCACATGTATACAAAGTGGAGATATCAAACTACTGTTAGAAAAATATTTTTCCTAGTAATAGTGGGCCACATATTTTGAACAATTATATTGGGTCATATTATTTTTAAGCAGACTCAATTAGTGATTTAATTAAAGATGTGTCAGGATAACCCACTGGATATGGATACCATGTTAATCACCCAGTTAGGTGTGATGGATACTCAACAGGGGACTACTTAAAGAAAATATTATGGTTATAATCTCCACCATCTTTTCACATACGCTCATTCTCTTGGTGGTATGCCATTACAAAGAGTTCCATGTGAGTGTTTTAGGGATTAGATTGTGTGGAATACCAAACTCTCAAGCAATCACAGTCAGCTTTTAACGCTTCCGCTTTCGGTTCATCTTTAGATTACAGCCATCTATCATACACTCAGATATACTCAATGAATTTTAACTTATCATTTTTGCATAAATGACCAAAATTTGTGTTTGGTTATTTGTAATCCCATATTCATTCTAATAACTACAAGTCTCAGTCTCTTATGAGGTTACAGTGGAACCCACCATATTCTGCTAGTGCAATTTTCTTTCCTGAGAGAGAAAAACAGAAATACTACACGTGGATATGTAGAAATAAAAAGGAAAATTAAAGACATCATGGTAATCAAGCCAGTGTGAGAAATTGAGGCCCGTCACCCATGCGTGGTTGATTTGGCTCCACGATGCGAGTGGTAGCATGATTCTCATTGATTAAACTCCACAGATTTTGTTAACAGGTGGAACACATCTAAATCTTTTAATGAAAATATAAAGGATTAGCAAGTACTGAAAGTACTTTACTTTAATATAACTAAGTATTTATCCCAATTCAATTTGTGGTATTTTATTTTTATTCTAATGTGGCATTTTGGTATCATTTAAAACGTGACAGGCTTTATAATATTTGGGCTAAACCTTGGATTCTTCACTTTACGTCATCATAAGGAAAATAAAGGTACTTGAACTAAGCTAATGCTTATGTTCTACTATAACTCTTTTTTGTCGGCGGATTTCTTTTTCAACTTTTTTTTTTACTTTGTTTTTTTGGCTAAAACAATTTTTTTTTCTCGAGTTAATAAAAGATCTGAAGATGATTACAGAGTCTGTCTTGCAGCATGTTCTGTGGGTCCGAGCACACGTGGAGCTGATTGGATAAAAGTTTAAAAGTAATTTTCGTTTTGTTTCTTTCACCAAACTCGATATGGATGCAATGGTCTTGATCTTTTTGGATGAGCTCCAACATTTTCAAACTCTATCTTCAATTTTTTCCCTTTTCCCTTTTGGTACAATTTATTTTCTTAAAGTTGAGCATGCCAGACATACCGCATGAAAAAAAAAGAGAGAGAGAGGACAGAAATTCAAGGGGAAAAAAAACTATTTTAGAACTTGAATTTTTAGAGAGTAAAAAAAAAAAATTCTAAGAGATTTTATTTTCTTTTATTTAGATTCAAGCAAAAAACAATAGAATATTTTTCAAGAAAAACGATTTAAGTGCAGAAAATTTTGATAAATTAATAAATAAAGCTAACAATTTCATAATAAAGACCTATAAAATTATAAGAAAATATTTTCCTCTTTCTTTTTTTTTTCACTTTTCCTTCACAATGTTTTTCCTCTAAAAATTCAAGTTTCGCCTTACAATCATGGGATTGGCGGTAAGATCCATATGTAATCATATGATGGAGTAATATTGTGTTGACGAAAATATTTATATTTTTAGATGTTATAATATGACCCAAAAAAAAAAAAGTTTAGATTTAAAAGAGATTGGCTAAATAATGTAATAGAGTTTGATGGAATTGTTTATCCTTCCAAATAGGTAAGGAATAATGAGTAGATCAAATAATGGAACTATTATTTTTTTTGGAATCATTACTCTATTGTCTTTAGAAATGACAATTCTATTTTAAAGTCCATTAAATGAAACCAAACATGCCTAAAAATGGTACGATGACTCAAAAGGACGCGAATGCCTACCACCCAATTACGGTATCATCGATAGTATATACCAGTATACCACTTTCACTCTTTCTTAGTGTAGAAACGATCATAATCATACGTGAGAATATCATATACATCCCCTAATTTGGATTTCGTATTGCCAAAAGAAGAAGGAAAAAAGAAGAACTTGTATACTTTTTGTTTAGTTTTTTTTTTTTTTGGCTAAATAATGCATTTTGGCCATATTTGGAACGCCGTATTGTATTGTATTATATTGTGATATATTGTATTGGATTGTATTGTATTGTATTATTCTATTATAATACTATGTTTGGTTTTGCACTTATATTAAGATGTTGTATTTAAAAGTTAATTTTGAAAAATACTATTTTTAAAAATTTACTTAGAAAAATACTAATTTTAAAAAATATTTAGAAAAATACCACTTATAAAATTACTACTTTGAAAAAATTTATTTACGAAAAAACCACTTTTTAGATATAAATTTAGAAAAATACCACTTAAAAAAATTTATTTAGAAAAATACTACTTTTGAAAAGGATAAAGTGATGTGAGAGAGAAAGTGATGAGAGAGAAATTGTGAACAGAAAAAGTGAGGAGAGTGAGTATTGTACAATAATATGTTAAAGTTAAAATTATATAATACAGTGTAATACAGACCTTTTATTCTGTATTAGATAATATTCTCTGTATTGTATTAAATTTTGATATCGTATTAAATAATACAATACAAAGGCACAACCAAACACAGTATTATATTTAATTAATACAATACAGAGTCCTTATACAGTGTACCAAATATAGCCTTTATACTTTAATATAGCCACAATAACCATTAGATTTGAAATTTGTGATAAATCCTTCCCTCATCTGGTGAAACTAGAGTAAAATTAATGCAAAGTCTCAAAATTAGTTATCTTTCAAAGGACATATAAAGTGCACATAAACTAGTAGTGACTAGTGAAACAAAAGCTTTGAAATTTAAGATACTATTTAAACAAGTGTCAATTTAAAATAAAAAATCAAATTAAATTTATTTTTTAATTAAAAATCAAAACCATTTTTTGACTTATCAAGACTCGAATCCCTCCCTTCCCCTACTACTAACTCATACACTCCCATGAGTCTTTGACCAAATTAAATTCATTTGAATGTTTGCAACAAATAGAAGTACATAAAAGGGGTTTTTCTTGTTTTGGGCAGTTTTTATTCGTTGTTCAATAGTTTCAATTGGATTTGAGTTGATTTTGTATTTACATTTTTTTAAAAAAAACAATGGCACCGTCTATGACTCTATGACTATGATGTATATAATTTGTCGTTCGATCGGCCTTGTTTATCAATACGTTTCTCGGTGCAATTTTATTTTTATTTATTTATTTTTAATTATTTCCGAAAATGGGGTAGTCATGATCAGGTTCCATAGTATGGGGAATCTGAATTAATTTTCACCAATCTCACCAACCATCGAGGATTTTATCACAAATTAAATCCCAAGTACGTAGAATGTTACTGCCCATAGTTAAAATATAGGAGATGTTAAATATTATCCATATCTATCGCCACCCATCTTTTCTCTTACCACCTCTGTTCTTCTAAATAGATCCCTTTATAAAATAATTTAAAAATTGAACATTTTCCGAACACACCTCTTTTAAAAAAAAAATTATTCCAAAATAGTTAAAACAAACAAATAAACAAACAAAATTTATTTTCTCACCCCTTAGTTTTGAAAATCTCTCATTCTTTTGTTGTTTTCTTCTTCTTTTTTTCACCTTCAAATACCCAAAAAATGAAGATATATTGATAATGTTTTTAACCATAGGAATAGAGTTCTAAAAAAATTGCTTTTCTATTTCGTAAAAAGTTAAGATCAGTTCTTGAATTCTTATCTAGGTTTCTTGAGATTTAGAGAAAATATTGGAGTTTTTTGAATCATTTTTTTAGGGTTATTGAGAGTTAAAAGATGGGATATTTTCAATTATTTTTAAGGTTCTTGAGGTATAGAAGAGTCAAGAAAGAGTTGGAGTTCTTGAATATCCATTTTTTTAGGGTTTTGAGAGAGAGAGAGATCTTGAATCATTTTTAGAGAAAGAGAATTAGAGTTCTTGAATTATATTTTAGAATTTCTGAGAAAAAGAGATCTTTAAATTTGAAATTTATAATGTGTTCATCCATTACTGTGAAAACTTAATTTAACTAAAAATATTTTAATTGTTTAAGATTTTATAGATGATGTGTTATCATTGTTTAAGGAGATGTGTGAAGAATAAAAGAATTAGTTAAGAATGAATATTCTAGTTATTTTATATTATGTGTATTCATGTATGTCATTTTATATGAGATTATTTTTGTCTTTCATAAATTAGTTAATTAGGGAAGAAGAGAGGGAAAACAAATATGGTAATAGAACCATCCTAATAATATTAATGTAACCAAAGGAAGTATATATTAACAATTTCTTCTCCTTTTATTTCTTTTTTTTTTTTTTTGGAAAAGAAAATAAGCTACTTTTTTCTTAGATAAACAAACTTACCATTTAAAAAGCAGAAATTTTTACAATAACTGATTCCAATAGAAGAAGAAATTTCTCCAACCAAATTTAAGCTCATCCTCTAGTCAAACAAATCAGGTAAACTAAAACTAAAATAAATGAAAATGAAAAGATGATCCTACCGGAAAGAGAATCTCTCTCCCTGGCAGAGTAATATCTACGGGAGATTTGAGTGATAGAGAAGAATGCAGCTTTCAGAAAAGAGGCTACTTTCTAACTTTAGTAAAGTAAAATTTGATAAACAATAAAAGTCTTTTAGATCACTACAATATTTAGGGTTTATTTCTAGCAATTTATTTATTTTTTAAGAAAAATTATATATATATATATATATATATATATATATATATATATATATATATATATATTCAAGAAATGTCTCCCAACTTTCATTTCACTGAGAAAAGGGGAAAATGTTACATGCAAGGCCTTAAACCTATGTGAACAACTCTTATTCTACAATTCTAACTCGTGATTAACGTATGATAGGCTAAGTCACGTATCATGTCCAATAAACTAGGTAGTTCTGATACCAAACATCATTCATGTTATTGAACTCTCAAAAATGTGTGTTGAATGCTGATTACAAAATGCGAAGTTTCGCATTTCTTGGGTTTTGTAATTGGTGATTTTAATTTTTCTTGGTTTAAGTTTAGATTGTCTCAATGATTTAGATATAGGATAATGCTAGGTATAATAAAATTTGTACCAAATTTTTAATACCAATACATGTGTACTATTTAATTAGTATATTAAAACTTATCATAAATAAATTAATTATATTTATCAATTGAATATTGTCAACCCATGTGTGTTGGTATAAAAATTTGCTAAAAATTTTGGTACATATAGTATTATTCTAGATATATGGATAATCTATTTATGAGAGATTCATAAATTATGGGATATACAAAGTTATCCCAAAGTTATTTGGATATGCCACCATTTATCTATATAATTTTTTTTCTTCAAAAAAAGTAGAAAAGAAAAATCTAAATAATCTATTATGAGCTTGTTCAGATACATTTTTTTTTCTGTTTTTTGTTCAGATACAATTTATTATACGTCCCACAATAATAAATTGTTTGAGTGGGGAGGATAAGAATTAACATTATTCTCTACACTGAAATTTTTATTTTTTATTTTTATTTTATTTTTTGCAATAACGAAAAGCTTATAATTGAAATAAGAAAACAGAAAGAAGAAACAATTTAGGATTCAAAACTGGAGTAAAACTTCGATGCATTCGAACTGAGTGGAATCTGTCAACTACGAGCAAAGCTATTAACAGACCCTTTTTTTTTATATTTTCCCCCAAAAACAAAATACTTCTTTTGACTTCTCTTTTCCGGGAAATGTGCAGGAATTTCCGCCTAAAGCATAACTTTTTACTGACAACTTACAATATAGAACATTTTTCAAAAAGGAAGTCAAAAATAGGAATAATTAAAAGCAAAATATTTTGATGACAAAATGGGAATGGGAATGGAATTTTTGATATTGGGGTTTGGTGTTTGGTGGGCGAGCGCGTGCAAATTGACACCAGACTCTTCTGCAGGTTCAAAGTTCGGACCCCAAAGAACAAAATCCAGTAAAAGCTATAGAGACATGACTTTTTTTTTCTTTTTTTTTTTTAAGAAAAAAACTAATAATAATAATTTTAAGAAGTTAAAGACCAAAAGGTCGACTCATAACTCATGTCTAAAAAAATAGCCAGAAAGATTTCCCACACACAAACAAATGAAATAATAATAAATTTTGTAGGGAAAAATTCACTGATTAATTCATTGAACCCGTACTATTAAAAAATTTGGCAATGTATGAGAAGTTATATATAGTAGTTCTTTCATTTTCTTCGAGAAAAAAAAATTAAGAAAGGAATTAAGAGAAAGAAAAAGAAGTTTGGTAGACAGAGCATGATATCCCAGAAAAAATTTGAAGCGTATTGCTGCTCATAAAATAATGAATAAATGAGTTGAGTGATATATTATTTTGTTTTTAATGAAATATATCATTTTGACTTATTGGAGGTTCTTTTTTAATAATGAATAAATGAATTGAGTGATATATTATTTTGTTTTTAATGAAATATATCATTTTGACTTATTGGAGGTTTTTTTTTTTTTTTTTTTTTTTNTATGGTGAGCCAGACTCTCTAATTTAGCTTTCCTTGCTTAGTTTTGTCTCCAATTTTTTTTTTTTTTTTTTTGGTAAATGACTTATTGGAGGTTAAGTTGTTATTGTGTTTTTTTTTTTTTTTTCAATCTGCATAATTATGGCGCACTTTTTCGGACGGAATCGAATACTGGAAAATGTATAAAAGGGAAAATCTCAAAATAACACCTCATATTTCATCTAAAAATTATAGTAACATCTTGAGCTAAAAAAATAATAGAAATTCAATGAAAATTTCATTATTTCACTATGTTCATCTTTTAAGTTGGATGACAAAATTTTCTTTTATTTTTTTTTTCAATAGAAACAAGTCATATTTAAATGAAAACTTAATTGCCAAAATAATTAAGAAATTAAGGAAACTAGACTCTTTAAAACATTTTTTTTCCTTTTTTTTCCTAAGTAAAATGCTCATTAGGCCCAAATATAATCTTAGAAAGATTCTAGTAGTGGAAAAAATGTTTGTGTAATCTTTTTATGCAGGGATTCCATGCCAATATAATTTTGATATGAATTTCTATATAAACTACGTTTGAAAAATTGACTCGCCTTATATATAAAAAAAAAAATGACTCGCCAAAAGAAAACTAATGATGATAATTATTATTATTACTATAAACTAAAATATATAAAATGGCACGGGTGATTGTGACTTGATTGCCTATTACCGTACATCGTACCTTCTTTTGTAATTTTCTTCGCGTCATTTTTAAATGACAATGAGCGTGAACACATGGGTTTAGTGAATTCTTTTTTAATCTTTTAATTTTTAAATGAATTCAGCTTTGTAGAGAATAACATATATTTACAAACAAATAAAAACAAAGGAGGAAAACCAGTTTTTAATTTAAAATAAGGGATGGACTCCCTCGACCTTATCCAAAATCTCTCTATTATTATAATCATTGTGGAAAACGGCGTATTCACCAAAATAATAATTTATTATTGTTGTCTCCTTTTAAGATAATAAAAATAATTATTTTATTGTTTCCTTTCGAAAAGATAAATCATAATTTTGTTTTCACACGGGAAGCTCAACTACCGCGTTGAGTGTGAATTTTTACTTTTTTCTGGGAAAAGATATACTATGACACTACTTTATGTTTTTGTTTTGTTTTTTTTTTTTTTGAAGAAAAAAAGCAAAAGTCAAAATTACAGACCGTAACACTTCTTGGACTAAAACTAATTACGTGAAGGAGGGGTGCTATTCATCCCGAGCGTTTTTCAACACAGGGCATGTAGTTTCATGCGATTGGATTGGTGCACGTGTTCCCTTTGTCATGTAATTCTAAGATTTTTTTTAGAATTTTTTGATGGTTTAGGCAAATGAATCTCCAGAAAGGATCCCATAATTTTGTCTATTGGAATTGAATTTTTTTTGTTTTTTTATGGTGGGATTTTAATTTGGGCGCGTCTACAGTAGGAACGTCCCTACGTAGGGTCCTGTCTATACACCGTTGGATGGGAATCTGTGTATAAATAGATTCCCCACAGATTCTCGTTATTCCCCACAGATTTCCATCCAACGGTGTATAAGGGGTGGCCCTACATAGGGGCGCCCCTACTGTAGCCCTCCCCTTTTAATTTAGTTAAGGGTTAGGTTTAATTTTTAAAAAAAGAAAACTCTTTCTTTCTTGCAACTTATATGCCACCCTACCTGGCACTAAATAAGGGCCAAGATGAGTACAGAATATTTCTACCATTTTCGTACAGTTGTCGACATGCTATATGTCAAGTGGCCAGCTTGGCCGCTGGTTCAAGAAGCTAAAATCCTCCCTTTGCCAGTAATTTGCTAATTACAACTCTCTATTTTCATTTACTTTCTTAAGCTTTGGTTGACACATCAAATGCTTATGATCCTACGCAATAATTAACAGATAAATTGGATGACGTAATGTTGATGAAATTTATAGAACGAAAAAAGGGATGGAGAATCATAAATGAGACTGATTTTGGGCTAGAATTTAATTTAGAAGAGAATACGACCGGAGTCTGGAATTGAACACCCACAGCTCGCCGTGTTCTTCTTGCCTTGGGATCTACATTTTTTTTTAGGGAAAAAAGAAAAAAAAAGAAGGCAATGCCAATATAAGTGGGCCCCATAATTTAAGTAAAGTCACATCAGCTCGGGTATTCTATTATCCCGTTCGTGTCGATTAGCTTTTTTCTTACGTGAAAGCATCCTAAAATTCAAAAAAATAAAATAAAATAAAAAGGAGAAGTTACATAAACACCCTTTCACTGGATAAACTTGAATAAAGTTTCGTTTTTGGCAGTAAATTTTCATTTAATTATAAATTATTACTTACATCAAAACACTTTTAATAGTCAAATTGAAATATTAGCGTCGGTAAATATTGAAAATTTTATTGATTTTGATTTTTTTTTTTTAAGCAAGGGGTGTCACTGTAATTATGAGATTAAATAAGAGTTATTCTTGGATATTTTCTTTTTCGTGCTTGAAGAGTGTTGTTCCACTATCCAACTTGGTGAATCTTTTCATGGATTAAATTAATGTTGTAAACAAATATGTTATTTGGGTCAAGCTGCCATTGGGAACAACGTCGCGGGAAGAAAAAATTTGTGCCAACTGCTAGGCACCGCACGGCAAGAGGTGTTGGCGATGCTAAGCTCATAATTTTGGGCATTATAAAATAAAATAAAATATTATAAAATAATAATGATCGCTTTTATATCAAACATGCTAAATATATAATGGTAAAAATTATTACTGTATAGGGCTATCAGCTAAATGAAAATTTGTTGTTAAGCCTCACACTTAAATTGATATTAATAGATTTATTTTTTTATAAGATCGTACATTAATTATCAATTAGAAAATTAGGAATTAATTTTGATTTGAACAAGTTATGTCTAGCCCAAAATGGACTTAAAATAAGTATGAGCTTAACACTAGATGTGCCTATAATTATAGTTAATAACGGGCCAAAGTATTTTAGTTTGAGCCAGCACAAAACAGTATATGATATTTCGATGGGCTGTACCAAACACAGCACAGAAAACGAGTGGGCCTTGTCTTTCATGAATTGTACCAATATGACAAGGTCCATTTGACATCTCTAATATTAGTGCTTTAAAAACTAATTGAAATGACTTTCAATGCGAAAGTAAAAATAAACCAAGGATATCTAACACTTGTTGTGAAGTTGTTATATAAGATTGTTTTTATGTATCAATCAAAAGAAGATAATACCTATATATAAGTACTTTACTTATCATATTTTATCTAGTCTATGATGTGATCTTGATAAAATAAAATAAAATAAAACAAACAAACAAACAAAAAAACAAAACCTATTGCTTTACTAGTTTCGTAAATTTTTTTTTAAAAAAATGCATCCCTTTTTATTCATATTAATAGTTAAAAATACCCTAAAGTACGTATTTTTTGTAGTTTAAACCTTAATTTTTGAGTTCAGCAAAATTATGCTTTAAAATTTCAAATTTCTCAAGAATTATAATCTCCGTTAAAATTTTGAGTGATGCATGCTTTTAAAAGACGAACTACCCCTCATATCCTTGTTAGCAAAGAACAAAATAAAAGAAAAATTAATTAAATCAAGACAAAATCTGAGAAAACTGGAAAAAAAAAAAACCAAAAACAAATACAAATAAACTATCGAGAATGCCATTCATAAAAGAAATGCAAATTTTTAACACGATTTTTGTGTTTGAAAACAGGAATAAAAAAACCTCAATTCAGTTTTACTGTTCAATGAAAAGTAAACATCATTGAATACTAAACTTATGGATTTTTAGATATCTCAAGTTTCGAGTTATAATTTTGTAGTATTCATAACTTAGAGTTTAAATACAAAATTTGCATATTTCAAGGTATTTTTTGTACTCAACCTGAAAATAAAATATAATTCTATATTTTTGTGATTTTTTTAATCAAATTTTACTGAATAGACATGATCAAAATTAGATTACAAAATGGTAAATTAGAATGTGTATCCTTCTTTTATGCTTCATTTTAATATATGTTCTGTTTTCTCTTTTTCTAGCAAAATATCCGAGTATATGTATTTTTGTATTTGATATATCTATTTATATATAAATTTTAATTTATGTATTGATATACTAATCATTGTGCTATAGCATTTGAAGAACAAACATTTACTTAAAGTGGGCCTAAATTTGATCATTTTGCTATAAGACCCTTTTAAACTTGTAGAAAAAAGAAGTCTTTAGCTTTTAAAATTGATACAACCAAAACTAGAATTCTCTCAAATGGCCCCTTTATATGGCACCTATCTAGACTAATGAATATTTGTGACTTTTAAAGAATCCAACTAAGCCAACCTTTAAACACACAAATATTCTTTTTTCTTATTTATGTTGTATAATTTTAAAGAGAAAAAAATGTTATCTTCTATAACTTCAAACAATAATTTTGATTATATAATTGGAGCGTTGTAAAATTGATAGAATAACATAAATAAAAGGTTATTTTTTATACAAATGAAAATGTGTTGTTCTTTTATTTTCTTTTGGAAAAAATGCTAAACTTCGTGTTTCTTTTTTTTTTTTTGAGAAAAAAAAAATTATTGCACATAATATTTAAGGAAAAAACAAGTGAAGTAAAATGTTAGATAATTGCAAAAATTACAAAAATATCTTCTAGGTTTAGGTGACAAGCTTAATTTATCTAAAGTAAAAACCTTAAGCCTCTTTCTTTTTCTCTAGAGACTTCTTTTTCATCTTTTTTGTAACCCTCACCTCTTTAAGTTTCTAGCATGCCGAATAGGGAGATCTTTCTTTGGTAAAGATTTTCTTTTCTATTTTTTAATTTTTAACAATTTTTTGTACATGTGAAGGCAAATATTACCATAGATCTACATCCAAGAATATTTTATCTCACCATATTCCAGACCTATGTGAGTTTTATTTCTTTTTACTATTTTCCACGAAGTTTGACGGTTTTCGCTAAGAACTGGAACTTTTAAGATCTACATTTTAAAAATTTTATGTTGTCAAAGATTATTTTTTGTAGAATATTCGTCATTGTATAAATCAATTCTCTACGAGTAATTTGACAGAAATGAGTAGAACATACGTGTTTGATGTTTATGCAATTACCTTAAAATAATTTGCATAATCTTTTGTCATTTAATCTAATCTATAGTACTTTTTCATAAAATTCAAGAGCAAGAGTCAGTCTAGTCGAGCATGACCCCATTTGAAAGAGGTCATGATGACAACAATAGTTGACATTAGCTCTTCTATAGCAGCTCAGCCAGAATATCTCGGGCTTCACCTTCAAGTCTCATCTCATTGGAGCTAGGACCTTTAAGATGGAATAGTTCGAGCGAGTCATTGGATTCCCAGTCATGGCTTTACCTCTTAGATGTATTAAGTTAGGGGTGGCAATTCGAGTTACGACACGATGACACGACACGAACATGACACGATTTTTTGCGGGTTAGGGTTGAAGAAAAATGGTGCGGGTCGGGTTCGAGTCGACCAGCCTGACACGAATTAAAAAATGGGTCGGGTTCGGGTCAACCCGCTTAACACGAACTTGACCCGTTTGACCCGCCAACAAATATATATAATTAAATTATAAAAATATTTTTTATTTAATTTATTTATGACTATTATTATAGATATATTTAATTTGTACAATGTAAGTGTTTGGGATTATAAGTTATTAATTATATTTATAAATTACTCCTAATTTATTTATTTTAAAATGAGATAATAATAGCCTTAGAAAAAGAAAATATAAGTAAAAAAAAATACGGGTCATAGCGGGTTGGCGGGTCAAAAACGGGTTGACGGGTCAAAATCGGGTTGTGGGTTGGATGTTATTCACCAAAGTGGGTTGTGCGGGTCGGGTTCAGGTCAACCCGTTTTAGGTGCGGGTCGGGTTAGTGTTGATAGTTTTCTGACACAACGGGTCACGGGTCGGGTTCGGGTTGACATAATTTATGTATATATTAGACTTCAACCCGACACGAACCCGACCCGTCGACACGAATTGACACCCCTATATTAAGTTATAGAGCTCTTTTATATATCAAACAATTATACGTTTGTTTTTATGTTAACTAATGAATAAATAGTTGTGCTCTTTTCAATTATTAACTACTATAATTTTTTTATAAAAAAAAAAACTTAAAAAATAACTTCTTTAAAATTATTATAATATTACTATATTTTAATTTATATGTAATAAATTCTTTTATTTAAATACTTTTATAACGTATTCAACAAATATATATATATACATATATTTTCAAAAAATGATGTGCAAATGCCTTAAAAGTATTGGCGCAGACATCAAAGTTATTTGCCAACGCGATAACTCGACACCGCGGGTGTGATAACTTGACACCACGGATGTGTCATCAAAGAGCCAAATTCAAAATTTCAAGTTGATCTTTACTAGCGCATACTTCACAATTATAATCGGTAAAAGGTTAAATATTTCAAATATTTGATTGGGTTTTGGCAACTTATTAGACTTTCATTGCCAGTTATTGGTTGAGGACAAATTCAAAACTCCAGACATGATGTAAAATTAGTCTTTTTTCAAATTTTACATTTTGATTATTCATGAAAAACTGTTTATGTTCTTTTATGATTTCATATTTATAATTTCTATTTTGATTTATTTATGATGCACAACTAAATAGAACTGGTTAGAGATTAAATGCTAAACTAATCTGCAATTGTCTAAGTTTTCTAATATGGTTTCAGAATTGTATATAGATTAGATTGCGTAATTTAATGTATCTATGATGGAGAACATGATTTGGGTTAAAGGTAATCCAAATTTGTATAATTATTACCTAGAATCAATTTACTTAATTGTTCTTAATGTATTAACTAGATATAATGGAGAGAATTTGTTCGAAGTTATCTAATTAATAGAAATCTAGATAGGGAATTGTTTTATCTAGTACAAGTTTGATAGAAGGAAGAGATAGTAGAACTTGTTGCTACTCTAATTGATAATTTTGATGAATAATTAATAATAGGATTTGGTGAATAATTCGAGGTAGCATCTAGAAGTGGAGAACGAGCTTTTGACTAAGTTTTAGTTTCATTGCGTTCATCTTATCGTACTTTGTTATTTAACTTTTATTCAAGTTTAATTTACTTTTAAATTCAAAATCCCCCACTCAATATTGATCTAGGATAGTTAGAATTAATAATTAAAAAATTCGAGTTCTCTATAAGTTCAACCTTTTTTGTCGCTTTACTAAACTAAAGTTGGTATTAGAATAGAAGGAATTTAATTTGGCATTTAACGACACGTGACATATGTAGACTCATTCTAATATCTTATGTTTTCTCCCTTTGTTTATAATGTATGAGGAAATTTACAAGTTTTTTATATGATTTCTATATATATATATATAAATATACGACTGAGATCAACGCATAAGTGAACTAATTTAGACAATTTGTCTCTTCAAGAGTATGTAACTTGAATTTAAATTGGAATTTTACTTATGTTATTTTTCCATTTAAATATAGTCTCATTGTTTTAACTAATTCATTAAGAATTATCTACATAAGGGAAGAATAAATGCGGTTTACGAACAACGATGGCAGATTTCATGGATTTTACCTTTTGAGGTTAAGGCATTCTTCACAACAACATATGGTTTCTCAATTTTATTTAGACTATAGCTGGGACTTCTTATATGAGGATTCTATTATAGGAGTAGTATTGGTGCCTCTTCCAGTAGGGTTATTTTTTGAGCCGTTTGATTTAATCCAAAAGTTGTATAAATAGTAGCTCCACATGATTAAAAAAATCGCCTTAGTACACCGAAATGTGCTGACACCATGTTGAGGATTAATGTGCCTATTCCTTACCAAGAGTGATAAAATATAAAATATAAGTAAATCAAATAATTATAAATTTATAATAGTTCACTCTCAACGTGGGATCAAGCTACATCCACTTTCAGCCACTACAGGTTTTGATCACTATGATGAAAAAGAAAGATTACTCGAAGTCCCACACTTCACACTTTCCTTAGACTCTGCAAATATTTTTTAACTTTATTTATCCAAACTCTGCATCCTAATACCCTTTATATAGAAGAAATAAAGTTAGAGAAACAAAAATACATGTGTAGAATCCCAAAAATACTCTTACTAAGTAAAATTTTCTTCTATAAAAAAAAAAAAGAAAAAAAGCAAAAGAGCACAGACAACAAAGAACCTTTAAGAAAGCTATGATTGTTGAACATCTGAAATTAATACTGAAGAACGGAGGAATTAAGATATGTGTAAACATTTTTCCTCTAAGTTCCGCAAAATTACTACAAGAAAAAAAAAAATTTATATACCGGAGGTAAAAACAAGTATATATAGGTAAAGATCTTTGCATACACATATTGTAAGTGAAGATATGTGTAAGTAAAGAAGTGTAAACAAAGGCATTTCCCTACATATATCTTCATATGCAAGTACTGATAACAAGGACCCCGCTAAGATGATTAGATATTGATAACTTGGTTGATGATATGGAATATAAAGTGGCAGCTGATATGGTATTATTTGATATGGCATTTCGTACATGACTAATGGCATTGTATCGTCGAAAATAGATACGCCCTCTCATAGTAAATCACATATCGTTGTCAGACGCTGACACATGGTATATTATGGGGTGACGTGGCACTTTTATGAGAGTGACACATGTCACTTCATGGTTATTAATATATTTTTAAAAATCTTAAATTAAATGTATGTGTCAGTGAAAATAGGTTATGTATAGGTAAAAGCATTAATGTTTATACAAGTAATAGTGGTAAAGCTGCTGCTAGATAAAAGAATTTATTATTTGTAAAATTTAATTTTTTTCTCAAAAATAGAACTGTTAATATTTATGATAGATCTTCTTAACTGGATTTGATGGAAAAGTTTAAGATTTGTATAGTTTTCAAGTTGTATTTCTTCAGTTTTTTCTCTCTCTTTCTTTCTCGAGTTTTTTTACCATGTATTGTGGCCAATCAAACTCCTTTCTCGAATCACAATTTCATATTGATCTAAGGGTTAAAAAAAACATCATATTAATAGGAGCGATTTTGCCCCTTATAAAGTTTTGCATTCTTATATAGTAGCTAGAAAATTACGGGTCTTTGAGTTATATTAGACGTAGTTGTTAAATGTATGAACTTATTCCTTCAAAAAGAAATCTTTTATGAAGTTATATATTTTCATTACGTGTTGTGTGAAATTGTTCAAACTTTAAAATTATTTTATTTATTTATTTATTTATTTTTGTAATGGTGAGAGATTCGAACATTAAATCTTAACCTTAGAAATGTGAGGTTACTAATTAGGCTAAGCCTACCCACTAAAATGATTTAATATTAATAGTGTATATATATATATATATAAAATATCCTTTAGTCTTACAATAATCTGAGTTAATTTCGCTTTTTTTTAATTTTAACATTATTTTGCTATTATTGATATTGAACTTGAAGAAGTTCTATACCTAGGAAATCACTAAAGCAATCTTTTAGATAAATTACCGCTAAGATCACGCACAATCCAATGACAAAGACATTCTAACACAATGTGGACAAAACAAGTCGATTAAGGCCAGTCCTTTCACAACTATACATCATGTATCATTATATACATGCTCATAACTTATCTGGATAATAAAGCACTTTAAAATAATACTATTCCTTGGTAAAAGGACAAATATAGGAGCTTCATTTTTGCAGCTTAATTTGTATGTATTCAACTTCTTATTATGACGGCCTAGACAGTACTGCATACTACCAAGTCTTAATCTCATTTTACCTCACCAGGATTACATAGTCTAAATGCTATAGTTGGGTTGAATTCAATTCAGCCGTTTTCCATTAAAAATAATAATAGTAAATCAGCTGCCGTTTTGCTAAGTAAATGGCTTAGATTTGACCGAATCTACCCCTTGTTCGGCTACTTTTTCTCTTGTAAACCAAAAAAAGGAATCATATTGGACAGGTGCTCATTGACAAGTTGGAAAATATCACAAATTTTCCTTTCACAATGTCCCAATCCCAAATCAAATTCCCAAATCTCTAGGACAATTAAATATGCTTCGAACTATAAGAGTCGTCTCACTTTGTCCCCAAAGTTCAATTTGTGACATTGAAATCCCTTATAAGCTTAGAAAGTTGTTTAAATTTTGCGTTTTAATTTCCTCACTTTCTGTCAAATTTTCAGACAGAATGTGATAGACTATTATGTCCAAATAGTTTTATAACGTGATAGAAAGATCTTAAAATTGAGTACTAGAGCATCTTCAGTACTGCAGTTTCAAATTTATGTGGCTGTACTATAATTTATCATTACGCACAAATATTTATCCTCCTATGCATTATCATTTTTCTCTGCTAAATTTATCATTTTTTAATATATTTGTTACCAAGTATAACAAATGGCAAATTTTGGCATTTGATTAACTTTGATTCTAATGCAACAAAATTTTTATATTTAGGAATTAAAAATATAAAAGATTTTCACTTTTTCATTCTCATCAATTACTCTGAATATCAAACACAACTTTTAACACACAACCAATTAATTGCCTAATTAATGCCATAATATTAATAATTCAAAAAAAAATAAGATGACAATTTGCCTACTGTAGGGGGAAATAAGATAACATTATATCATTAGGAAAAAAGATGAAATAATGTTTCCAAATTTAGGGAAAAAATCATAAATACCCTTTTTATTAAGTACATTTTCATGAATACCTAGTTTTTAGTTTTCTTTCACAAATACCCATTTTTATACATGTTTTTGGAGAAATATAAACCACAAGTATTTTATACATAAAATGTATACTACAATATATATTTCATGAATAAAAATTATACCTAAAAATCAGTATATATTTCAAAATATATACCACAAGTATAAATTTACACAAGAAATGTAAACTATAAATAAAAATTTACATTATAAATATATAGCACACATATTCTACACACAAAATGTATACTATAAAAACAAGTATTTTTTGAAGCAAAATTAAAAAACGGATATTTGTGAAATATGTGGCACAAAAACAGGTACATGGTGTGAATTTTTCTACCTTTTATGCCAGATGTAACATTAGCATTTACCGAAAAAGTGGTGTTACAAGTTCACGGACTACTCTACGGATCTTTCAAAAATTGAGGTTGAATAAATTAAAAGTTGAGACAATCTCCATGAATTTAGGGGCACACATACTATTAATCATTTTTCAAATGGCATGTTCCTTGGTACTATTGCTCTATCTGGCTTCTTTTTTTTTTTCTTTTTTTTTTTTTGGAACACTTGGTTTAGAAAGCACTTTATATGGTGGGAAAAAGGAAGAAAACAAAAGGAAAAAAAAAAGTGGGAATTTCCCATAAGCGTTCAATGTTTCTTAGCCACTCGTTTCTGTCGTACATATAAAAAGAAAAGTTCCATACCACGAGAGGTTTTGATGATGATTATAGTTTGTGTTCAAGTTCGTTTCACCTGTCATTGTCCTTTCACTCCCAAGCCGCCAACTTGGTTTACCCATAATATCTCATTTGATCAAATAATAATTATTAATCATATTGGTAGATTATAATATATTATGAATAATATAGTCATAAAATCAACTCGATGCGTCACAACGGAGGTTCTTTATTCCACGTGGGTCCGATTATTTCAAAAGTGCTAATATGGACCACTTACAAATTCACAAGAACAAAGAAAAACACACAACTCAAATGGAAATTCGAAACAGACCAAAAAGATTATATGGTTTTTTTAACGTGAATTATTATTAGTTATTATTATTATTTGAAAGGAGGCGTGAATTATTTTTTACACTCGAAAAAAATTAAAACTTGCGATCAATTGTTTGGAATACTTATATTATTCGGAATATTAGGAAAATGACCGTAAACATGTATCCTTTGAGATAAGCAATACTTTGGCGTAAAACTACAATTTTTTTTTTTTTTTAAGAAACCGAGTTTACTTTAAAAAAAAAACAAAAACAAAAAAAAACCCACGTGTATATTACTATTTTGCCGGTTTATTTATTTCAAATCCAT
The DNA here is from genome assembly GCA_002914845.1 of Trema orientale. Classification (NCBI taxonomy): domain Eukaryota; kingdom Viridiplantae; phylum Streptophyta; class Magnoliopsida; order Rosales; family Cannabaceae; genus Trema; species Trema orientale. The sequence continues at coordinate 54,246 of JXTC01000039.1, read as the reverse complement.
AAGTGTAGCTAACAATTTCACCTTGAGATTAAATGCATCTATTGTCCGTTGACACTATTCTCAATTCAGATTATGATCTTTTATTTTTACTGATCATAATCTAAGAATTTCTTTTGTAAAATCATATCAGTGATTTTTTATACCGAAAATAATGGTGAGATCTTCATTAATAGAGAAGAACTTGAACTTAAAAAAACTTTAAAAGTATAAATAATAAAAAGTTCAGACACTTAAATTGAGCATAAGTTTAAAATTCAAGGATTAAATACGCAGTTAACTAAAGTGATTGCATCTTCCCAATGTTGAAGATCCTAAAAAATTCAAATTCCCTACCACCATTTCAAAAAAAAATTACGTATTTAATCCTTTTTCATTTACAGCCTCTTACCTAAAACTTAACTAAAAGCCGTATTTTTTTGGGCTTCTTGGCCAAATGGTTGGATTTTGGGTTATTATTTCAAAAATTGCCAATTTTCAAAACACTATTAAAAATTGCTGAATTTATCCAAAATAAATCAATTTTATAAGAAATATATCAATATCACACTATCAAAATTAATATTTTACATAACATTCATGCATTAATAAAAAAATTTGATATAATACACATAAAATGGATATACAAACATAAAATTGATCTACTAAAAAATTAGTCATTTAGCAAAATAAAATACAAAAATGGCCATTTATTAAATAGGTGTAAAAACAATATATTTTTAAAATTGATGTGAAAAAAGGACATCTCTTATAAAAACCCTTTTTTTTGGAGAATTAAAACTAAAAGTTGTATTTGGCTTAGGAAGCCTAAATATGACCTCTAAAAGCCACATTACCAAATAGAAGTGATGAACAAAGAATACAAACTCAGCTAATGGGTTCGTGCCTTTCAAAATAAGAACATTATTCTAATCAACGAAAAATAACACCTCTCACTCTTCACCTAAGATTCTGAATATAAACAATCATCCACTTTTTAACTTTTGAATTCTTTATTCATTTTAAAAAAAAAAGAGATAAGTATTAGGACCTATTTAGCACATTGTTTCATTTTTTTGTTCCAACCAAATACTAATTGTTAATTTAATTCAAACTTAAAAGTAGTTGCTTAAATTTCGATAGTACGAGAGATTAGATTTTTCTTTTAATCTGGAATTGACAATATTGTAATTATTGAATGAAAACTCAACAAAAACCAGAAATTAACCAAATGTCCACTTAAGTATGTTTATTTGATGCCAGATATCATATAACATTGCATTATAGAACGCTTTTGTGTCTAAATCAAAATTTTAGCATTACCACGATCATTTGGCACTATAATTATAAAGAGCGGTGCTAACAACACTATTTTTCTCACGCACTTTTACACACTCTCCTCTCATTTCTTACCGTCTGGAATCTTATTGCAGAAAACTCTCAGCCTCTATCGGAAAGCCCCTGTCCTGAAAATTGACTAGTGCTTTTATCCGTGAGAAGCCGGTCCATGTTGAGGCTCCTCATTTCATGGACTTCGCACTGCTTGGCCCCAGCTAGTATAAGGCCTGAATTCAGAATATAAGTCCAACCAGGCTTAGGAAAAAGGATATGGGTATGAGTAATTTGGGCTAAAATGACTTTTTTGCGACCTTTTCCTCAAAATGATATTTTTCAGAAGTGTCATAAATTTTTTGATCGATAGTCAAAAATTAATGGCTTTTTAAAACTTTTGTAAATGACATGTCATAAAAGTTTTGATTACCAGTCAAAGAATATATGACACTCTTAAAAAAGCCATTCTAGGCACCCAAAAAAAAAAAAAGTTACAAAAGAGTCATTTGGCCCCGAAAGACTTCTAGTTACCTTCATTTCTCTCAAGCTTAGCCCTAGATGAATTGGAATTACCTGGGAATAGTAGTTTGGGATTTGGATAAGAGTAGGAGGAATTTGGGCCAAAATGACTTTTCTAAAATTATTTTTTAGGACAACTTTCTTTGGACAAGTCATAAAATTTTTGACATCTTATGAAGGTCAATGAAATTTTTAGACTAATTATCAATGAAATTTTTAGACTAATTATCTTATATATTGTGACCACTCATAAAATCTTACAAAATATTGTAACTTTTATGACGATTATTATAAAAGTTCTCCAAAAAATTGTCTTAAAAAAGTCATTTGGATCCAGGAAAAAAAAAAACTCCCATTTTCGTCCATTTCCAGAGTTATTTGGGCCAAAATGAGTTTTCTAAGACTAGTTTTCAAAAAAAACATTTCTAAGACCATTTTTCAATATTAGTAATGCATGGTCACTATATTATTGACCAATGGTCACATGAATTAAGTAAAGACTAACTACCTAGTGGTTATTAATATTGTAACTATTCATACTGTGACACCCTAAAAGATCACTGGAAAAGTAGTTATCATGACATTTGGGCTTTAAAAAGTCTGGGAAAATTTTGGGCTTTGGGAAATGGAAAAGTAAGGCCTAGAGTAAGCCCAAGTGCAAGCTGGACCTTTCTATTTTTCATTTCGGTTCGGTCGATGATTTAACGATTTAAATAATTTTTCGGTTTTCGTTCACATCCCTTCGAAATAAAAACTTAAAGCAGAAAGTGACAAACTTTTGTACCGTCCCTTCTTTTTTTCTGGTACATCCCTGTACATCTCTTTTTGCACACACGAATAGCCAAGGTCCTAAACACATACAACAAGTATTACTAGGGAAAAACAAGAAAAAGAAAGGAAAAAAAAGAAAAAACCCAAACACAATTATTCTAGGTAGGGTTTTTTTTTTTTTGATGGGAAAAAAAGAGGAGGTGGCAACCAACATGACTACCTTCTTTGAGCGTGACTATAGGAGCTCCAACCCCGTTCAAGAATGTTCCCTAAGACCCTACGGGCGGGTCGCCACTACCAGATACGATGGAGTGAGTTACATGAACCTCGTCCAAACAACTAACAAGAATGATACTTTGGGGAGAAGAGCGGATACTAGGCTGGCGGATAGGTACCCTCACATTTAAGACTCCCGAAGACCCACCACCTCCAGCTTCCAAGATAACAACATTGCCACTATGACACCTATTCGGTGGTCTATTCTAAGTAGGATTAGTATCACGGGGGCTCTCCAAACTCATGATGTATCATTTAAGTCCTCAAAACTATTTTTTGTAACATTTGAATTCCTAAATTACTAATTTTTGTAGTCCTTCGAGCCTCTTTCCATGTAAAACAGTTGTTAAAAAACCATGTGCTAGGCATATACTTGTCTTTCCAAGGGTATAATTTGAAAATCAGAAGCCAAATCAATTTCGCAACAATAGGCTTCAAGTCTATAAAAATCCAAAATGCAATCCCAGATTCGATGAAGATAAGTAAAGTAGGTAAAGTTGGTCCCATACGAATTCTCCAAAAATAAATAAATAAATAAATAGATAAAAAAAGTTAAATGCCTAAGAAACTTTAGAACAACAACATAGTGAGAATAAAAACAATATCCACAATTCTCAACCGTCATATAAACGAGTCTCTCATTTAATTTCTTTTTTCGTCTTTAAACACAAATAATGCATTAACGTTTTTTTTTTCAGCACTACACAATCAAAAAGAGAACATAACCTGTCAAAGAGAACATAACCTGCCAAATTTAGCTCCTACTAAAATAAAAAAATAGCTTCCATTATAGGAAAAAATAAAAAATCACGTTAAGTGCATATATGCAATCAATCTAAAAAATCCCAGAAAGCTAAATAATATATTCACCCGCATTTCTTTTCAATATCCGAGAAAGACTACAAACAATGAAAATAGCCAGAGCCCATTTATCAAAATCTATTGTATATTTTCTTTAAAAAAAGGGGCAAATTTAGCACCAAAAAAAAATTATAACCTCTCCAAATGCCCAAATGAAAAGGGAAAATGAAACCGAAATAAAGAACAGATCCAAACTCCAAAGCTATGATGCTTTAAAGAAAGAAGGTTCAATATTTGGGAAGACTACGAAAAAAGTGACAATTAGTAGTATTTTTTAAATTTAATTTTTAATAAGGAAATATCAGCATTAGTGGAAATCTTAGAGAAAAGACGGAGGAAATTTTGCTTGGCACTGCTTCTCGTAATTTAAGTATTCAACTATAATGTCCATATAGCAGTTTTGTTATTTATGTTAAAGCACATAGGCTTTCATGGGTTATCTATGGGTCATGAATGTTAACAAAAACCTCAAGTTTCTCGTTAGTTATTATTAAATGCATTTAGGAATAACCCAAAATTTGGTCGGGAAACAACATTGTCATTTATGTTATTCAAGAAAAACAAAAGGGTTAATGGCACAAATGGACAAATGGTCCTTGAAGAATTCAATCTATGATAATTTGGTACTCAAAATTTTAATTGTAACAATTAAAACTCTGAACTTTTTAATTTGAAGTAATGTAGTTCTTAAATTGTCTAAATTATAATTTTTGTTAAATTTTTAACCAAAAACACTTGTAGTGATATCTGAAAATGTGTTTGAAAAGTAATTTGAGAATTTTAAGCATAAAAATGAACAATTACAGAAAAAATTTCTCTAATTTTGTAACTTCAAGAATCTTAAAAAATATAAAAAATATATCTTTCATTCTCTTGAAATTCTTTTATTCAGTTTATTTTTCTTTAGATACTCTTCAGATACTATAAAGTGCTCCTAATGTGTAATTTTTGTTAGAAATTTAACAACATATTGTAATTTTAGCAATCCAAAGAGTAAATCATTACAAATTAGAAAACTTAAGAAATTAATTGCCACAATTGAAACTTTGATGATCACGTTGCCACAAATTAGATAGTTGAGAGACCATTTGTGCCATAAACCCAAAACAAGAAGCATAGCATTAGCACGTCGTTAATTTTTTTTTTTTTTTTTTTTTTTTTGGAGGAAATCACGCGGTGAAGTTTCCCAAACATGATACAAGCAAAGCCGGTTGAAGATACTCCTATTCAAGTTCGAGCCACATGGTACAGCCAAAACCAAACGGAGGCTATACTCGAATTTTCAACCCCGCACAGACAGAACGAACCGAACGCCATAGAAGCCAGAAACCAAAGGACCAGTCCACCCACTAGACTTGGAACTCTCTCTCTCTAATGGCAGAAGTTAAAGAGTCAACGTCTGTTCCGCTGAGTCAGGTTGACTCGGAAGATGAATTCAAGTCTCCCCCAAACTCACCCAACTCCTCAACTCGTAAGGTTTGGTTGCTCTCACTCTCCCAAATTTGTTCTGATTCGTTCAATTTCCGGAATTTCATGGATCTCATAATCACACTGTACAGATTTGGTTACTGTCTTTGAACTGGAATGTGCAATTTGTTCAATTCAATCGTCAATATTTGATAGGATGTGTTTTTTACTATCTGGGTTCGAATGAATTTCAGGAGCTGAATGTGATAAATTCTGCTAAATGAATATGTTTAAGAACAATATTGTGTAATGGGCATTTCTAAATTGGATTTATTGGTCTTAATTTGAAGATGGTAAACTTAAATGTTATCTTTTATCACTCTCATTCAGGTTATTCCTTTAGTAACATATGACAAAATTTCAGAGCAAATTTTTTTGTATAAGAATGCCTATTATACTTGAATTTACTATATTTTTCCTTAATTAAGCTAATTTGGACAACCTGCTTTATTTATTTATTTATTTTTTTTTACCTTCATCATTTAGCTATCCCTTCTGATGCATTTTGAAAATAGAGTTTCATTTGTACATGAGTAAGCATGCCGATTTAAATTTGATCATTGCATTTTGTTAGGCTTGCTATGCTGTACTTCAGAGTTGGGTCTCAAAGAAGTTCATGACCGGATGGTAATTTGTATAGTTTTGGATTCGTTGATTGTTTCTTGTCCCTCTTTTAGATTCTCTGTCCTAATAAAAACAGGGTTTGTTGACAAACGTTGCAGTGTGGTTCTCTTTCCTGTTGCTGTTACTTTCTTCATCACATGGTGGTTTATTCAGTTTGTAGATGGTTTCTTCAGTCCGATATATGCCAGACTTGGGATTGAAATATTTGGTAAGACTGGGACTCGTAAGCACCAGCACTAGTTAGTTTTGAGGGTTATGAGAACCAAACTAAAAGTTGACATTGGTGTTCCTGCAATCTTGAAATCTGAAATAGTTAGAGAAATTGATTAGTTTTTGACTAACGCACGTCTTTGTTTCAAATCCTTTGAAATTGTTGTATAAACCAAAAAGGGTATCCTTGTTGCATTAATTCTGTATAATAACATTTAAAGAAAGAAAGACAGGGGAAACAAATCAGTAATGCAATTTCTGCCTGAACAGACTTCCTTTTAAGTTGTTTTAAGTGAAATCATTTATTTTCCAAAGTCCAATTATGTTGATTCCTTGATAACTAAAGCATTTATAGGCAGTTTTAGTGAATTGTGCTGATTCCTCCGCTCATATGAATAGATTGATGAATAAAACTGGGGCATTTTTTTTCGAAACATATTCTCTTTTTGTGGTTATCTTTCTCTTGTTGCTAGACCGAGGTTGCAGTTGTGATCTAGTTGTCTTCCATCTTTTGAAGAACTCACATATGTTTGCTCTAGCCTTTATGTTTCAGTTGGGCATGGTGATCTCATGGGGTTTTTCCTCCTTTCCTATCGGTTGTAGTGTGTAAAGCTTTGTTAGATCAGTAATTTGTATCTATCTTAAAACTTGACCGTACAATAAATCTAGTTCTGTTTCTTTGACTAGTTATTTGCTTGATGTGTTAAAAAATATGGACTTTTGTATGGCATCTTCCTATACTTATTTCTTCTCCTGCAGGCCTTGGATTTCTTACATCACTATTTTTCATTTTCCTGATTGGTATATTTGCTTCATCATGGATGGGTGCCACGGTTTTTTGGCTTGGAGAATGGTTTATTAAAAGAATGCCCTTTATGAAGCACATTTACTCAGCATCCAAGCAAATTAGTTCCGCAATCTCCCCTGGTACTACTTCTAGTTTCTTTCAGTCACTGGATCCATTTTGAACTAATTTTATTTCTCCCAATGCAGTTGTTTTGAACATCCTTTTTAGTTTAGAGTTTATCTTTAACACCATAATTTATCATACTGATTGCTGCAAAGGAGCAAAGCAACAGTGGAAGCTCAGACTTTTTCCTTTATTCTAAAGTAATATGAAATTCTGGATTAGAAACAGACTGGTTTCGTGTTAATAAATTGCCGAGCGCAAAAGGGTAGAGTTTCTATCTTTAGGTTCCAATGCTCATATGGCCATGTCTTATTATGTTACTTTAGCGTAGGTCAACAAAGTATATTGCACAAAGCCCTCTGGAGAAATTAATCATTGCTATTGGTTTAAATTTACTCTTTTATATGTTTAGTTTCTAAAGCAAATATAAGGTGTACTTAGTTTCTAAAGCAAATATAAGGTGTACTTTGGCTTTAGCTTTTTAGTCCCAGATTCTTACTATATTGTGTCAAAATTTCATTTTCAATGGACCATTGAGTGCTGTTCTTACTATATTGTGTCAAAATGTCATTTTCAATGGACCATTGAGTGCTAGATGTACATTTTTGTTTCCATGTCAACTGGATGATGCATGTTCTGGCAACAATAGCAATTGATGATTTGATATGGTTGGTTACTTTTGTTTTAAAAGTTCCAAAATCGGGTAAATTACATCCTTGAGTTTTGCATATAAGTACTACAACTGATAATGAGCTAGTAATAAAATGAGTCAGCTTTAAGACTTCTACAATGTATTAAATGAATCAAGCTGGAAATGGCAAATAGTAAACATAGTTCAATCCATCACTACTGCACTCCTAGCTTCAGCTGGTTTGATGATGCCTATTCTGTTTTTCTGTCAGCCCTTAACCCTGACAATCGGACCAATTTGCTGTATTTCAAATATTGACAAAGTTTATCGTAATGATGTTTTTTCATGGTTGAAAGTTATGTGATGTTTCATGGATGAATTTCTTTGAGCTATTGAAAGGTTTTAATGGACTGTTCCGTTTGACTAGTTGTGCTTTTAATGTTGACCTAGTTGAATTCTTTGAGTTACATTGAACCATTCGTTTATCTTTTTCCCCTTTATGCTTCTCATACAGCAATGAATCACCCCTTTATCCTCTGAAAACAGATCAAAATACCACGGCTTTTAAAGAGGTTGCAATTATTCGTCATCCTAGGCTTGGGGAATATGCTATTGGCTTTATAACATCATCAGTTATCCTCCAGGTGATTTCGAATGTCTACCTTATTTGTTAACCTGCTTTATCTTCATCTTCTGTGAGTAATATTTCAAGTAGGTCCTCGTTTCCATTTTTGTCTTTCCTTTTCTGTAATATTTCGAGTAAATTTAATGTCTTCCTTTGCAGGATTTAAACAAGAAAAAAAACCCCTAGATTCACTTTCTCATCTATGTACTTAGCATGGTTTTTGTTGTTTATGCTTATCAAGTGGGATAATATTATTTCACCATTTAAGGAGTTAGAAATCATTAAGACATGTAAGGATGAGAAGACAGAAGAAAATTTATTTTTCAGAGAAATAAAAAAGCTGTTTCACTGTCAAATGCTATTTTATTTGCTCTAGTTCTGGTTTAACTTTTTGAAATAACTATGACAAGCTGCTTATAAAATGAAAGGAATATTTGTTATGAAGAAAAAATAATTGGTGGAATACTGTCATCAATGTGTATAATTGGGACAGATGAGAGGATTGCTGATTATACTTTGAAATCTCCAAACAAGGTTTTAGTACTTCAGTGAAATTTGTATGTAATGAAGCTGGTGACAAAATGCTGTATCTTATTAGTTGTCATGGAAGATATTAATCTAATAATTAATGACATCTGCCATGGTTTCTATCAATTTTTCTTTTTAGCACATAAATGGACTAGGGACATTAACCATAGTGCATGGTTTGCACTGATATTTCCTCATTTTAGTACATATGGCCTTCTCGAATCTGATAATTGGGGTTTGATTTCAGAAAGATGATGGAGATGAGGAATTATGCAGTGTTTATGTCCCAACAAATCATCTCTATATTGGTGATATCTTTCTCGTAAATTCTGAAGAAATTATACGACCAAATTTGTCTATCCGGGAAGGAATAGGTCTGTTTCTTATTCTGTCAACATTTTTCTCATATCCTAATTGTACTCTTGTCTTTGTATTCCTTGCCAAGGTGTTCCTGCGTACTTTGTCCCTTATTTTTAAATATAGAGTTTTTAGTTACTCTATTTTGCACTTGTTGTGATACTAATTTAGACTGAGATAAATCATATTGATAACCCTTCAACCAATTTTTCCATTGATTTATTCCAGAATTGCAGGGGCTCTTATGTCTTAATTGGGAGTGAAATATTTCTTGTGTTTTGAATTGTAGAATTTGTTTTACATCTTACTTGTAAAAATGTACCAAACTGTTGCCATTAGGTTTCCATTTTTGAATTTATTTATATGATGAAATACGCCACATTTTTCCTGAACAAGAGATTATTTGGAATTGTTACGCTTACATTTTTGTTTTCTGAAGTTGAAATTGTTACACCGTTTCGTTTTATATTCCGTATTTTGAGGTCATTTTGTTATTGGAAATGCTGTTTTAATATGGTATTTGACGTTCACCAAGTTGGAGAAATACAAAGGATGGATTTTTTTAGTAGTTGTCCTGCAGCCTAAGGTGGAATTACCTGGTTTTAACTCTTATCAATTGAAATTAGGGAATAAAGAATATGTTTTTGGAAAAGATAGAGTAGACTAGCTAGATGGAAAATTTTGTCAAAGCAACAGGAGTAAAGAACTCTCTACTATGCCAACTTGTTTTGCCATTGTTCCCAGCCTATTAGAGAACCAGACCAAGGGATTTTGTTTGTGGCAAAGTCAAGTGCATTTTGTAATTTGGATACCAGCTTGAAGATTGTGATAAAGTTCGGTGCCTATTTAGTTTGGTGGCTTGTGTCTTGGGAAACTGCTGACTTGCAACAAGGCTTTATAAATTACGTACGTGTTAATGGTTAGACTAAACATCTTTGGTGGTGGAATTGAAGTGAAATATGGTGCAGCCTTGCACGGTGGGTACAATAGTTTTCCGAGGTTAGAGCCTAGAGGCCCTTACATGTAAGCTTATGGAAGAACATGATATGGTAATGGAATACTTTCTCTAGGGTCCTATATTTTGATATATTGATGATAGACCTGAGGTTTTTGGCATAACCACAGTGTGGGGTTTATGCTTTTTGAGGATAATTAGTAGCTTTTAACTATTCCAACAGATCTGGGACAACAGTAGTTTTTTTTAATGGGGCGGAACAATGGTCCAGTGCATTCACTGAGCAGTATAAGATTGAGAAGTTGGAGGTCATTGTAGTCATTTCGGGAATTTTTCATCCCTAAAGGTGAGTAGTAGCAGAGAGGATAGGTCGTGTTGAAATGTAGTATAGGATGGATGGGCTTCCAATATTGAATCATATAAATCATTTATTGTTGGGACATAGCTGTTGCTTTCCTTGGAAGAGTATGGAAAGCCAAAGTACCAATGATCGCTGATTTCTCCCAATTGGCATCAGGGAAAAATATTAAAACCTGACAACATTAGGAAGCAAGAAGTTCATATATTTCATGGGTCCTCCATTGAAGTTGAAGGATTTTTCAGTTTGCAAGCTATGCCTGGATTTGCTTTATGAGCATAGTCAATTAAATTATGACTTACTGTTCCGTTTTTCTGTTTCTTTTGTAAGTTCTTCTGCTCCATGTATGCCCTTCTTTTGATGAAATTTGATTACATGCCCAAAAGTAGAAGAAAATGTCATTTTACGTTGGAAGAAGATATTTGTCTCTAAAAGTTCTCTAACATCGATTAGCTTATCTATCTCTTTAAGGTTCCCCCTACCAAGGAAATTTCTGACTTTGGCAATTCTTGCTTGTCATTTTTTGTTTTGCTGTACTAGATCCAGTAAATTCATCTTGCTTGACTATTGATTTTCTTTTTGCATGTAATGCAGAAAAATGATCTGTATCTTCCTAACCTTTTTTTCTGTTTCTTTTTCCATGCAGAGATCATAGTTTCAGTTGGTATGACAATGCCGCAGGTGATTTCTCCAATTGAAAGGAATCCTCATCAAAATGAAAGGATCCCACTTAACAGAATAATGTCCCTCTAAACTAAATTATACCGAAGTACAAAGAGATTAGATGACTCTGAAGCTTCCTTGTAGTATGTTATTAGCTTTTCAAAGACCAAAGTAATCGATGTACGTATCCTTGGTTCTCTTGCTTTCATACATCATCCTCTGTTCTAACAGTCATATGCATGAAAAGCCAGCTTTACATGATAATAGAAATAGAATTGCTTTGCTCTGAGAATGTACTTCCTACTCAACGGAAAGAGCCAAAAGTTTATCATGGATTCCTACTACAAAAGGCAAAAAAAAACTGTTATATTGATGGATTCCCAGATCGGTTTTTTTTCTGGGGCTGAAAATGCAGTCTTCGGAACGCAACTTATGTATAGACTGGTCATCGTTGACTCGTATCTATTGCTTCCATTTATGCTTAAGAAATTCAAGAAGCATTATGTAATTTTCCTTTCCTTGTCTTGTGTTCTTTGATGGAGATCAGTGTTATTCAAAATGTTGATTGAAGTTTTGTTTCAAAAGATATGGAAAGAGATCATCATTATACAACCTTAGACTGAAACCTAATGAATTCAAAAGTTAAAAAAGTGACAACCTTGACTATTACATTTTTTTTTTTTAAATTTGGAAAAAGAAGTAAACTTAAGGGAAAATCTTCCTTGGACTTATGTGGAGATGCAATTTCATATAAATTAAAGAGTTCGTTCTATATTTATCAAAGAGGAAATATTGTTGAACTTTTCTGAACGACTGTGTAACTCTACAAATTATTTAAACCTGTCCGAGTATAAAATTTCCCTCTTACGTAAATTGTGTTCCTTTTCACATATCAAGTGTGTAACCCAATTATATATAACCCAGTTATTGAATATATATACACATATATATTGTCTGTAGTAAATTTAGGATTTACTGTTCCTGGAAAAAGAAATAGTTAATCCTAGATTGATTTAGAGCTTCCAACCTCAGTTTGGAGTCTTTGGACCCGTCCAAACTTGGTGTTTGGCTTGATAAAGTTTTGGCTGCAAATTAAATTTACGCTTAATACCTGTTTTTTCTTTTTTCCTACATCACAAAAACTCGTTTTTTAAGTATACATTTTATGTGTAAAATATGTATGATATATATATTTTTAGTGTGAATATTTAGTTGTGGTCTACATTTACAGTGTAATATAAATTTACATCAACGGTGTACACCGATTTTTAACTATTTTTTATTTTTATGTATAGAACACTTATTTTTTAAAAATAAATAAAAATCAATATTTATGTAAATATGCTTAAAAGAAAAAAAAACGAGTTTTTATGTCTTTTAGGCGTTGTTTGGTACATGAGAATGTGATTTGGATTATTTATCCTAAACCTATGTTTGATGCTAACTTGGGATTAAGATAAATAATCCACACCCCCAAAATAGTCTTATATAACTGGGATAATTAATGAGATTGATTATCCTATACTCGTTATTAGTGGTACCCACATCTATTTCCAAATTCAAAGATTAGTAAGTCCCATTTTAAGAATACTCTTGACATTTTTAAGATTTTAACTACTCTAAAGTAAATTTATTACAAATTCAAATGAAAATGAGTCCTACGTTATAATAATAATAATAATCCTAATCCAATTTAATACCAGGAAACACTGTTAAGTTTATTCTATTTCAATCTATTACAATACAATCTGATATAATAATCTAATTCTAGTCTCACCTGCCAAACTATTAAACAATTGTGTTGGATTGATTCAATTTGATTCACATGTTTATACAATATGTATATAACATAAAAAACCATTGCAACGAAGCTGGAGTAGCTCAGTTGGTTAGAGCGTGTGGCTGTTAACCACAAGGTCGAAGGTTCAAGCCCTTCTTCTAGCGAGTCCTAGTTTTATTAGAGCCTTTTTTATTTCGTTTTTATTTTGAAGAAAATAATGATTCAATAAATAAAAGAACGTCTAATAGAGAATCGAAAAGGTCAGCAGTCAGTCAGCTCTCTTCTTTTTTTTTTTTTCCCCTGATGGAAAGCCCTTCTTAATTCTTATATGTTTATATTAAAAAAAAAAAACTAATTTATTTATGTATTCTTGTACGGTTACTACATATATGAATTATCAAAAATATATATATATATGGAAGACTTATGGTTACAATTTTTTTGTGACCATGGATAGGTACTTAAAAAAGTAGTGATAGCATTAAATTTTTTTGGTCAGCATTAAATTTTTTTGGCCAACCACCAAACTAATCACCACCGTAGGATATTAGATCTAAGGACTTAAACCATTGTAACCATCCATGGGTAAATATTGTTGTAACTATTTAAACCAAACTCATATATATATATATATACACACACATACACATCAAATTATATTATACAAAACAAAAGAAGCAAAATCACTACAATGGGAACCAAAAGTAACTTTTATAAGTAGAAGCTGCAATTGCCAAGACAAGGACTTCCCTATTTTATCCTTGACCATGACAATTCAGCGTCGTCGTCGAGCTGTGGGAGGAAGTTTCTCAGAAGGACCAGATGGAAGTTTCTGTCCCGTCTCTCGTTCAATTCTGCTCTTGAGCTCTCTCAGTATTCGTATTTGTCCCAGCTTTTCAGGAGACAATTTGTCCCAATAAATACCTACAGTCATAATAAATATATCTATTGTAAAACGCAGATACATTATTCAGCATATATCTACATGGATTTTTTCTCTTGAAATTGGAAATTGAAGAGGATCTACCAATTGGATCTAACATTCCCTTCAATGGACTTTCGACAATTCCAAAAGCCTTCAACTTGTTTAGTAGAGACCGTTGTTGTCCATAGAATTAAGAAGCGAATCAAATTGCTAGAGTTATACAAACCTTGAGGCTTCGGAATTGATGTATTTGTAAAAATCACTTGAGTTGGAGTGCATATGATATCTACCGGCACGTCATGGATTAAGAGCTTCTCAACTGGAATATCATCAACTAATTGACAGTCGTTCACTGGAAAGAAAGTTCAAATAATGTAAAAGAATAGCATGAAACAAGCCTTCAGGCGACACAATAAAGGTAAATGCTGTGCAAATCTAATGAAAGTTGAACATAGTCTGAAGCGATGAAGCAAAGTATAAAATAATGTTAAATTGAACTTTGATCCAAACAGCAACACAAAATGTGTCGTATACAAAGTTCACAGAAAGTCGAGTGGATGAAGTACTTAAGTAATACATCTATTGAAAAAATGGTAGAGGGACAAATCTTTCTGATAGACTGATAGTAAAACATAGGACACAAAAACACTAAATCACGATCTCTAGTGGAAATATAGTTTTCAATCAGATATTTTTGGTAAAGTTTTATTATTACTTTTGGTAGGAAAACTAATTGTGGGAAATCTAAAGAAAAAGTGATGACTGAACTTGTGTGTGCAGTCTAGAAGGGAAGTACAAAAACAAATTACACATTTTGTTGTGTCAACCGTTGAAGAAGTTCACATCACAATATCACACATGAATTACAGTCACATAGGAATGTCATTATGGCAACATCTGGACATAGTTAAGACAGATGATATTTTAATGAAGTATGTTTTGGGCAAGTTCCTAAAACATGATTAGAATAAATTAATTAAGTTCTGAATTATTAGTAGCTTAAGATCAGAATACTTAAGAGCAAAAACAGAGGAGAAAACAAGGGAAATTTAGGATATATCGTCCAACAGTGGGTAGGGTATTTACCCTAAACCCTTTTTAGAGTTTCTAGAAAAAGAACTTCATGCATAAATTCAAGGAAAAACATTCTTGTTTGCATGCAGATACAACGGCCACCAAACCAGATTGTTTTGCCACTTTAGCACCTGGTTTCTAGTGATGTGGCAGCAGCTGAGATCTTTTCCCAACTCAGTTATCCTAAGAATCCCTTAGCAATTTCACAATGTTAGATGGTTGGAATTGGCTTAAACCATGTGCAAAACTATAATAGGGAATTTAGATGACATAAGGGAGAGTTACTTTCCTGCCAAGTGGTAGAAAAGTTATTCCCATTCTTTTTATTGTCCTTCACTATCAACATGGTCACTAAGTTTAAAATGCCTATATATAGTATAGTAGGCATGTTTCTAAATAATACACAATAATAGTCAACACCTTTTTGCACTTACTTTCAGCTATTACTCTCTCTCTTTTTCTGCCTATAGACTAAAAAAGTCTCTCAAGCTTCTAGAAAATAGCCTATTGTGCTCTTGTGTTCTCATGCATGAGTTTCTAATTAGCACATTTTGTTAACAATTTAGAATATCTAATCCCATTTGTTTCGAGCCTAATCGGGCGAAGAGAAAGTTAGGGAAAATGCAAGTTCTAGGAACTGCAGTAACTGAAAACGAGAATATCAGAGAAGAGAGAGAGTGATGGCTGAAAGTGATTACTAAAAGGTGTGGTGGAATGTTGTCGCGTGTTGATTGATTGCCTTCGGGTAGAAACATGCCTCCTATTTATAGGCATTTAAAACTTAGTGACCAAACTGATAGTAGTGGACAAAATGGATTCTCGTAGAGTTACCGGAAGAACTTTTCTGCCACTTGGCATAAAAGTAAATTCATGTGTTTCCTAAGGTAGTTTCGCACATAATTTGAGTCAATTCTAACCAATCTAACCCCATGAAATTACAAAAGGATCCTTATGATTTCA
Organism: Trema orientale; assembly: GCA_002914845.1. NCBI lineage: Eukaryota > Viridiplantae > Streptophyta > Magnoliopsida > Rosales > Cannabaceae > Trema > Trema orientale. The sequence goes on along the minus strand of JXTC01000039.1, from coordinate 38,444 downwards.
CAAACTGGTTTGAGAAAGGTCTTAACTGTTGCCACCTCAATGGTTTCCTCGAGAAATCATGTGCCAAAAGTGGCAAAACAGCTTAGTTTGAGGGCTGATGTTTCTGCATGTAAACAGTAATATTTTTCTTCGAATTTATATATAAGGTTCTTCTTCTAAAACCCTTAAAAGGTTTAGAGTTTAGGGTAAATACCTAGCCTATTGCTGGTCAATATCCTCTAAAATTTCCCTATTTTTCCTGTGTTTTTTCTCTAATCATATTCATCTTAATCTAACAATAATCAAAGCTTAATTAATTTATGTTAATCATGTTCTGGGAATTTACCCCCAAAACAACTATCTGTATCATATCTAACCTTATCCTAACCTTTTATGCTTAATTATGTTGCCTCAATCTTTTGAGTAAAACACAAGTAATCATTAAAATTCAGGGATCAAAAACTACCACAAATAAAGTATTCATTTAAAAAAAGGCTTAGGTATATAAGCACATCAACATAACTTCAAACTCGAAACGCATGCTACCAGCCCTTTTCTTCCTTCCACACCCCAGGAAGGGAGAGAGCTGACGTTTACAAGCATGATAAGAGGCAGAGTAAAGAAAGTGCACATACCAGTGGTGACAACTGGAGTTGTGTCATCAATAGCTCCCATGTACCGCAACATCCCATATTCAAGTTCTGCAAATCCCTGCACCACAATATTTCCAATTAGAAAATATTCCAGAAAGGTTTCTCACCTCACTATGATTCCAAACATTGTATTAGGCCAGAATAAAAAATGTCACCAAAATAACAGAGGTGAAACATAAAATAACCTTATCTATGGATGGAAAAGATAAATATAATTTACCAGTCCAAACTTTAAACCGCATTTGGGAGCACTGTTGGCAGTATAATGTATGAATAGGACAACAGAAAAAACCTTAAATAGCTTAGACCAATATTACAATAACTAGAAAAGTGAAAGGGTATGGAAGTAAAGGATCGTTTCTTGTAATGATAATAGTCTCCTAAAACAATCTGAAGCACGTAGAATAAGAAAAGAAGTAAAATCCTAATCCAAGCCATCCCTCTGATGGATTTCCATAACGATCATATGAGATTAGAAAAATTGGAAAACCATGTTATAATTACTAAATTGTTTTGCTGTTTTGCCTAGGTGAATTCCTAAAAGTATATTTCTACTTTGGTTTCTTTAATTTAAAAACATAAATAAAAAATAAAAAAGAATAAACTGGTTTTAACTTTTAAAGTCTACATGCCCTGCTCCTGGTACTTCCGGCTATTTAAAATTTTACTTGGTTTAGCAAGTCCTGTTAACCCTTAGAGTTGTGGATTGTAAGACAAGATGACAAGCAACAAACACTGATGTGCTTTTATTACCTCACCCTTGCCAAGTCGAGCTCCAGTCTTCAGATCAACAGCAACTGAGCCAATAACTATCAAATCCACCTTGAGTTTTTCATCCAACCCAATTGGGCGCCCATACTTGGCAACTCCAACAGAAGTGCACGCCTCTTTGATGGTACTAGGAGTTAACATGGAAGCCTCAAGGACAGAGAAGAACCCAGTCCTTAACCTCGGCTGAGGAGTCAACAATTTCTTTCCATCTGCACATGAATCATGACCGAGGTTCCTCAGTATAGAAAAATGTAAAAAGTAGATTTATTAGTGAAGACTGTGGCTGTTACCAGTGTTAGAAGCAATAAAAAGGTAAATGAAATGTGAAAAGAAATTGCAAGTCAATAAGGTTATGGTCAAATTCAGATGTGATACCAGCTCCTTTTGAACCTTTGGGTTAACTAATCAATTCAGCAAGTATATTAATCTCTCTCAACAGAAAAAGTTTTGCAGCCAAAGTTTTTTCTGTCTAATAGCTGTCCTTAAACACCAACTGAAAAAGTATGTCTACCCTTTGGCATCTCAGCTACTAACTTTTGCCCCTGTAGACTAGCAAATTTAATAGAAATAGCAATCGTGAAAAATCTATCTTCAGAAAGCCAACGATTTTACAATGCCTGCGAAACATAGACACCAAATATTGTTTACCTACTAAAGTATGATGCAACTTTGGATGACACAAGCACTACAAGGAGATAATCTCGACTCAAATTTAAACTAGTTAGCAACATCGCTAATTACCTTTTGAATTGGCATTTTAAAGTACTAATCTTACCAGCATTGCTAACTTGTTCAAATTTGAGTTGGGACTTTCTCCCAATCAGGATAGAGTTTTTCATAACACAATGTCATAAGTAAGACAATATGCTCTTATGCTTGATACTTTATCGTCTGGTGATCACACTTTCAGTCATTATATTTAGACCCTCCATCTCAACCATGATGATCATGCTAAATATCAACATAGTATCATCACATGATTAGCATTTATTATAGAAAGACGAGTAATGCTACACATTTTGATAAACTATCTAGAAAATAATAACTTGAGTGATGCGGCATTATCTTATTTGTCAATCTTTAATATGTCTTTCTTTACTCATTTATTAACTGTCACCTAAAAATCTACATTAGTCAAGTTATTTTTTCTAGGATAAATGACTTTATTGGTCCCTAAACTATGAGAAAAGTCTCACTTTAGTCCTTAAACTTTAAAAAAAGTTATTTTGGTCCTTAAACTATTAAAAAAATTTCATTTTATTCCTTTTGGTTATATATTTCATTTTATTCTTAACAGAATGAGCATATAAACACATTTGCTATTCTGTTGTACTTATTTCGTATCTAGAAGCATTATCTAGCATTATAAAGAGATTAGAACATGAATTAAAATAGTTAAAAAATGATAAAAAATTAGTTGCACATTGGACAATAATGCAGTATAGAACTGTCTAAAATACAATATTTTATTGAAATCACACATACAAAATGAGAAATGCAATTTATGTGCTCATTCTGATAAATTTCAAACAAAATATACAGCAAAAAAAACTAAAATGACATATTTTTAATTGTTTAAGGACCAATATAGTGCAATTTAAAATTTGAGGATTAAAGGGAGATTTTCTCCTTAGTTGAAAGACTAATACAGTCATTTATCCTTTTTTTTCTTCTAGATAATTTGTCATGATATTTAGCATTTTCCTAAATCAAAATGAAACTCAGAAAAATGTTGTATTTTTTTTTAAATGAATTCATACGTTTTATTTTTTTAATATAAGCATGTCATTCAAATTAAGAATCCAAAATAAATTGTCAAAAAATGTTACAGACATTTCTCACATATCAACAAGAACTACATATAATAAGATAACTAACTGACCTGAGAGTGTGAGAAACCTGACCTGTTTCTGAGGCGAATCCGGGTTAACCTTCACGCACTCCGCAACCCCAAACACTTCCAATGCACCAAACTGCAAAAACCCATTAAGCATTATACATAGATACATGTACGTGTGTGTGTATAATAATGGGCAGGTTTTACCTTATCAGCAGCGGCGGGAGCGCCCACGAAATTGGGGATACGGTGGTGGACGGGTCGGGGGTTCTGAGCGAAGTTCTGGGCCTCCATCAAATCCCAAATCCTCTTCCGGATGACCCATTTCCAAGCTTTCGGGTCGTCTTCAATGGCTGATTCCACAAGCTCTCTCTTCGAAGTCTCCTCCATTGATTTGCGAGCTTTGGCGTCGAGGCTGAGTCTCTCTGCCTCGTACGCCACCTCGTCGAATGCGGCGTCGTTTCGAGTCCTCCTCCTACTGCTACTGCTAGAGTTACTTCTAAGCTTGAGAAGCCTCAGAGGAAAATGAGGTTTATGATGATGATGATGAAGGCTGTTGTCAAAAATGGAGGGTTTAAGCTTAAATGGGTGTGATATTCGGATAAGAGTTGAATCCATTAAGACGGTTTGCGATGATGAACTGGTCTCAGAGTCTCATTTGTTTTTTGAAAAATTAAATTAATTTTAAAAATACTATTGAAAAAAAAAATAAAAAATAAAAAATAAAAAATAAAAATCTCACAAACACACGCATAACACTATCTATTGTCAATAATGCGCTCCTATGCACAATCTGGTATCTACAATCTGATATGTGTGGTCATCCGATCTAAACAATTAAGGAAAAACTACTTAAATGGGATAATTAATTATCATGACGGAGAATAATCGCATTGCTAATATGTAGTTATAGTCCAAGTATGATATTATCTACCGTCCCGATATATATATATATATATATATATATATATATATATATATAAATAGGGTAGGATGTAGTCCCTTTTGGGAACTGATCTGTTACATGATTTAACTAAACATAGATCATATTTGTCCAATACTATATTAGAAGGTGTTGGCTAAATCATGTAACAAGACCAGTCCCAGAAGGAAACTATATCCAAAGCCTATAAAAATTATTATAAATATAGATATGTATTTACTTTTACACCACTCTTATTCATATATCTTTTGTAACATAATAAGTTTGGAGAATTATATATACTTATATTTTTGAATTTTTTAGTTTGAAAAATATTTAGTATATTGTTGTGTTTTATGTTTTTATCAATTATGAAAATTTTTATTATTATCAACTTTTTTTTTTCTTATATTGTCATTATCAATAGGTAATAGATAACCACAGTTTTTCGTTAGTTAATCCCTACAATGTTTATGTATCTAAAAGAATAATTAATGAGCCGCGTATGGTTGAGATGTTAAAAAGATCGACACATACTACAAAAATCGATCAAATCGTATTGTACCCTACCACACTAATTTGCACAGTTGTTTTACTTTATATGATTAAGTGTAGTTTATAAGATCTCTAGACCAAACAATACAATTGGGAAATTAGGCCTTTTACAGTATTTTTATAAAAAAAAATAATTAAAAAATACGGTGGCAAGTGTTTTTGTAGGTTCAGTATAGTTTTTATTAGAAAAATACCACTTTTTAAAACAGTAATTAGTAAGTAATTTCTGGAAACTGGTAACTAGTAACCAAAGATATTTATAACTAGTATTTAATTGGTAACCGGTAACCAGTTTTCAGAAACTGGTAACTAGAAACTATTTTAAAAATAATATTTTTCTAAATACTTTTTTAAAAATGATATTTTTCTAATAAAATCTATTCAGAAATTGGGGGGGCAAAAAAAACTGTCCTTCGTATTTTTGTAATTTTTTTTTGTTTTTATAGATAAAAGTGTTAGAAACCCAATACAATTACTCAGTTTAGACTTTAAAAAGAAGTTTTCGCAATTCAAATCTAGCACTATATACTTTATATCATACTTTTAGGTAATGTCTGTTACTTTTTTTATATTTTGATTCAAAAATTTTTAATTTCAGAGATTATAATTTTATCACTAGTATGTAATTAATTTTTTTCTTTTGAAATAAATAGTTTAGAGAAATTTCATTAAATATGCTCCAAACGAGAGCTATTTACAAGCATATGACCCCTTCACTAATTGTTAAAAAATAATTCTCTGACCAAAATACCCCTAAAAGTATAGTTTTAGTTATTTGGTTTTATAAAATAAAAAAATCAGAAGAAAAAAAGAAAGAAAGGAAGGAACAGTAGATTGAGACCACCATCACACCTCCCTCTCTTTTAGAATCGAATTCGAACGACAACTGTGCCCGCAACATTAAAGGAAATAGTCGGCCTTTTCTCTAAACTCTTTCGCTCTTGTCTCTCTCGTGGACGATGAAGAAATTTCTATATTTAAATATTATGAGCATAATTTAAAATAGTTTGTATTTGAGATTCAAGATGTTCTATAGTAAATTTTATATTAAAAATTAAATTTGGATCAATTTCTAAGAATTTTTTGAAAATTTGGTCTAGTTACCCCGACAAATATCGAAAATTTCGATGTATTTTGATGCCATTTTGATACTAATTAGATGAAATTCAATGTAATTTCGATGAAATGTGTTTTTAATTTCGATGAAATGTGTTTTTATAAAGGAATCTGATGAAATTCGATAAATTTCGATGCACTTCGATGATAATTCGATGTCATTTCGATGAAGTGTATTTTATAATAGAATCTGATGAATTTCGATGAAATTCTATGATAATTCGATGCTATTTCGATACCATTTCGATGACCAGACTCAATTTTTCATATTCCATTATAAAAACATATTTCATTGAAATGGCATCGAATTTCATCGAAAATTTTCGATGTTCGTCAGGCCGGCTAGTCCAAATTTCTAGAAATTCATAGAAATTGATCCATATTTTATTTTTAATGCAAAATCAACTACAGAACATCTCGAAATTTAAATACTAACTACTTTGAACTATGCCCATTACATTTTTCTAAGCTTTGATTGTTAAGAAAATTATTTAGTTGAGAGAAGATTGAAGATTGAGAAGAAGCGTAGAAGAATAGAAAGGAAAGAACGAGAAAAGTGAAAGAAAGCTAGTCTAAGTTTCGAGGGTAGTTAAATCTTTTCAAGGGGGGTCTAGTCATATTTTTAAAAATTTTATTGGGGTAATCATACGGTTATAAATAAAGCTCATTCTGAGCATATTTTATGAAATTTCTCATAGTTTAAAGGTAAAAGAAAATGCTAAAGTTTTACTTTGCCAAATGTAGACTTTAAGATATAATTTATTAAGCTCAAGTCCAAAGCTTATTACTCAAAGCATTTAGACCAAGCTAAACTACATAGTAAAATAAATATAGAGATAAATATATTCTTTAATGTTTTATATAATATTATATTTAATTTAATATTAATAACATCTTATATTAAATTTAATTCATCGAATAAATAGTTGTGCTATATTCGTCTCATCAAAATAAATATAGAGATAAATACATTCTTTAATACTGTAATACATTAGACCTAACTATAAATTAGACTTAATGTATGTAATATTAATACCAACTCGCTAAAGCGCGGTATAACGACTAGTTTAAGAATAAGCGTAAACTACTTATTTAGTTTGGTGCACTAAATAAGAGGTGAAATTGACTAATCACATCATGAATATACCTAGTCAAGCACTTATGAGCCACATGTGGGATCCATTATGATGGATGTTCTTATGCTACAAATGCCTCCGTAATTAGCATTATCCTTAACTACATATATTTTGTATATATTTATTTATGATAGAATTCTTTGGAATTCATTTGAAAAAAATGATGAACATCATTTTAGGATTTTTATATCCAAAGGATCTACTAATACTCTCAAGGTGACAAAAGGAACTTATCCATAAGTCAAAACTAACCCTCACTATCATGTAACACATCTAAATTTATTTAGAAACCATATTCTCTTACAAACTATAAAATACCTTACAATACCCCATCAATACTCAACCGTGCTCAACCATGTGTTCAAACATTGACGTGTGATTTTTGTTTTCGTTTTTTATTTATTATTATTATTATTATTATTTTTGTGTATTTGATGGAGGTCAAGTTTTTTAATGGAAACAGGGAGGTGAGAATAAGTTCGGAATTCCAAAATTTTTATTAAACGAAAGGTCTGATTTTGTAAATGATTTATATTTTGTTCCTATTTGATAATGAGCTTTAAAAGAGGATCAAAATTGATAATGTCCATTCTTTATTAGTCAAATACAATGAAAAAGAAAATTAACTTTTATTATTGATATTTTTTAGTTTTTTCCCAGCCACATGAGGTGTCAATATGAATGCTATTATTATGGGATTATATAGTTTTTACCCCCAACATGAGATATATAGGTACACTTTTCAGTTAAGGTTGTCACTAACACTATAATATTAACATAACACCTAAGAGTAATTAAAAGAAAAAGTAATAGTTCTATATATCCTTCTTTATTGATTGAATCCGCTTCAGCACTTACTGAAAAAATAAAAAATAATTTAGGATTATATGCATACATAATTCTGCCATTTCGGTACAAATAATTCATAGTGACCATTTGTATATAAGAGTTCTATTTTGGTCAAATGCGTTTAACTTATCACAACCCTCCATTATTCTTGTAAAAGAGTTTCAATAAATATGCTCCATAGGTGCCACAATTTTATTTTTTTTTTGTGGAAATAATAGGTGTCACAATTTTAACCATATGTCTCACTTAATAAATATTCAAAATATATGACTATAGGACAAAAATACCCTTAAAAGCATAATTTTATTGATGTTAAAATAGAGAGAGAGAGAGAAACTCGAACGTCCATTCTCGCTATACTCCTACCCTCTCTCTGTAAATTTCTCCCATAACATCTCTCTCGCTCTTAAAATCTTTCAACTTTCTCTCTCACTCTCATCTCTCTCATGCACGATTAAGAAATTCCTGTGTTTAAATGCCATGGGTATAATTTAAAATAATTTGTATTTGAGTTTCAAGATACCCTGTGATAAATTCTGCATTAAAAATTAAAATTAGATCAATTTCTACAATTTCTGAAAATTTGGATGGTCTTCTCTGATGAACATCAATAATTTCGATGAATTTCGACGTTAATTCGATGCCCATTCTATTCAATTCGATAAAGTCTTTTTGATAATTTTATTTGAAAAATTACTCAATAGTCACCAAAAAGGAATCGAAAATTTCGATGCCAATTCGATGAAATTCGATAATAATTCAATGCCATTTCAATGACGATCGAGTAGTTTTTCAGAGAGAATTAATTTTTGATGCCATTTCGATGAATTTCGAGTAGTTTTTCAAAGATAATTATCAAAAATTCTTCATCGAATTTTCATTGAATTGCATCAAATGAGCATCGAATTAATGTCGAAATTCATCAAAATTTCTGATATTCGTTGGAGAAGACCGTCTAAATTTTCAGAAATTCGTAGAAGTTGATCCAAATTTAATTTTTAATGCAGAATCTATCGCTGAATATTTCAAAACTCATACAAACTATCTTAAACTATACTCATTACATTTAAATATATAAATTTTTTATCCAAGTAAAGACTCAATAAAAAATAGGTTTGATATTTTCTATGAGATAATGAAATTGAAAGGTTACGTTCATGACTATAATTGAGGAGAATGTAAGAAGCGAGGAGCATAAAGGAGGAGAAGAGGAAAGAAAGGATAAGTTAGGTTTTAGAGACGTAAATGATAATCAAATTTTTTTTAAGGTAATTAAGTCTTTCTAGGTGGTATAGTCATATATTTTGAATATTTATTGAGGATGGAATATGGGTGTAATTGGGGCAGCTATGGTGCATATTTATTGAAATTTCTCTCTTGCAAAACTCACATGAGTTATAATACAAGATAAACTTAGCCTTAAAACGTTTGTTCTTGGTTATAATATATTAAAAAAAACCTTCTTTTATTATGACCGCTCTTCCAAAGTTCATAACAATTTATGCCTACGAAATAAATCATAAAAAAGATCCATGAAATTTAAGGCACATAAATTGGATTGACCTGGGACAGGTAAGATTTATTAACTGAGGCCACTGCAATATCAACGCTTAGAATACCTTTGTCCAATTTGGCACCTGTAATATGTGTGAGAGAGAGGATGAGAGAAACAGAGGGGAGGGAGAGAAGATGTAGAAAGGAGTACAAACATTTCTCAATCTTACACAGAAAGAAAAAGAGGAAGGGGAGATAAAGAAAGCAAAGATGTACAGGTCCATATTCATGCATTTCTCAATGTTTAATAGAGAGAGAGAGAGAGAGAAGAGAAGAGAAGAGAAGGGGGGGAGAAGAGTGGAGAAAGAGGAGAAGAAATCTTATAAGCATGGAACATTAAACAAGTGGGCGGAACCAATGTGGCTGACTGAAAATACAACACAAATGGCCAGGTTAGCCTGAATTAGAAGAGATGATATACAAAGGATACATAAGAGATCCCTCTGCCCGATAAAAATAGTAAAGAAAAAAATAAAAAAAGGTGACACTTCCCTCTTCCTACTCTTCAAAAATGAGGCTGCAACTTGAGACCTAACCAATAAATAATCAGTACAAGCATAAAAGTTAAGATTCATAAAAGAAACAAATCATCAGGAGGATCCCACCAATACAAATGCAATCGAAACCACCATTACAAGAAAAGTGACAGCAAAGAAGACCGTCAGCTCCAAATAGACATTCTTTTCAGTTATTGAGTCCTCACCACTAATATGCTTAAAAGTCCTTGCTCTTGTTATTTCCATAGCTACAAGGTTCTTATATTGCCTGTAATTGGGAAAAGGAGATGCGGATTATAGACCCACCAAGTGAGGTAGCATGCTTGCACACAAGGGCCTCTGTTGCCAGCTCCTCACTTTCAAACATTACCAGAGCCTGCTTCTTACCGTTCATCTCAAAGAGCTTTGTATTGACAATGGGACCGTGTTCCTCTAGGTGGTTCACAATCTCCTCTTCAGTGAGATCCTGGGGAAGAGAGGACAGGTGAATTATCTTTGTTGGGGAGCAGCAATAGCGGTAGTTTTTGGCCGCGTTACGGTTGAAGCGGTTGAGATTAGAGTTCATGTACTCATGGGTGTCAGCACCCTGAGTTATGTTTGGATGCTTTGAGAAGTTGACCTCCAATCGCTTCCCAAACAGCATTGCACCCTAGGTTGCAGATTTGAAAAAGCATCAGTACCAAAGCAGGAAACCTTACATTACAACACAACCAGCATTACTTAACCATTCATCAAAATCAACTTACAAGTATTAAATATGCTAATCAACTTCCACAGAATGTTTTTGAAATTTCAAAAGATCATATTAATACAAAAGAGAAAAAACGTGTCGGGACTTGACAACTACACCTATTGTCAACTTCCAACGAATGTTCTGAAATTTCAAGAGATCTATTTAAAAACAATGTAAAAAGAAACAACCTTCATTAATGGCACTGTGTATGTGTACATATATAAGTCTGCTAATAATAGGGGTAAAAGTAAATAAGAATGTAGGTAACCAAAATGCTCCAGTGAAAGTCAACATAACATGTTCTGGCAGAGACAGACATCAACTCATGTGTCAAGTTATTCTACATAAATGACATTGTTTAAGAATTTCTAAAAGCACACCACCCTCCTTCCCCATATGGCATAAACTCAAAACAAACAAAATTTTAATAAAACTATAACAGACAGGTACAAGATATTTGATAGTTTACTACCCATGGAGGTTAAACAACATCCATTAAATTTTATCTCACATGGCAACTATAAGAAGTTACAAACAAAGCAAACCTTCAAAAAATGTACTGCCAATTCTGCCTGGAAGCCATCACCCATCTGGACAAGTGCATGATCTGGTTTATTGCGGAGAAGTTTAATTCTCACAATGTTGCCATATATGGAGAACAGGTTAAAAAGCTTATCCTCATCTATTCTCTGAAATGAAGGCTGTGTCAAGCATGAACAAGAAGCACAGTAACCTAAAATTATAAGAAGATAACAAATGACTTACATCAGGATTTAGATTGGAGACAAGAACTGTACACCTGTCATTTGTTCCGCTTATACCTGGAGGCAAACCTCCACCAAAGGCAGCCGCAATTGCAGCTGCATTTGGCATCTAAATTGCAGAAGGAAAAACAAAGGTAAATTTACAATTATGTCTACAATTATGTTAGTAAAACAAATACAGACACATATTTGAAATAATAAATTCATAGATGCGAGGAAATCCCATCAAGCTAAGAAGCAAAGTACTCCTGTCACAAGGGCAAACCATCCAGCCATAAATATCCAAGACTTATTATGCTCCTAATGATATCAAATAAGAGGTCCCAGCCCTAGGTCATAAACCACCTACCAGCACCCATGTAGCAAAAGTGGGAAAAAGGAAACAAATTATACAACTTTCTTCCAAGCAGTTAATAATATACCGAAATCAGGAATACACAAAAAATTATAAGACATATACGACCAAGGCAAGGCTACAACTAAAAAGGGAGATAGAATAATAAGGAGAAAGGCCAGCTGTAGATATCATATTTAAATACTTTTTTTAAAAGCACAGACATAAGATAAACTCCTCCAGCTTGGATCAAGTCCTACACAAATTTAAAATAGCCTGAGCCAAAACCAACCTGCGGAAATGGAACTGGAACACAGGAAAACAAGAAGTGTATCAGCAAATGAATGTAGAACATAAAATAAAAATGCCAATAACAAAGAAACAAAACATAAAGCAAATTCAGTACCTCCCCTTGCTCCGGAAGCTTGAAGGCCATACATGCCTCCTGCATCACCATACCCAGGCTGTAGAACAAGGAACAGAAAAGACTTAAAAAATGAAAAGAAAAATAATTATTTGAAACGCCCTAATAAATGAGTTCAGAAAAAATGAGACAAGAATAAGAAGATAATGGAAAATACTTGTGATGGTCTTCCTTTCTGTTCTGAAGGCAGATTAGGGTTTGTAAAATCCCTAGACAAAAAGGAAAACAAAAGTTAAGCAGGAAAAATAGGAGCAGACTAAATTGAGAGTTTATGAGGCCACAAACTCACCTCGAACGCTCATTGTTGTAGTTCACTTGTAACTCGTCAAGGCTGGAGTTTGAATACAAGGATTGTAACATCAATTACATAACAGATACCAACAAGAAAAGAATTAACATGTGCAAACAATTGTGAATCATAATGAAAATTCGATAAGGTTTAGAAGCCTACTTTGAGAACTGAATATCCAGTTGGCAGCAGCCATCATAAATATTGCGTCCCTATACAGCGAAAAAGTGTTAAAACTCACTTTACCAGCCCTGCATAATAACGCCAGTTTAAAGTAGCTCCAAGTATAAAAATGAACAATACCTGCAGCGTAGTCCTAGCTGCAACAGCACTTTGGCGCGATTGGTACTGAATGAGGGCCTGAAAACCTACATAGTTGCACCAAAACACGGAAAATGCATTACAAACCAATAAAAGATTCACAGATAAATTTGTTCAAATAAGGTGTGCATTTCTCTCACGGAATAATTTGCCTTACACTCCCAGTGCATATATACAATAACGTAAATCTCTTAAACTTTGGAAGTTGTTTAGTAGGACAAAAGATCAGGTCAAACAAAAATGAACCGTAGATCTTTCCAAAATAGCAATCACGGATGCATCCGGCTATTATCAAGAGTTAACTCGAGTTTAAACCAAAAAGGCAGAGAAGAAAGAAAGAGAGAGATAGAGAGGGAGAAAACTCCAAGAAGCTGACCAGCTGACTTCTGAAACGTGACAATCTTCTCTACAAACCCATGAGGAGAAAACACTTGATGCAGCACTTCCACCGTTATCGGATACAGCATGTGATGAATCGTAACTAAGAGGATTCGGTTTGGCTAAGCATCCAGACAGTCCCGAACAGCAGACCAGCATTGAGAAAGAGGGAGAGAAGAGAATAAATAGAATGTACAGATATAGGAAGGAAAAAAATAAAATAAAATACATGAAGCATGTATAAGAAGAAGAAAAGAAAATGTTAACGCGAGAAAATAGGCTACAGAGAGAAGTTTAGAAAGAGCTAGTACTGGTAATTTACACAAGTGCTACTTGCTACAAATACTCCTAAAGTCTTTATACACGAGTAGTAAATAGTAATCATCAAATCCAATTATCAAATTCCATAATCAAAGAAAACTAAACTCAGTTTGGAGAAGAAAGTTAATAAAAATATAAAATGTCTGGAATAATCAAACACCGTACTAAAACACACAACATGCTACAAAGTGCCAACCTCGTCTCCTCGTCCTTGTGCATTTTGATCCATTGTTGTCAATTCTGGATGTGACGAGAATTGGACATAAACATTTCGCCCCCTAAGATAGAATAAAAAGACCCACAAAATACACATGATATGTTAAAATGCAGATGAAGAAGAAAGGGAAGTCTAACTTGACCAAGAGCCAACAAACAGGGTTTTGCAACAGAGGTACATACCTTATGGCAGGTTGAACATTTGCATAGAATTGCAGTGCATTGACCGCAGAAGCAATATCTTGCATTTGGATAAGAGCCTGCGTACATGGAACATGTCCCATTGCAGATCAAATCAAAAGTTAAGCCAAAGGCTAAACTACAAATATATTATCAATATTCGAACGAAAAAACCTACCTGATTTTTTGCACGAAGCATCACAAGCTTAGTTATCACCCCAAATGGCTGAAATAGCTGAAGCAGATCATTCTGGATAGAAAATGTTGAATGTGCAATCACCTTATAAACTTTTCAAACAAAACCCGGGAAAACACATTGAATAAGAAATAGAAACAGTGGAAGAGAACGAACTTCGGATATTTCATGTCCAACATTCCGCACGTGGATGACTTTGGAAGGTTCTGCCATTGTCAATGACACTGTAACAACCACATCACATTAGCAATTGTTTTTAGAGAATACAATGAGCGGCACAAAACCAAAGTTCAAAGACTCAAACACGCCATCAAACTCATTTGCTGAGGAGGCCCATAAGCAAAACCACGGTAGACTTTCTAAGTTCAAAAACGACACAATTACACCCATTCACGGCCCCAAAGCTAGTGGTTCCTAAGTTCAAAAACGACATAATCACATACATTCACACCCCAAAAACGCTTCAAATGCAAAGGTACTGAACATATACGACGCACATTCTTTCCTCCAAAATCACTCAGAATCCATAAAATCTCATCCATTTCAACCCAATAATTTTTTTTTAAAAAAAAGGAGGACATATGAAATCATAACCAAAACATCGAAAGGGCTAAGAAGAAAAAGAAAAGTACAGAATCCCCCTCTTTTTTTTTTTGGGGGAAAAAAAAAAGGCAGTAAACTGATAACAATGAAATTAAGCATATCTCCAAGTCAAAACCCTAAAAACCAAATCTCAATTGCAGAGAAATCAAAACGCGGGTAGTAAAGGAGGATTACCAACCAAGACAAGGAAAGAGAGAGAGAGAGAGGGGGTGCTTTAAAACATTTTATTTTCTCGACAACCAAACAGGGTGGACAACATGACATTCAATGTAAAGGAGAAATGAGATCGAAGAAAATTAGAGAATGAAAGAGTAAAAAAGCTTGCCTGCCTTGAGGACGAGGACGAAGAAGAAGAAGAGAAGAGAAGAGAAGAGAAGAGAGCTTAGAGAAAGAGAGGATTTGCGAAAATAGGTCTAAGTGCTTGGCATGTTGTCCGGCCTTATTTTGTTTGCCCTATGTCACTCCTGTACTTCTCCCTCCGCGTGTGCGCGCGTGTCTCTTCTTTTCTTTTCTTTTCTTTTATTTTATTTTTTTCTTTCTCATCACGTAGGCTATGTTTGGTACGAGGGAAGGAGAGTAGAAGGCATGGAAAGTTTAAGAAGGAGGAAAAATGTGAGATAAGAATAGCAGAGTAAGAATCTTTTATATTGTTTGGTAAAAAAGATAGAAAATAGAATAGATGGAAAGTATTTATTTATAAAATTATTATATTACCCATTGTAGGTGGGCTTTGAGAGAGTTCTCTCCTTCCACTTCTCCTCTCCCTTTTTCTCTTCCCCTGCCAAACAGAAGAATTTTGTTCTTTCCCCACTCTTCTCCCTCCACTCCTCTCCATCCCTCCAAAAATCCACTCTGCCAAACATAGCATTAAACGCAAGCCAACTATCATTTATTTCCAAGTTCCAACCCCACCTCGCGCAAGAAAAAAAGAATTGCAAGACCGACCATTTTCAATCCGGATGATGCTATGTATACTAATATATCTAATTTAACACTTTTTTTTGTATTAAAACTTGTGATAAGTGAATTGTTACTATTTAATTTGTGTATTAAAATTTATCACAAATAAATTTAATACCATTTGTCAATTTAACAGTGACAACTCACTTTCTATATGTATGCCAATATGTCTAATTTAAACTTTTTTTGTATTAAAACTTGTGATAAGTGAATTGTTACTATTTAATTTGTGTATTAAAACTTATCACAAATAAATTTAATACTATTTGTCAATTTAATAGTGACAACTTACTTTCTATATGTGTTGTATTAAAAATTTGGTAAACTATTTGGAATACCTAGTTATATTATTTTCAATATATGCATTCATACTTCAAAAACGTTTGTTAATTCTAAATTTAACAAGACATACTACATTTTTCATTTTTGCTCTAACACTATCATAAGTGACAAAGCCAGAACTAGTTTACAATGAATGTGTATAAGGAATGCAAAATATTACACCAAAAAAAAAAAAAAATCTAAAATTTTCATAAAAGTATTCATCTAAAAATTATCTTTTGAGTGCTTTTATTTTTCTAAATAGTTCTCATTGTTGCATTGTTTCGACTCTTTTTTCATTATTTACCTCCAAAACACCTATAAACACAAACGCAACATTAATAACTTAGAAATAAAATAAAAATCAACAAAGTAATATAGAGAAATTTAATAGAAAAATAAGCATGATACAGACTCATTAGGCTAGAAGATAAAGATTAGCCTCTGTTGAGAATATCCACTAAAGAGCATCAACTTTACAAGGAATTTCCCTACTGAGCAGGTAATGTCTATTGATGGAGGAGAGGCAGAGACTTACCAGGAGGTAATTTCACATGAGAAGAAATAAGAATATTTAAAAGCCTGTATAGACGAGATGCAATCTTTACATGAAAATCATACTAGCATACTCATGAAGAATAAATGGGTGATTAGATTGAAGTCTGAAGAAATAGCTCACAACCAAAGTATAAGGCAACATGGATGTGAAGGACTCGGTCAGAAAAAAGGGTTTTGATTTTGAAGAAATTTTTCCACCTATTATGGAGATGTCTCTATCAGTTATTTTGGGTTTCGTTGCCAGTCTGAAATTGGAAATTGAGTAATTTGATGTGGAGACTGCTTTCCTTTATAGTGACTTAGAGAAATAGATCTATATGGAGCAATCTGAAGGTTTCAAGACTTGAGGAAAAGAAGATCTTATTTGCAGGCTTAGAAAGAGTTTATATGTTATTAGATGGCTTTTCAAATGCAAATATAGCTGGTGATATTGATTCTAGAAAATCAATATCGGTGTGAGACCCATTTTCTCAATTTGTGCCACATGGATTAAAAGATAGCTAAGTGAATGGCGACAAGTGGCAGGCTCAGTGCACTCTAAGAACTCTATTTAAATATTACGTGACTCTCACGTGAAAGGATACCGGCTCGCTGACCCGCATAAATAAGAGCTGACTCTATTTTTGGGTCAGGGTCTGCCTCAGCTGATCCTAGACCCCGTTCGAGGTCTGGATGATCAGGAGCCCTAAAAGTCTTCTATCGAGCTGTCATTCCAAATTGTATTGAGTCTCGAGCTCAGACAAAACATTTAATGTAATGTCATAGTGGCCACATATGTTAGGTGAACTGCTTTGGTAGAGCAGTGGACAACCACGATCTCCTCTCTTCTGCAAAGGTATAAGAAGAAATCCCAAAGGATAAGTCATGTTAACTCAAATGGGATTATGTTGTCCATAGTCCATGATTTCCGGATTGGGTGATGATGAAAAAAGGTAAATTAGTCCTGCAATTGGGGGCTACTGGGTTCTCAATTCCAAGGCCATAAGTATCGCATATTATTTTTTAACAAAGGCATATAGATATAATTATTTTTCTTGGCTACCTTTCTCAGTTTTATTCTTGCTAACTTTAACATCGGAGAGTCATACAGGTAATCATCATTCCCTGTTCTAGTTTAGAAATAGAATTAATCGAGATAGTAAAGACACATGGACAGTCGGTGGAAACCGCCCCAATAATCGGGTAATTAATTACCTTAAGGGGGAGCAATTTCATGAAAATCTAGACTGTAGAAATGTGTTGCACTGTCAACCACTAAAGTTGAGTATATTGCTCTTACTGAAGCTAGTAATAAAAAAGTCTTATGGAAGAAGAAGTTCTTACAAAAACTAGGGCAAAAGCAACAAAAAATTTTGCTTTATATACTGTGATAACCAGAGTGCAATGCAGCTCAACAAACATTTCACTCACAATCTAAACATATAGATGTGAGATATCAGTGGATTCAAGATGTGTTGCAGATGACGTTGCTACAACTTGAAAAAATCCATATCAATGATTATGGCTCGGATATGATGTCTAAGATGTTGACTACGGAAAAGCTTTAATGTTTGTAGAGAGACTGCATGCATGGGGAACCTTCCTCCACATAAGTCGGGAAAGGAAGATTGTTGGGCGAGGTCCTTTCCCACGTGGAGGTGGTGGGATCCACCAGCCATTAAAGTAAAATAAAAACAGATGAGAAAAGAAAGTCGAACAAGTAAAGACGTGATTTTAATCAAAGAAAGAACGCTTGGGTAAAATGAAGCTTGTAGAAATAATGAGCCACTATAAGAGAAACAGAGAGAGAAGAGAGATAAAGGGATAAAAAAAAAAGAGGGTTTGTGGGTTTTCTGCATTGAAGAACACAAGATCCCAGTAATGATTCTTCCTTTAATCCAGTAAAAATTTCAGTATTTTGTTGGCAATGACACAAGCTACATTTCAAATGGTTTGATTCGTTATTTCCTCTTCCTGTTGCTGGTATTCAATGAGAGATCCAAACATTTTTCTGAGTTCAATGATTATTGTTGATATCTAACTTTGGTTGAGTTGTAGTTGATTGATAGCCTCTAGATTCATTGCTAGAGAAGAACTTGTTGTATTCCATTGATTACTATTAGTGGAAGATTTAGAGTGGTCTAAGGCTCCTGATTTTCCTCTTCACCTTAGAGGGTGTTCCATGTATTGCCCATTTAATTGCACAAAGAGAGAAAAAGGAGTTCATTGGTTTATGCTTAAGTTTGTTTTAGATTGAAACTAGTTTGCGAGATATAGTGGTTTTTTTTC
The DNA here is from genome assembly GCA_002914845.1 of Trema orientale. Taxonomy (NCBI): domain Eukaryota; kingdom Viridiplantae; phylum Streptophyta; class Magnoliopsida; order Rosales; family Cannabaceae; genus Trema; species Trema orientale. The sequence continues at coordinate 19,709 of JXTC01000039.1, read as the reverse complement.
CCAACATCTACGGTACTGCACTCTTTTACTTCTCGAGTATCTTATTTTGTCCTCACTATCATCATCCTAGACTTCACCTTCCTTTACTATCTTGTGTTAGACTTACTCACATCATCATTATTCAAGGCTCATGTGAATGACTAGAATGACTGAGGCTGAGCTATTATGGCCAGTCTCCTCTGCGGGTTTGGCAATGATCTCCAATTCATGGGAAGCCAAGCCACATGATGTACCGCAGCAGATGCTGTGGATGACTGAAGGATATCGATTCGTTTTATATGTGGATAAACTTTTGTTTATGCAAGAACTTCCACTTGTGAGCACTTTTTGGGGATTTCTTCTGTTTGGAGAGTACAGAAAATCGTCAAGAAGAACATGTTTATATTGCTGGTCAGTATGTTGTCTATGTTTTCTTCTTCTTCTCTCTTTTTTATTTCCTCGCTAAAATATGAAATTGACATATGGTTGATAATTCTTTTCAACTCCCATGTCAAGATTGTTAGAATTCTATATGGGATTGCAAAACCAAACACAAACCCTAGAACATTCATGCTAAAACTGATGGATAGGGATTAATTGAGTATACCTGAGTCCATGATTCAATACCGTAGTCTGGATGATGAACAGAAGGCAGAAGCGATAGTGATTGACTGTATATGCTAGAGGGTTTGATCTTCTGTAGCCTTAAAGCCTAATGACACTCAGATGGAATTCTCTGTAATTGATGG